>JAWWEE010000162.1:27362033-27442061 GCA_035221455.1 Xenops minutus | reverse complement strand
CTCCCGCGGCCCCGGCCGTGCGGGAAGGGCGCCGCACCTGCCGCGGGGCCGGGCGGCTCCTGCCGCCACCCTCCGCCGCACCCTCGGCCCCGCAGCGCCGCTCCGCCCTGCCGCCCTCCCGCGCCCGCGGAGAGCCGGGCCCGGACAGGGCAGAGCGCTGACACGGGCAGCGCAGGGGGACCGACCTCCTGCCCGGCCGCGCTTCCTTCGCGCTCCCCTCGCGGGCTGGGAAAGGCGCTGGGCAGCCGAGGAGCCGGCACACCCCCGCGCCTCTGCGGGGCGGCCCCGGCATCAAGCTCTCCCTGTCGGGGACAAGCCATCTAACCCTGCCGCCGCAGCAGGGATTCCTACTCCTCCGCACTACCGCCATCCCTCGCTCGGCGCCAGGTTCGGGAGGTGAAGCCAAAACGAAACGAAAATGTCGCTGAACCCAAGGGCGGGAGGAGCCCGGCCCTGCCCTCCGGCGCTTCGAGGGCAGAGCTCTGGCTCCAGCCGACAGGAGCACGGAGCCGGCCATCGTCCTTTCCCAGCCACAAGCCGCTGATTTCCCAGGGCAGCCCGAGCCTAGGCTGCCCGGACGGGGAGCCTTGCGAGTGCCCCGGCTCGGCCGCACAGCGCCTCGGGCCCGCCGGAGCTGGCTCTGCCGCCCCTGCACACCGCCGGCTGCCCCCAGCCCCGGCGCTGTGCCCAAGGAATAAGCAAAAGTAAAAATAACAAACCAAAAGTGTCTTTTCGGCGTCCGAGCTGCGACCAAACCGTTTCAGGACAGCAGTATCTCTGCAGAACTACCCTCGCCTCTATTCTTCCCTCACTGGCTTTATTAATATAGTCTTTTGCCGCTAACGCTGGTCGTATGGATAAAGCTGTGGACAATAGAGAGGCAATCTCTATAGCCAGACGTACACAGGGAAGGGAACGACTCGGCCGGAGCTGTTATTACAACGTGTTTCGGTGCCCAGAAGGCAGCGCAGCCCCGGCTGAGTGCGCGGGGCTCACCGGCAGGCCGGGCCGGCTGGATTCCTGGTGCGGGGCTAAGCTGGCCGCTGCCGGGGTCATGCCCGGCTCTCTTATGCCCTCCGGTTCCCCACTGCGGTCTGCAGCTTCCCCGTGTTCCTCACACACGTCTCCACATCTTGGCTTTCCCCCTGGCCCCGGCTTGCGTTTCCCTCAACCACACACTGAAGTGCTAACCGCAAGGGATTTCCTGCGTGAGATACCACGCTCATCGACCCACCTCACCTTAACAGACCTGCGAGACTCTTCAGCATTGTATAGCTTCTCTAAAATAGTTCCGTTAAGATTTGTAAACTGTCAGGAACACAGAGCACAGACCGAAACGCCTGTGCCCTGTGGCTCTTCTCCTTCAAATTAGTAGCTTATAGCTGGAAATGAAGGAAGAGTTTTGCCACGTTCGTTGCAATCAAGGAAAATTCCCTAGATCCAAGAAAGAAGTGACTAACAAGTCCTGCGGTGAACCCCGCCAGCTGCGGCTGCTCCTTCGCCACAGCCCAAGGCCACTCCAGTTTGCCCCGTGCGGGCGGTGCCCCCCGCTCCCCCCCCCCCGAGGTGGCCGTGCGGGAAAAGGAGCGTCGCGCCTGCTACGCACTGCCCGAGTTGCGGCGCGAACGAATGCGGGAGGGGGCTATAGCACCGAGCCGTCCCCCTGGGCCCGGGAGCCAGCCCAGCGCCTGCCTTTACACCCCAAACGTGTCTATGGGGCGCGGGGTGCCGGGGCAGCCCGCTCCTCCCTTCCAACCGCGCTCTCGCAGGAGCTAGGAGCGAGTGACGGCGGAGCTCACCACGACATACCGAGCGTGTAAGGCTGGGGACTCGTACCCCGAGGCATGAATCGTTTTAGTTACAACGATTTATGTAAATTAGCAAGGTATCAGCCCTTCTGCCCCGTCAGGCTCTGACCTGAAAGCACAGCACCACCCGCCCACGCTGGACACCATCGCCTCCCAAGCGATCTCCAAGTTCCTGGGGTCGGCGGAGACCAGAAGAGAGTAAAGACCCCAATAAAACCGGGAGGACAGAGCCCGTTCCGAGCGCCCTCCTCGTGAACTTCCCAACGAGCAGCGCTCATTGCCCAGGACTGCAGTGCTCATTAGCTAGCACTGTGCCACAAGGGTGCCATTTTCCTCCTAGATCTAAACTTTGCCTCTTAACACACACTTTCATCTTCGTACGCAAACGGCCGTGTTAATTAAGCCCCCAGTAAAGGCGTAGGGAGAACGCTCCGCTCTGCGACACAAGCCAGCAGCTCCCGCTGGCTCCTGCCACGCGAAAGTGCTCAGGGAGCAGAGCTGTGGCAGGATCGCAGGGGGGCCCGGGGCCGGCCCCCACCTCCCGTCTTCACTCCCCACCGCTTCCCTGAAGCCAGAGGCAGGTCAGCCTGTGACAGAATTGAGCGCGGCCGGCAGCTGAGGATGCCCGGCTGGGGATTTATAGTTTTCTGTGCAAATAGTTGAAGGCTGCTGATCTGCTCAGAGAAAAGGGACAGACAGTGCAGGGGATTTCGAGTGAAGATAAACAACAGGGGGTTTATTGAATTGTAAAGGCTGAAAACGCCGTTGAACAGATCGAGGAAACGCACCCTAATTCACACGAGCCGCAAACATCCCACAGCCCGGGTCCAGAGAGTAGAAGGCAGCTCAGAGCCTCCCGGCCGCGCTACCAACCAGGCTTGTCCCTGGCGAAGTGAACGCAGCTGGAAAGCTGGGAGAGGCTGACCGGGTAAAGCTCAGGCTTTTTAGGCTTTCGCAAGCCCTGTACTGCTACCAACGGGACTCAGCAGGGAGCTCTCTGCAGAGAGATCACTCATGGGGCCTCGGGGCAGGAAAAGGCCAAATCCTGTCGCTTTTCCTCCTGCAAACAATCCAATCGTCTTTTCCCGCGACTTCTAAACTTTGACAGCTAATATGCACAAACACAGAGTTTCGGGTCACGAGTTGGTACTCGGCCCGTGAAACGGCCCCTTCTGGGGCTGTCTGCCCGCTCACAGCACCTCCAAGACCAGCCAAAAGGTAGCCCGCTGCCCGAGGCAGCCCCGGTAGCCTTGCCGAGGCAGAGTCCTTCAACCTGGATATGGCTTCCCGGTGCGGCCGAACGAGGCAGATGCCTACACGACATATGCCGATGCAGCAGGGACCTGAGGACACTGCCCTGCCCTCTGGGCTCCGCCGAGTTAGCAGAGGGGCTCTGCTTTCCCAGCCTCCGACGGCGCTGTCTCCGTGCCACCTCCGCCCCGTTCCAAAGAGTATCAGGGCGAGGAGAGGACCGGCAGCAAGTGCCCGGCCGGCAGCAAGTGCCCGGCCGCCGGCGGGGGCTGCCCCCTCTCAGAGCGGGTGCAGCCGCCGCCTGCGGAGCCGCCGTGCCCGGGAAGAGCGGCGGTGCCCTCGGCGCCACGCACCGCTGCCAGGCAGCAAGTGCGATTCCTCCTAAAGCCCCGTCCTCCTCCAGCCCTTGCGTCTGCCCCGGCCGTCCTCGCACCCCCCGGAGGGGCCGCCGGCCTGCGCGCTCCCGTGACAAATTTCATGTTTGTAAAGGGACGGGTGAGAGGTATCCGCCGTTTAAAATCCCATTACAAAATCAGAGCAGACGCACTGCTCGTCTGCTCCCCGTCACGGAGTCGCTCCAACTAAATCAGCATCTATCAAGCGAGTTTGTCCCCAGCGGGGACGCCAGGTCTCGCTTACTCTGCTCCGTGCACCGCTGCACTGCTGCCCCGGGAAGAGCCCTTCAGCCACACCGCCCCTGCGGGGTGACACGATTAGTTAGTCCCTCCTGGCCAGCGTTTCACCGGGAGCAGAGGCACCCCCTCTCCCGGCCGAAGGGGCCCGCGCCGCTGCCCCACGCCCCCACAGCCTCCCCACCCCACGAAAGACGAAACGCTCCAAGATCTCTGCGCTTTGTCAACGCAACGGAGTATTTGACAGTCACAATTACCTGTAAATATTCTGACCGATTTTGTGTATGGGACACTCTTAGCCTTAAGCCTGGCAAGCCTCACGCGAGCGGAACTGCGACACTACCGCAATTTCACCGCGGCAGACGGCAAAAATCCGCGCTCCGCTCCCGGCACTGAGTGCGATCCTCCTCGGCACCGCAGAGCCCAGGAGCGGGAGAGATAGATGCCGCTTCCCTTTCTCCGCACTCTGAAACGCAACAGCTAAACACTCGATTTAGAACGCTAACATTTAGGCAAGAATTCAAATCAGTCACAGGAGGGGGGGGGGGGGGGGGAAGAAGAGGTGTCTGTTATCAAATCACCCCTTTCGGACAGAAAAAAACCGGTTCACACACTGGCAGATAAGGTGCCAGATTTTCTAGCATATTTGCAACCGCAGTTTCAGAAAAAAAACAATCATGAGATCTGAGATGGTCACTACTAAATGAACTCCGAGATTTCATAATCGGTTTTCCCATTTTTTTACGTCAACCTCTCCCTTCCCTACCCATCACATCAGAAAAATTAGCAGCGCGGAATTACCTGTCTGCTTCTTTGTGCCTCCTTCAAGTAAAGAAGGTAAAAGTCACTTCATCTATTAGCTTGTATAAGTAATAAAGAGGTGGTAACTTTGAGCTACCACATTTTGAAGATTGTGTCACATGCTTTAGCATAAATAAGGGTGTTATAGCCCTACCGATTACTGAATCAATGCATTTGTGCAACAACCTGTGGTGCGTTTGGTTGTTAGTAGGTATTTGTTCTGTCCCTGGGAACAGCTCTGCACATCCCGCCCCGCTAAGATGGACATAAATAACAACAGCCTCACAGTTTCTGCGCGCCTTTACCGAGTGGAAAGGCGTTTTGTCAGCGCCTTGACTCTGTATCAGCCTATTAAGAATCAGATAAGGAATTTCTCGGGCTGCAGCATCTCCCTCCGCAGCAAGGACAAGGCGGAGGGGCAGTGGTTCCCGTGCGTGCTCTCACTCGGGAGGGTCACGGCGTGCGCCCTCAGCCTCCCCCACACAACAGGGAGAAATTCGCCCAACTTTTTCAAAGTTTCTCAGCCCTGTGCATTTTCTAAGTTGCTTGTAAGAGCGAGGCTGTTCAGGAGCCCGGCCACCCTGCCGGGCCAACTCGAGAGGGTTTTCACAGAACTGTCTCGCTCCCACTAAGGGGCCGCGAGTGGGCGCCCAGCTGCGAGCGGAGCACACGCCTCGGAGGGGCGAGCTGCCGGCACCCCGCTCCTCGGCCGCTCCAGCCTCCGGCCCTGCTTGATCCGCTCCCAGGCTTCCAGGGAGCTCGAGCCAGTCCCAAGTCGGCGGCGAGCCGGGCAATGATACCTCCCCAGGCAGTCATTGCTGCCCGTGCTCGTGGGAGCCCACAGCCCTGCCGGCTTGCCGCACTGAAAAGGGAGGGCACATTGAGTTTCGTCAAGCACTGGGCTTACGGGAAAGCCCCCATGAAAGTGGAGCTGGGCTCCAACTCCTACGGGGTGGGAAGAGGACGGACCTGCTCCTGCCACCTCGGGAGGGAAGTGTCAACAGCATCCCGGCTTTGAGAGTTCTGGTCTGGCTGCCGCGGGAGCAGGGCGAGTGCGGGGCGGCAGGTGCTGCGGGCCGGCACGGCGGGGCACAGGGCTGGAGGGGAGCCCTGACCCCTCGGTGCCGCCCGTGACCCTCCATCCCGCTCGCTCTTCCAGTCACCTCTCAGGCAGAACGGGAGAGCCGGGTGTGGCCCAGGGATGCGGGCGGAGGTGCGGACAGCAGGATACGCCTTCCCGACCCGCTGAGCGCCGTCTGTCCCCTCCGTCGTTTCGCAGGGATGTTACGAAGGCCAGCCGGCCCTCCAGCCCCCTTCCACTCGCAACGCCGCCACAGCGCAGGGCCGGAGAGGGTCCGGCCCCAGCCCCTGCAGACTGGCAACCCCTGCCCTGCCTGTGCTGGCCGGAGGGCTGAGCCCGGACACCGAGGCAGCCTCTCCCGGGAGCTCCGCAGATCACAGACTACCGGGCTGAAGCACCATCAGCGACCCTGCCAAGTGCCCAGAGCACGGGGCCTTCCCACTCCCCACTCTCCCGCTGTGCTCTTCCTCCTGGGGACTCTTCCTGGCCTCCCCAAGCACTGCAGCCACTTTCACAGCACACCGACTCTCCCTGCAGAGGCCAGTCCGTGCGCCTGGATGCGAGAGTGCGAGCAGCGTTGCTGACTGTCAATTGCCCTCGGGCTCCTCAGGGTGCCTCTGGCAGGTTATGGCAGCATCGGCATGCTTACAAGCGGACTTGGTTGTCCAAGGTTTTCACTGCTGGGTGTTTTCCTCCTGTCTGAAGGATATGCAGCTGTACCAGCCGAAAAAAGGGGCGCAGGGGGACTGCACTGCCAGCCTATCTTTAAGATGGGGGCATAGATGTGTCTGCTACTCAACTCAGGCCCATCATTTCTTGCCCATTTATGCTCTCCCTGTCCATGCCAAAGCTTCCTGGGCTGTGTCCCGAGCAGCCAAGGTCCTGCCCGAGACCTGGCACCAGGGCAGGCCAGTCCCCCACCCTCTGTGCCCCCAGTGCACAGCAGCACACTGTGCCAGCAGGACTGGAGCCCTGTGGCTCACAGGCTTCCCAGGACCCACCAAGGCTGGGAACTGGGGGCCCTGGGAGCACCTCTCAGCATACCTGCCTCTGGGGTGACCACAAACAAATATTTGCAGACTACTTTGAAGTGTACAAGCCAAACTAGACCTCTGGCGGCTTCCGAGCACCAGTTGAAGCGTGTCTTGCTGCCCACTGGCCCCACAGCAGCACTGAGGCTGCTGCCCCATGCCCCCTCCAGCCCTCAGCTACTGCTGGGAGAAGCTGAGAGCCAAGCAGGACAAGGATGAGAACCAAATAAATCACCTTCTCAGTTTCCACCTTGATTATATGGTTCTGCTTTTATAGGCCCGCGCAGCAGCCTGTGCACACACATTTACACCGCTTTCAAAAGCTTCGACAGTAAAATCCCAACGAACTCCCAGCGCCCGCCAGCTCCCACAAAGCAAACAGGGGAGTGCAGTGCTGGGCGGGCCAGCCCGACCCCACGGGGCTGTGCCCTGAGCTCTGCCAACTCCCCTCTGCCACCCAACAGCCCTGGCATCACTGTGGCCTTGGATGGCTTTCAGCCGGGAAAAAGAGCGAGAGGACACAAAGTGTGAGGCCTATTTATGTAAGTGTATTTTCAAGTAAGTCAATTAAGCAACCTGCACAATGTGGCAGACCCTCCCCCTTACCATTTTCCTAATTTCTGCCAAGATAATTGACACACTGTGGCTAAAACAAGCTTCCTGATCCCTTCACAAATATTAGAAGCAACAGCTAATAAAGAAGCAACATAGAAGGTAGGCTTCATGGGAAACCAGGCATGTAAAGTAACTGGAAAGTAATCCAGGCTGGATTTCTCTTTCATATATTCATGACTGATGGATAATACACAACTCATTTCCCCAAGTTCTTAAAGACTAGACCTAGGCTGCAGCTGGTCATCTGAGTGGACGCATACAACAGAATAAAGCCATCAAGTGGCAGCGGGGTGACTTTTCTCTTGGAGTCGGCAGTGGATCCTTGCTCCCCAGTTCTGTGCAATCAAGAATTTCCTAGGAAGATGATAAAGAGTCTGAGGAGATTGGCCTGTGTGCTCACCCAGGGGCCTCCTACATTTTTTTAATCTCAAAGCATAAAAAGGGTAGCATATACAGTGGCACATATTTGTTTTGAAACCTTTTGGTGAATCACATTTGGTGATTTTCTTGCAACCAAGAAAAACTATGTTAGTGCCCACGAATTAACACATTTCCTTTCGAGATAATTTCCACCACTGCCTGTAAATAGTGCCAGTGATTTTTTCCGCCTCCTCAGTTTCCTGTAAATCAAATCATACACAGTCATGATACGTTCACAACTCCCTCTAAAAACTTGTAGACGATGGTTGAAACAAGCCATTGTTTAAAAGTTACAAGAAAGACCTGAAGTATAGAGGTGAGAAGGATCAGTAAATTCCTGCCAGCAATGCACATTTGGGAGAAAGGTAGAGGAGGACAGTACTGTAATTGCTCCCCTGGTGTGACCTGCCCTAAGAAAAGTTGCAAGACAAACTGCCTTATTGGACAAGAAAGAATCAGTTGAGGAGGAAAGCAGATATAAATGGGCCATCTGCAGAAAAAAACCTCTTTGTCATGGCTCATAGTCAGACACGAGACACAAAGCCATGAGAAACCACTTTTCCTGGTGTCCAGGAACTTCAGTGCTCAAGATGCAAGAGGTGATTATTTTTGATTATAAGAGATATCAGGGGATACTCGAGATACCCTAGATTTAACTGTATTCAGGATCCTGTCTCAACACTGCTGATGTATGTCCTCCATAAATCCCAACAAGAGGTAAGGGGTTTTTTTTTGCTTTGTTTGTTTTTTTTAATTTCCTGCCTTAAGCAACAGCTAATAAAGAAAATATTAGGCGGTTTGTTGCCTTTCTTTCAGTAGTTCCTGTTCAGCACAAGCTCAAGTAACCACAGTGAATAATTTGTCTTTGGGTGAAGGTCGTGACCCTGTGTCAGCCTGAACACAGCACTGCTTGAACGCCGCCTTTGAAGCCACAAGGAGTCTTACACAGGCACAGCTAAGGGATCACGCTACTAGTTTGTAATGCAATCCGGAATGTTTTAGAATGAGAAATCATTATCAGATCTGAAGTTATTGTCCTGATACAGCCTATTTGTAAGTAGCAAAAAAATTACTGGTACCATGCATTGCTGTTGTGTCTATATTCTCATGAGAACGCTGGTCTAGAAATAGTGCCAGCATCCTAAAAGTTCTTGGGTAATGACTGCTTTTGTGCAGTTTCTGTTGTGCTCACTACTGCTCCTAGAAAAGTAGAGTTGCTTGAAGATGCATTTGGTTTTCCTTACTGCTTTGTAAAAGGTTTTTGTTTGGTTGTTGGGGTTTTTCATAAACAATTAAAAATAGCTTGTCCTCTTAAAAGATGTCTTTTCAAAGCACTAGGAGCAAAGCATAGGAAAGAGTCTTTGAAAGAAAAATTACTTTGGACAAGTTTTGAATTTCAAACGTAGTCTTTGTTTATATTTCACTGACAAAATGCCTCTCAAATATTCTTTGAAAGGTGATTACATTAGGCAGGGGCTATTTTAGCAATTTCACATCTCATAGCACTATTGTATACAGGGATCTGTCCACCCACTTCCCTCACTGCAGTCACAGCTCCTTGAGCCTTTACTCAGCTATCTTTCACTGCTTCTATAATCATGCAGATTTTGCTTTTCTTGCAAATTAAAGTCAACCTTATCTGTACCACCAGGTCTTCTCTAGGACTTCTGGTGGGCTGCAGAATCATTTTTGACCTGTTGGTGATGTTCTGTTTAGAGGTTTGTTTCAATATTTTGCTTAGAGTTGGGCAGAAAACATTTTCCTATTTTAATAAAATTTTAGGACAAAACCCAATTCCCACTTCAAATCACAACAGAAAGTTGAGATTTCGAGTGTTTCATACTTTAAAGAGAAAAAAATCATTTGCACTGCAAGTCCTTTCCAAATTACATATCCTTCCTTTTCCATTCTATTTTTCCTGTAATATAGGAAAATAGCACAAAGCCCCTCCTGCAAAGGCAGTGAACAGTCAGGAAAAAGCAGCACGTCTAATTATTCCTATCATCAGCTCAGGTGGTGAAAGAGTCAATACCCATTCGAGTTCTTGGAGTGCCAGGAAAGCCCTTATCATTTTTACTTTCTGCATAGTCTCCTTACCACAATGTTTTGATGTTCTTGCTACACTTACCCATCTCCACTGCAACAAAACTAAATTTGTTGACACATTTGAAATTTGTTTATTACTCTTCAAATATTTTTAATGGGTGTTTATCAAGACAAATTCTGTACCAGCTTGGGATCCATCAACACTAGGAAATACCTTGCAGTTTTAGGAATGTTCCTGGGCCCCAGAACACAGTGGGCTGTGCCACCAGACATTGAGACTGATTCTTGGCATGGGTGTGGCCTAAGACAACCAGCACTGTCTGAAGCAGCTGTCAGGCATATCTTAAGAGTTAGCCCAGGCCAGACTTAAAGGCCAAAAGGCAATTCACATTTGGCTTCCTTGTTTTGGTGGGCAAGACATAGAAGAGTATCAATAGAGGCCGTTGCAGGCGAGAGAACCTCAGTGACAGAACCCTTCTGACACACCAGTACAGACAGTGCTCCTGTCAGTCCTGCATAAGGAGGGTGGAGGAGCATGAGGCAAACATCAGTGCAGCCTTCGGAAACCCCAGGGTCCTGCCCAGTGCTGTAAAAATACACAGTAAAAATGCATATAAATGCATAAATGCAGTAAAAATGCTGAAGATGAACAAAAAAGGCTGCTCAGTGTTGATGTGATGTGCTTCTGTACAGTTGTGCCAAAGCAGATGAAATCTGAATTCTGTTCTTTGTTGTCCTATCAATATTTAATTCTTCATGTCATTACAACATCTGTCCTTTCTCAGGTACAGCAGAGTTACATGTTTAGTGAAAACACACTACATACCTACTTTAGTAGTTTTGTGAACACATGTAGAACCCCAAAACTTCTTTTTTTTTCCCCCCATCAAACAGGCAAGAAAAATGCCTGATTGTTCTTCACTCCTCACTCAATGAGTGGTTACCACATACACAATCAGATCTTTTTCATAAAGTGATCCATGCTAAAATTATCTCAGACTTTTGATCTGTTACTTATCCTGTCATGAGAAGAGCCAGATTAGTGTGCCTTTTTGGGGCCTGATTGCAAAGGCTGTGGAAACCTTGCTAAGGGTCCTCATCACATTCAATTCATTCCCCATTTTATTTTATGGGTCATTAGAAAGATTTCAGAACTTGCTGAAAGAGGAGGGACTTAGAAACAGGAGGTGCCAAGTAACTGAGATATTTAAAAGCACCCAGATTCATAGTAAAACAAGATTTGCTAAGAATTAGGAACAATACATGTGACACGTTTTTATTTCCAATGTTATAAAAGCAGATGAAATGCATTCTGCACATACAAGTCTGGTCCTATTCTTCCCCTCTAAAGCAGAATTCACTTTGGATAGCAAGCCCACACCAGCTGATATCTGGCCTTAAGATATCAAGCATAAGCCAGACTCAGCAGTGGTATGGAGGGTTATAGGTGTCCCACACGACAGAAGCCAAAGTGGTCTGGGAGCAGTTTTGCCAGATGTGGGTTAAGGCCTAGTAGGGAAGAAGCTAGGAAACAAAAAACAGACCTTATCCTCTGAGATGTAATAGTGCTATTTGACAACTTTCTCATGAGCACTTGTTAATGCCTGGTGGAGCTCCAGTGTATTAGCTCCCGTTTTAAGAGATGGTCTAAAGGTCAGTGCACTCAGATGCCTGAGCTACAGACACAGTTTTCCTCCGATTCTCTGTCTACAGAGAGAGCTCTTGAGTGTAGTTTTCAGGAGCACATGATTGACCCAGGAGAACAAGTCTGCCAGACACACCCTCTTACGTCACAAAAGGCACAACTGAGAACCTCCCAAGTCACCTTTTGCATCCTACATCTGAAAAAGGAAACAAATCTGACCCACTTAGCACTCCAAGAGATTTGTAAAAATCTATTTGCTGCAATTGTAAAGACTTAACCCTGAACTTGCCAAGGCAGCTCTTGCCCTTTCCCTAAGGAGGAGCCAAGTGCCGGCAGAACAGTCACGTTTCTGTTCTGCAGGAAGGCAGACTTGAGAAAATCAACAAGGATCCTGGCCTGCTGCTTCCCAGCTCCTTACCCTCCACATGCACTGAGGGTCATGCAGTGCAAGAAGGAAAGGAGGCAAAGAGCTGAGTGATTGCCCAAGGCTACTCAGCCGCTCACTGGCACGTTCCCCAGTCATTCTTGATTCCCTATTCTGTGCGTTCGTCCAGACCAGTCTGCTTTCCAGTCTGAGAAAACATTTCCAAAACGCAAGGCAGAATTCAGACTCTCAGAACATTTTGAATGATCTGCAAACTTTCCATATTTAGAATCATTTTGAACTGTCTGTTGGAACACAAATATTTGTTTTACTCTAAAAAGAGACTGACAAAATGTGTAACATCTAGAAATTCCCTAGGAAAAATAGTATATGCTTATTGTATCTTTTTTCACACATATAAAATATTTTAAGACTTCTTTTGGCCCATCACCTGGTCTGAATCAACAATCAACACGGCAAAGAAGCTTCAGAAACAGGGCTGAATCTCACACATATCAACGCCAAAAGTCCCATTTCTGCAGTGGCATCAGGAGTAGCTTCTGCACTGTTACACAAGTAACTAGGATAAACTCTGCCTTTCAATAACGATAGGGACCAATTTACTGAAGGCTTATCTACAACACAGTCATAAGTATTTCCTTTTCTATGCTGACAGTTGTTGCTGTAGAGAACATTCAAATATTGAATAAGCCTTCAGATGATTCCCTTCTCATATATTCTGTTTCTGAAATACGGGATTTTTGCAGCCTGATACAAATTAAAATACACTTTTTGATAAAGTCGGCTAGAATTTAGAATAAGTAACACTATAAAAGAAAGCCTTGCCCAGTCTTTCTGTCTTCTGTTTTTCTTTGGGATACTCCATCATGCCTCCTTAATTCAAACCAAGTCATTTCTGTCTCATAAACTACTTTTGCTGTTACTAAATCAAATGAGTTAATGAGCTATAAGTATCACCATACCAATAAAACAATGCAGCCCCTTCTGTGCAGGAAAAATCAGTAGCCAATATCACAGAGAAAAGATTTTAAGCAAACTTTGCCCAGCAGGCACATTTATTGCTGTGTTCCTTCCTTCCCTCAGGTCATAAACTCCAAAAAAACCAAACAAAGATTATCACTGGGAAAAAAAAAAAAAATCAGATAACCCTGACTAGATACAAAGTACCTGCAAACAAACAATAACAATAACAAAGGGCACTTAAAATACAGCGAAGAAACTACAATTTGTTTACAAGTATCTGTGGCAGGATGAATCATGTTCAGACATGAATAAACTGAGAAGACCTGGAAGAATACAGGAGCCTAGCCTGGGATCCAAGAATTCCAAAGGGTGGCTCTTTGACATACAGAATTTTATTCCCCTGGAATATTCAGTAAGGCAATAAATGAAGCCACTCAGCCACCATTCAGACAGCTCTGCATCACTGAGGTGCCTGTCTTGAAGACATCATCAGTTTTCATTTTTGTGCCACTGGCCAAGCTGCAAATCTTGGATACACTCCTTAGCATTTGCTAGTTCACCTTGACTTTAGGTGGACACTATTTGTTTTGGTGAATTATTCTCTTGCAGATCCTCCTATCTTAGGGTCTCAAGACATCTAGTTTAAACAGGTGACTATAACTAATTAGTAAAAATTATTTTTAGGAATTTGGATTTTTTTTTCCCGACATTTTTCCTGCATTAGTTATAAGCACTGTTGAAAAACAAGGCAATTATATGGTGTTTGGAGTATTTGTGATTAAGAAAAAACATTGTAATGTTTCTATAGGCTGGCATTCTTTGTGAGAAATCCATTTCTTGTAGCTGCTTTGGGTTTATATTAGATGTATATTTTAGAAACTTCATCCACTAAAGCAATTGTGTGAAAAATGGAAATACACTTACTTCAAGAAAGTATTTCTACTCTCATCTTCCTTTCATTCTCAGTGGCTCTTTAGCAAACACTTGGTTGCAAATGAAAAAAGTTCAGAATGGTCGGCCAAGAAGATTGTAAAAAAACAGCTAGGGAGGCAGCAGATGAGGCTGCTGCAAAGCACTGTTCTGAAAAGCAACACTGTGAAGAAACTGGACAAACATACCAGAAACTAAAACAGGCACAGATGAACCATTATTCAGAATGTATCATACACCGTATTCTTGAACTTGTAAAGAAGCAGACTGACTCCAGCCTTCAGTTAAAAAAGTACTTGAAAAGAGAAGATAGCAACCTGCAGTGAGCAGTTTAGGAGCCATCAAGTTTCCTTAGAGCTCCTGCTGTAGGTAGGAACAAGGGGGAAGGTAAAGAGATCTTGGCACTACTGGCCTTTTCCCCATATTCCCCTAGCAGATGAGGTATTTGGAGACAAATACTATTCTAGACACAACTGTTTCTTCACAACATTTTCTAGGCATCACGATTTTTTCAGTTAGAATGGAAACAAATTAAACCCCAAATGGCTTAAAAGTGAGGCCAACAGCTCCAAACAAACAAGCAAAAAAAGGAAGGGAAAAAAAAGGTAAAAAAGCGCACCAAAGCAAAGCAAACCAAAAAAATACACAAAAAATTCACTCCTTGATTTATATATATATATGTAGATATATATTGTTTCTTTAACCACAAAAAACATTTAATTTGACCTTAAATTCTTCTTTTCCTGGGCGAATTGTTTCTTTCCTGATTCACAAAATTTATTATTTCCAAGAAGTGCTCTGGGCTGGCCAAGGCTGAGCTTAAACAGAACCCTTCAACCCATGCTATGGCCCTATGACTTTATGGGCAGGGCATGTAAGAGGAAGCCCCAGGTGAAGCTGATCAGGGCCAATAAGGCCTCTTAGCACTCAGAGCCCTGACAATTGTTAATCTAGCTCTAAACTGGGGAAAGAAATTGAAGAGTAAAATTAAAACAGAGGTTTTGGTGTTCTGGAAGCAACGTGTACTTTCCCACTCCTCCAGTGCTTAGACCTGGAAAGATGTGGAGTGCTCATGCATATGCATGTCTGCTTGGGTGGAAAGGCACCATACGGTTGATTTTTAGCCTTAACGTTAATAAATCTAACTGAAGGGTTGTCTTTGGTAATGTGAACACTGGAACTTCATCCCAATAGATAAAGATTGCAAATACTGTGGAGGCTGAGGCAGAGTTTGGTCAGTGGTGTGTGATGCCCTTTGTAATAGTGAAAATCTGAGATGAAATCCTGTGTCGCTACACTCATGCAAGATTTGCCACTGCTTTCCATGGAGCCAGGATCTTGCCTCAGGCAAAAGCAAAACTGCAGAGGTTACAATCTATGCTCTTCCACTCCAGCTCCCAGGAACAAGACCTGGATGGCAGATGTATTATTATTTATTGATATGCAAACTTCCACAAACCTTATAATCTCAAATGATAGCTGAGTGCTTTCCTGGTTGATAAACCATATTTGAAGAGCTTTTTCAAATAAAGCTTAAACTTCTTTTTCTGTTTCTTTCCCTGAGTAAAATGGAATGTCAACATATTAACTCTAAATCGCAAGAACTGTTCTTTTCAGATACCCTGAACACACACAAGTTTCAATTGGCAAAATCTGGTCATTGTTACCAAGCAAACTTTACCTGGACTTATACAATGAGTTTGGATTTTCCACCCCAATAGATGTGTTTATTGGTTTCTTTACACGGAGAAACAAGATTTCTGAAAGAATTATCTAAAAGAGAATATTAGGGATCTGTTGTGGCACAGGAGACAGGGTTACATAAGAACTCCGGGACAATTAAAAGCAGAATCAAATACATCAGTAAAACCAGATTTTGTTCACTGCTGAAACTGCCTGTAAAACATAATTCTACCTTTTGTGACAGAAAATCAACTTGTACATTGTCTAGGCTAACACCTGACAAGGGGGAGATGAGGCTTTTGTCCCCACTGAGCACTGGCCAGCCTGGAACAGCCTCTGTGTTACACAATACACTCACGACCATTTTGTCCTGCTCTCCGCACCCTTATGTGGACTGATTCATGTTCCTCCTAGAACTGCTGGTCAATTGTCTACTGTAATGATGCCACTTGCTGCCTTTGAAAGACCATGATGAACCCTAACAGTTGTCTCTCCTGCCCTTATATTTCGCAGAAAACAAAAACTAGATCTTACCAATTCTCTGGGAAACCAATATTCCTCTGTTGCAAACAGGAACTGGGGGAACTGAGTCAACTAACAATTTCAAAGAGGAGATGAAAGTCCTCATCTCATGGCCACGCACCCACTGCAATTCAGACATGTAAATGCCACTGACAGCAATGTCCTCTGGAGAACCAGTGCAGCAGAATTAGAAGGTCATTGAAACAGATGACTTTTCCCCTCCTTTTTCACAGTTGTTTTTTTGTTGTTTGTTTTTGGTTTTTCTAACCTGGCATCTGTTCTCCCATGTGTGCATACATATAAAGGCCACTAACTCCAGCAGTCTCTCCAGGTACATTTCTATGATGAGGATGGAGAAGACCTTTTCTTTGGAGAAAAGAACATCAAGATCTGAAGCAGCAAACCTTCTCTTGCTTTCAAATGCCTTGAACCACTGCAGTTATGTGGTGCAGTTATGTCAGACACTGGCTTAGCTGGTTTGTCACACTCCTTCACAAGTGAAAAGATAATAGGTTAAAAGAGAGAATCAAGTTCACAACTTGCAAAGCACCTCTGGGCCCTTTCAATATACTGTGTACATCATTTGTACACATGTGTCTGTGAGATGGGGAGGCAGGCCTGGGAGAGGTAAAGAACAAGTAGGAATATAATTAAACCCAAAAACTAATAAGAAAAAAGATCTATAGGAAGCTAATATCACCTTGTGGTTTTGCAAGTTATTTTTAAGTACTATATAAAATCAGTGAGAATTTGATTGTGGCATTCACAGTTGTGATACTAATCACTGGCCTCAGCTACAACACAAATCTGGCCTCAGGTTTATATTGATTCAACATCTATTCAATCAATAAAAAAACATAACCCATTCCTTTATTTCATCTAGTCTCAGCGTCTGCTGTCCCACACATTACATTGGAATTGAAGCACTGCAGTTCATTCTGTTCGCAACAGGAATGGCTCAATGGACAAAGAATCATGTAGTGCTACCACCTTTTTCACACTGAGAGCTGAGCCACTGGTGCTGCTGCACTAATCAGCAGGGACCGATGCCAAAGGAGAAATTCTGCTGGTAGAGCTTGGGACAGCATTTTGCTCCTAGTCAAAGCTTGCAAAGAAAGGGGGTGGAGGGAAACAAGGGATCAGTGAGGAGTATTTGCATAGCAGCAAGCACTCCGTCTGTGACTTTTGGGCCTTGGGACCCAGAATTTACCACCTGGGCTGCTTTTGGATTGTGTGACAAGGGCCTGAATTTGGATCTAGTCCCAACAGGCTAATCGAAAAAAGGGTTTATCTAATTAGGCGAAAGAGTATTATTTTTTTAATTTTCACTTCAACTCACATAAGTGGCCAAAGAACTTGTTTTCTTATAAAATTAATACAAAAAAACCTCAAGAGAGTGCTTTTACAAAAAAAAAATTGATCTGAACAAAATGAACGAAGATACAATTGGAAAGAAGATACAAAGGACAGAGAACAGAATAAAGGCTGCTATTACTCCTTCTTTTTTGTGAATATGGCTTATAGTTTATTATCCATGTCAGTCTTGTGCACCTAATGGAATTAAATTAAAATTGGTGGAATACAGTGAATAAATAACATAATAGCTTCACTTTCCTGTAGAGGTACAAGCACATACGCACGTGTGTGCATTCCCACACACAGGAACCCTCACAGTGAAGGAGCAGGACTGCTGCTGGGCAGAGCTCACGCTCGTCCTCATCTTACCAAAATTCAAGGATTTATTCACAGCCTGATTCTGGGAGACTCCTTTCTTTAATCCTTCAATAGACATCACAAGCTTGAAGTTCTGATACTCAAAGAAATGACAGAGAGGGTGTGAGAACAGGTTTAAATTGAAAGATCAGGTTCAATTAGAACCCAGGCATGTCCTTTTCTATCTGCCACGAGTTCTGGCAGCTTAGCAAATATTTTAAGGGGCTATTACTAAAAGCAAGTGAAAAATACCTTCAATTCTGGAAAATACAATAGCGCAAACAACCCAAGACAATCTGGATTTCCTTTCAGAACTAAGATATGCATGGTATCTCCCTATAGAAAAAAACAAGCAATAGATAAACATAATGGACACATATTTTTATGGGAGCACTGCCTATATAGCACTGATGAAGCCCTACATTTTACATCCCAATAACAAGGATGTATTCCAGAGGAAGGTATCTTAGAGACTGCTGTTGACTCTGCCCTGGAATGTCTGTGTGTAGCAAAGCAAATGATTGCCCTGAGGGGATTTTCCCACTGCTCATAAAAAATGTCACAGCCTAGCCTTGTCCCATCTGTACTGTGCTTTCTCAGGGCAACATCAGTGCAACCCATTTGGAAAAGCCTATGCTGTAAATAGGGATGTTTCAAATGTTACACAGAAAAGTGGCAATTTTTTTTTTCATTTAAAATGTTAAGAAATGAATATATTAAAAGCAGAGCCCAATGTAGTGCTTTACCAGCAAAAAGGTAGCAGGGCCAGGTTCACAAAGATTCAGAGCATGTCTTAGTTTGAAGTGAAAGGTTCAGGAAAACAGAGAATCAGCAGGAGAAATTATGCATGTACTTGCTTATACCTCCATGGACCACACAGTTCCTACTAGAACTGCAGCCAGTAACTGCAACCCTGCCTGGCCCACCTCGTGTCCTTACTGGGTGTACAGAAACCTGAGGCACAAGAGCGACTTACAGCAAGGGAGGCCTAGGATGTGGTAGGGTCCAGGCACATCCATGTGTGCCCCATGGTCCCACTGTCACAAAACCCATTGGATCTAAAGCGTATAAGCAAAATAAATCTGGGTCTGCAATGTCTCTTCACTTCTAGCAAACTCTGGAGTGCAGCTTGGGGCTTTCTCTTAGAACAGACTGTAGGATATGGATGCAAATTTAGCATGTCTGAAAGTGAGAAAACCCCCAAAGCTGTACAGCACTCCCAGGGTGACGTGAGAAGCCAAAATCCTCACCAGGCCTGCCTCTATAGACCAAGATACTTGAAATGCCATATGGAAGCCCTTGCCCTGACAGAACCTTCCAAGTCAATCTACTGGCTAAAATGTTACACCTACATATAATCTGCAGGGCTGTGTGCAGCATGGTTCCTTCCACCACAGTGTTCCACCAGCCCTGTATGAATACTGAGCATACTAAAAAACTCCCTATGCCAATGCAACTTTCTAATTTGTAATGGAACCTCCACAACAAGCCAAACCTGCCCACATGGACAGAGAGGAACAGTCCACTAGAGCCCAACCACTACTGCAACATTTACTTAAATACTTGCTACAGCTGCATGGTGTCTGCCAGGAAGCTTTGAGAGGCGGCAAGAACAAGGCAATAGTCATAGGTCAAAACATCTGTAAGGGAAATAATGAGGGATTCTTTACTTTATACGCTTAGAGATATTCTTTCACTCCCTCCTTCCCATACAACTTCATGCTGTCCATGAAACTCCCCACAGTCATCTTGTCAGAGATTTCCACTGCGCTTCTACCAACATTTCTTCATTATGGTGTGTCCATTTAGATACAAAGTTTGTTAAGGAGAATGTGATATACAAAATGGGCTTCTGCTTTTGACAAACTAGAGGTAAGCCTGTACCTTTGGCTCAAATGCAGTCTTTCAACAAGCTTCTTGTTACTGGGCAAATCAACCTGGATTTGCCAGACTCAGTCTTTGCAGATGTGAATCTTTCACCTTCAAGGTAAAACTTTTTGATTCAGCAATCTAAAACCCCAGGGAATACAGAGACCATTATATCTGCTCTCTGATTCTTGGGGCCCTTTTTGCCTCATCTGAAATCCCTGTTTGCCTCTTACTGTCTGAAAAAGAGAATGGAACTCCCTGTAGAAATAGAAAATGGGCAGGACTGGAAACAATGGATACTGATAAGCACACTATCATTATAGGTATTTATGTGCTGAGTATCAAATTGATAGTACCTTCATTTGTAACTTTTGCTCATCTGCTCACTATTATTAAATGAGCTCAGAAACCAGAGGAGATTTGAGAATGACAGAGGGTAATTATATACTTTAGAAGAAGATATTTTTCATTGTGGTTTTAGAACATAACAACCTATTAAAAAAGTCCAGCAGAAAGAATGTTGGTATTTCAAATCAGCTACATTGCTTTCCTCAGAGAGCAGACTCATTAAAAAATCTGGTTTTCACTTTGGTTCCAACTAAACGTACAAACAATGCAAAAGCTACAAAAAGCTTTTCCTTAAATACTTAATTCTGCTTAACATAGAACTTTGAAAATCCTGTATTAAAATAGTGAATTTTTGTTGCTGATCAACAATCTTAATACTTTTAATTTTGTTGAGTGATTTATCGGTTTACTTTCATAACATCCATCTGTACAAGAATTTGTCTTGTCCAGCTGTAAGGTAGCTGTGGTTTATTTTTTTCTTTAATCTAGCATTAAAAAGCTAAATATTTTGTAACATTGAAGTCAACACTGAAAAATGGGTATATTGAGGATGAGGATCAGAAACAATGGATAAGAAAAGTTGTGAGGGAAAACAAGCGAGTTCTCCTGTCCACATTATTATGTGAAATTAGTACCTTCAGCTTAAAGAGGAAGGTGTCAGAAACTACTTTTTTAGGAAAATATGTAGCATATTGCTATTCTTGATCCTCTACAGTGAGGTTCTCCAGTGGCAACTCACCTTTAGTTTGAATTTTCCATGTTATGTGCTGAGCAAGGTTTTACTCTTCAAAGAGATCTTGCAGTTCCTGCTGCCACAGAGAGAGCAGTGTGATCTGGGTGTTGCTTTTGCATACAGAGATTCGATTAATTTGCCTGTTCCTCCACATGCCATACCTGCAGTCTATCCAAAACTCACGGGAGAATATGGTTTCATTCTGCCTGAAAAAAGCCACCCAGAGAACACAGAAGTCCCTGGCCAAGGGGGATTTCACTTTATGTTTTTTGCCACACTTACCAGAAGCTTATTGCTTTTATCTCAGTGTAGGATGTGTCTGCAAAAACAACGTACTACAGAACCACAGCCTGAAAAATACCAACAGTTGCCTCACACCACTAGGAAAAAAGAAAGCAGCCTCAACAGCATGATTCTAAACTGATTCAACTAGCACGTAAGCATCCCGAGATGGTTGTCGTTTATACACCAGTATGGCCCCATTGCAAAGTGAGACCAAAAGGACTGTACTTTTGGTCTTTTCTTGGTTATTGCTAATCCACTGCCAATGGAATAGTTCAGCTTTTCCTATCTCCTCATCTTCTGAACTCTCTAACCCAACCTGATACTGGTGGCAAACTAAGTTAATAAATGGTGTATATGTGTGTCTGGATCAAAATAAAGTAAAACATTAAAAGCATTTATTGTGTTGAAATTTTCTATGCCAATTTTCTGCTAAGAAGGAGAGATTCAAAAGGTCAGGGCTCTTGCAGTACAGAGTTAGTGGTATATTAGTTACAGTAATTCAGCCTGAAAATTCCAGGAGAAACAAACACAATGGAATGCCATGAATTAAGAAGGAGACCACAGCTTTAATCAGCTCTTGGGAAACAAGAAACATGCATTCGGTTATTGACAGTTGATAAACTCAATTATGAGGTTTGAAGAAACTAGGAGTTACGGGGTTTTTCTTTAAGCAAATAAGCTTTTGTTTTCTTTTTTTTTTTTTTTCCTGATTACAGAGACTGTTTTCCCCTGTTTACTATACTGATACACTTTCAAAACTGTTCTCGCTGTTCCTGGCATTCAGGTTTTCCTGACCCTAACTGGACGGTAAAGGCTGGGAAGAGTATGTCTCTAAGTGATATCTTGAAATAAAATCCAGAAAGTAGAGGGGATTCTGAAGTGATTGATTCTGTACTGATTGAAACTGTACTGATTACACAAAGGTCTTAAAATTCAAGGTCTGACTGAAGTCTTTAAAAGACAAGTCAATCAAGGCTTCCAAGTCAACTTACTGTGTCTGTTTTCAGGAGACAACTCTTTCCACAATTCTGTCACTGAGGAACTTGCCACTGAATTTTCCATCTTCATAAAAAATTCTGCCTCAAAATATAAGTCTTTATTCAGAAATGAAGATCAGCCATGACAGTGTGTGCCTATTCCTCCTTTCTCCACACCATCATTATCATCAACATATTAAGCAACTACAAAGTAATCACCAAAAACACAAGCAATGCCTTAATTAATATAGTATTTGAGTTTGTCTAGGGCCTGAAACAGGAGCTTCCAGAGGTACAAAGTGCCCCATTCATTTCCAAGGTTTGATTACTCTGCAACTTTAAAGCTAGAATGTTGATATTACATTTAATTGCTTCTAATTATATCAGAGAATTTCACAATGTTGAACAACCTCCTATGACTGTCCAGAACAAAATAAGAGAGGTCTAAGGAGAGAGAGCAGGCAAACCCAGCCTTATTTTTAGGTGGGGGTTTTGTTCGTTGGTTTGTTGGGGTTTTTTAACCTCATTTTCAAGCCAATATAGTGACATTTTTTTCAATTTGCATTTGACTAGTATTTCCAAATATTTCATCAACATTTTCTGCCTTGGCCAGAAGCATTAGAAATTCACATACAATACCAGAAAACTGTGTAAATGCCAGAAAAATGAAGCTAATAAGAAACTACCACGTTCAAGAACATCACAAAGACAGGAAATGAGGAAAAAAGTCAGTCTGAACATCCTTTTTGGTATCATCTTATGGTAATTAATTCCATAGGACAGACCTTTTTATTTTGAAAAATGTTTCTTTGCATTGCTTTGCAAAATACCAGTGTGTGACAGCTGCCAGGTTTTCTCCTCTTTAAGCAATGCTGCCACAATTTCCTATGAAGTAATTGCCTTCACAAGCAGGTACCAGAATAACATGGGACAAAGAGTTTTGCTGTGTTCCTTTGAAAGACATTTGAGTCAGAGGTTAAAGAAATCACTGCTCCAGAGGCTCTTAAACATGTCATTGTCATAATATAAAAACTGACTTACTAACTTAGATTATTTGGAGAGTTAAGTGCTTGTGTTATTGCAAATTAAACTAATTAGTATCATTTCCTGACAGCTGCAGTGAGCGATAGCAATTCCATGATTTTTTCTTCAGCTGCTCACGTGGGATGAAGAGAAGAGTGGAGACAGCTTTGTGATTTAATGGAATGGGATCAGTTTATCATTGTAAGGGCACATCGTGGCATTCCTAGCACAGCTCTGCTGCTTCCTCTGCTCCCTCCCCGTTCATCAGCTATTATCGCACTATTAACATATTACATGGAAGCCATGGGAGACAGATGGAAGTTGCTGGGAACTTCACAAATAACCAGACAAAAAACTGCACTGGAATTTGCTTGCAGTACTTCCCCCTTTTGGAACTGTTGTAGATTATACTCACCATTCCTTTAACCAAAATTGTAGCTGCCAGTAGAAGATACAAGAGCTCATTTCAATACCACAACTGGTTTAATTGTTATAAAGGCAGAATCGTGAACTAGCACTGATTGGAGTCTCCAGCATATGAATAATTGCATAAAAAGGGAAAGTTACAGTATGTAATTGGCAGGCATTTAGCAAATCACTTGCATTTATCATGTGTGGAAAATGTGTACCAATCGTGGTGGTAAAACCATTGTGCTTACTGCTACCCAGAATTTCCATAAGATTACGTGAGGAACAATAGCAGACAGTCCCAACAAACTCTTATAAAATGTCATACAGAAAACTAAGAGTAATCTGATCAGTAAGGAAAAGTCTAAGATTTCTTTAGATGAGCCAGAATGAAATAAAACTCTTGTCCATCTCCCACTTCACAGAAGCCCACACAAATGGATGAAATTACTCTGAATTCAATTATTCTGGAATTCTAACTTTCTAGAGACCATTGGGTCGTGCTTGAACTTTTTCATTAGATCGCTTTGGTCAGATTTATGCTCTACTTATATTACTAAACTGGCTCCAAAGGTTTGCTCTATCTTGGAGTCATTGGAATAGACTGTAGTTTTGTGGTTCACAGACTGGATTAATGTTTTCAGCTACTAATTAA
Organism: Xenops minutus; assembly: GCA_035221455.1. Classification (NCBI taxonomy): domain Eukaryota; kingdom Metazoa; phylum Chordata; class Aves; order Passeriformes; family Furnariidae; genus Xenops; species Xenops minutus. The sequence goes on along the minus strand of JAWWEE010000162.1, from coordinate 27,418,237 downwards.
TTGCTAATCACCAGCATGGAAATTGAATTATCTATAATCATATTAAAATATGGGGTTTTGTTCCCTTCCTCCATGAATCATTTAGCTTAGAAAGGCTTGATGGAAAGAAATGCATATTTTTGAGACAATATACAATACCTTCAGTAAAAAAGCTAAAAAGGGTTGGAGAAATAAACCCTCTTCATCCTTGCTGAGCAGAAATTAATGTATAACACCATCTATCTAATGTCTCAGTATGGTCACTGTTAGCACAGGGCCTGAGTACTCTCCACTTTTTATACATTTATTTTCAGAACACTCACAAAATGAAGAATTTTTATGGTTTCTAATGACCATTTGTCAAGAGAAGAAAAGCAAAGGACTGAGAAGTCCTCAGGGCAGCATTGGAAACGTGAGGAAAGAGGGAGTCAAAACTGTTTCCTCTATGTGCCAGATTACTATCTGTAACCACATAGTTTTTCATATCTATAATCAAGATGGCAATAACAAAGTCCATCAAGAGAGAATTAGCTGTGGATCCAGTTTCCATGCCCTACTTTCTGGTTTTCGGGACCTTAAACATTCTGAACTAGCAAGAATCTCCCATGGACACATAGGAAACAATTCTTTCTCAGCATCCTAACACTTCTAGTCATTATTTTTCCTGTAAGATTGATTTCCATCACCTACACCCACCTGATTCTTTTCTGCCACCTCTTGATTACACAGCCTTTTCACCTTCTTGGCCAAGAACCCTTTGGTGGACTCCTTGGTGAGCTAATTCACCTGGCTGACTTGGCAGAAAACTATTCTCCTATTTTTTTTCCATCACAAAATGCATTCCCAATCATTATCACACAATCCAACCCTTCACTCGAGACATTATGCTCATTGCCATGAGATCTGATGGCTTAAATTCTCTAAAAAAGTTAAATGGTTAAAAGTTAAAACGGTTAAATGGTTGGTGAATACCTTCGAGCTTCTCTGGAAACTGTGTTTCAAGTCCTTCTCTGCTGACCTCTGAAATGGTCCCAGTGCAATTTGGAGAGCAGATTTAGCAAAACTGGCCAGCACACAGATGAACCACAAAGGACGCAAAATCACTTGCAATTCTGCCCAGCAGAGAGTGAGGCGACTCAGACAATTGTTTCTGGATTGAATTTTTTTCTCTCAGTGAAAATTCTCACCACAGCATGCAAAACACATCACAATTTTTAGAAACACCTTGATTGGTTTAGAATTTGCTTTCGAATTGACGGTCTTAATAAATTCATCAGAAGCCATTTGGAAATGGTCCAAAGATGTGAACATGTCTGGGATAGTTCTCAGTTTAACAAATGCTTGTGTGTAATAACATATAAAAACACATTCAAAAGCTGAACTCCCACTACTGCTGCCTAATTGCCCAGATCTAAATAAGAACTTGAGGCAGCAGCAGGGAAGGAAAGAACTAATCTTTTGACATTTACACTTTGTTCCCTGCCCTGGTCCTAGACATCCCTTCCAGAATGGTACAGCCATTTTTTTCCATACTGCCAGTATCAAACTAACCCCCTAACCCCTTTTCATTGATTTTAGTATTAAAAACCACTTAAGTTCTTTTCCAGGTATATTACACCTGCACTAATCACACAGCAATGTTATGAGCTTCTTCACACTGTTCTTTCCCTGTCTTCTCACACATACAACACAAAGGTGTGTGGATTTCATCTTCTATGCTCTGTCACTCTCCACTTTTCCACTTTCAACAGCAGCCAGGTTTGTGCCAATGCACAGCTGGAAGGAATGAGAAAAGCTCTGGGGTAACTTCTGTAATAGCACCAGCCATCTCTGCACTTTTGATGCTTCTCTACTAGTCCAAATATAACTGAATTTCTACAACTTGATACCAATTAGTCCTAAGGGTCCTGTTCAGTTTGAGCTCCTCTGACTATTCAGGAGGCAACTCCCACTACTTGTTAGAAAACAAGTAATATTTAAATATGATACATCATGAAAAAGCACTCAGTGAAGGTCTCTAGCTTTCAAAACTGACTAGTGATTTTGAGTATCTGATCTATCTGAAAAGACACTGATTTTTGTGAGTTCTAGCATCTATCATCAGAGAGGCAAACTTGTTTGTTTCAAGAGAGTATTCTGTAATATAATTTCCAAAATTTCTCAAAGATTAGTAAATTGATATCCTAAATAGAGACAAGCACTAAAAACATACAATAATTACTTTGAGATCACATGAATATTTAGACAGAGCAATCATTTATAGGATTTTGAGGGGTATAAGCTCAAGACTGTAGTCTCAAAATGGTAGAAGAAGCAAGATTTTTATGAGCACAATGTTTCTTTATGGACTGGAAAAAATAAACAGAATTGGGTTTCTTTACCAGAAGCACAGCCATTTCTGTATTATAAGATAAATGAAACTAAAAAAGTCAGCTATTGACTTCTTAGGTTACAAGGGTTACCACAATAACAAAACAAAGCTCACACTGCTGATCTATTCCAGGGGTTATGGTCAGTCCTGTCTGGAACAATAGCCACAGCAGAACCCACGCAGTGAAGCAGGGATGTGCTACATAAAAAAATATTACTTTGCAGAACTTGTCATGATTCAGTGGCAGACATCCCTGAGACATATAGTTCCCTCATGACAAATATTGTCTATTACTCAATTAACACATCTTTAAACTGAGAAGACAGGCTTTTGGCAAGAGGCATTTGCATTGTGCAGTTAAAGAGATAAAATAGTTGCTTGCCTTGTTACAGAAAAACACTCCGTGGTGGAAGTGTGCACCCCTCCCAGCTCACAGCATCTCTACACCAGGCTGCTACTCCAGCACCTACAACATCGAATGCTCCACACCAGCACGGAATATGCCTTGCAGTGCAGGCCTAACACAGCTGTGTACAAGTCTGTCCTGTTGCACCAGTGCACAGCAAGAGCCATAAAGCAACATTCTTATCATCTCTCCGACCAGCAGTCAACACTGCACCTTCAGAGAGTTGGACATACCTACATATAATTTTATTGTTTTAAAAGAGACTAGGAGAAAATGGTGGGAAGGGCAGGTATTTATGAATCCCTGGGTTGTGATCTTCATCAGCCTTTCAGTTGGCTTTCATGTTTGTTACATTCTGCTTACAGGACCTCAATTTGCTATTTTAATGATTTAAATAAGAGTAAATGCTCTGAGAAGAGAAAGATACTTGTAGGGGTATTTCCTGATCCTATTCCTATTGATCAGGTAAAATTCATTAACCATTTGTTCTAGACAGCAGAAGTGGCAGCCAATGCAGGAGAAATGTAGTTTATTCTCAAGGTGTACCCCGCTAATGTTCAAGTAGCCAACTTTGGGAAATGCCAAGTTATTTTTCGAACAACAACAACAACAACAACAACAATAATAATGCTTAAGAACATGCAGTCATGCAAACGGAATAAAACAATGCTAGTCCTGGATTAGTGAGACTTGACTCCTCTTAAGATTGCTCTTTGTTGTGGTGGAAAGCACTTCTTTTTGTATCTTACCACTTCAGCACACACTGTGCCTTAGGCAGACCCAGCCCAGGTCAGGGAGGAGGGTTTGCTGCTGCTGCTGCTGCAGGACCCTGCAGTTTGGTAGCACGGCAGCACGATGCATCGTAAGGCAGGTTACTGTGATTTGCCACTGTGCAATTCACAGATATGATTGCATCTCATTGCAGAACGAAGTGGAACAGTCTGCCCCATTGTATTCAATCAAAAGCCACGCAGTCACTCTCAAATTATGTCTGCATTTGCCACCTAAAACATGAAAGGAAGCCAGCTTGTGTCCCAGCACTAACTTCACTCTTTGTGCACCAAATCAGCAACCCACCTGCTCTGGCGTGCACAGCAGTTCCCTTCTCCCACAGACAAGATGAGCACTGATGGGATTTGTTTCAATACAAGAGTCCCTTCTCCCCTTTCTCCTGTTGGGCAGTTCCAGGTTCTCAGTCTCTGCCTCTGGCTGGTTTTGTAACAATACAAGTGTCTGGCCTATGTAAGAAGTCCCCTGGCAATGTGAAAAGCCTTGGAGACCATATGTAATTTTTCCTTTTATCCTAAATAATAGGACAGTTTGTATTTCACAGGTACTGTTATCAGCTGTGTAACAGCAAAACACGACTGTAATGCTCAGCTTGAAATGATGTTCCATCTTACTGAATACCTTGTACCCCTGTAGGATGAGGCAATCCCTGCTGCCAAACCTCACAAGTGAAAATTGAAATAAAATAACTTCTTGCTGTGTCTTTTTAGATGGGAACAGAGATTAAAGAATTTGTTCAGGTCACCTAGGAATTCTGCAGCAGAAAACAATGAACAGATTTTCTGAGTCCTACCTCAGCAACGTAACTACAAACTTTTCTTCTGTTTAAGAGACCAGAAGCAGTTAAACCAGCATGATATGTTATCCTCTTACAAACTAAACAAAGTGCTTATTTAAGACCATGTATTTTCTGGTGGATGAAATATCATTTCTGGGGACCTCTCTGCCACGTTGTTTTGTAGAGTCTTAATCAGTGTGATTCCAGCAGTGATAGGAACAGAAGAGCACAGGGCTCAATCCCAAGAATCCATGGATATGTGACTGATGTTTGAAAGACTGTAGGCAGGATTCTGTATTCCTAGCGCCCTCAACCAGAGCCCTGCAGGAGACTGTGGCTTCCCTGGATTGACAGCTGACTGCTGCCAAGGAGAACAAATGCTGTGTATAGATTTGCCTATTTCCTCATGCAAGTCTCTCACCAAGAGAAGGCTCCTTAGGAGGTGGGAGGGAGGGGAAGGAGGGTGATCCCAAGGATAAAAACAGCTGAACAATCCCACTAATCACGAGATAACATTGTTTCAAACAGTGAAAACAGACAGGATAACAACCACCACTACTCATTTCTCTTTCCCTGGGAATACATGAGTCACGTGGAGTGTCAGGTCTGCATTGCTGTCACAGGTAGTGCTGGAACAAGTGCAGTAGCAGAATCAAAGAATCACAAAATTGCCTGCGTTGGAAAGGACCTTAAAGATCATCCAGTTCCAAAGCCCCTGCCATGGGCAGGGACACTTTTCACTAGACCAGGTTGCTCCAAGCCCTGTCCAACCTGGCCTGGAACACTTTCAGGGATGGGGCACCCACAGCTTCTCAGGGCAACCCCTTCCACCTCCCTCACCACCCATACAGTAAAGGATTTTTTCCTAATAACTGACACAAATCTACCAAATATCTAATATAAACCTATCTCTTTCAGTTTGAAGCCATTCCCCCTTGTCTTGTCACTATATGACCTTGTAAATAGTCCCTCTCCATCTTTATTGGAGTAGGCTCCCTTCAGGTACTGGAAGGCTGCAATTCGGTCACCCCAAAACTTTCTCTTTTCCAAGATGAAGAATCCCAATACTCTCAGCCTTTCTTCATAGTTGAGGTGCTCCCTCCCTCTAATCAGCCTGGTGGTCTCCTCTGGACTTGCTCCAACAGGTCCATATCCTTCCTGTGCTGGGGACCCCAGAGATGGATGCAGTGCTCCAGGTGGGGGTCTAACAAGTAGCTACTGTGATAGACAATTTCTTAACAGCTTACAATGAATAAAAAGCACTCATTTTAAAATTGAGCAAAGCAGGCCAAAATTTCCAAGACCAGAGTTTCTTGTGCCACTGCCCAACTAGTTTCAGGCCTTCCTGGTGACATGTCAGTCACTAAGAATCCTCATGGCTTAGCATACTGAAAAAGACCTCACAGCTGCTTACTAAAAACCTACAGTCCAGGCAACATAATCAATGGACTGGCATGTCCTTCAGATTGCCCCAGCTTCCACCTTCCTGCCAGCCCTGCAGACATGGGAATGTATGAGTCAGACACGCAGTGCACATACAATAACAAGCAATGTTCAAAGCAGCACATGCTCATCTGGGAGCCATGTATGTCTGAGACCTCCATCCCAGCAGACTGATTGCTACAGTTTTCATTACTTTTTGTTCACCATCACGAAGGAACAACCTCTAGTGTTTCAGGCCAAGAAATAGTGCAGTCAACTCTCCACATCAAAGAGTGCTCTAATACTAGTGCCTTACAAAACATAACATCAACTGCTATCCCGGAACTACTTAAAAAACAAACCAAAAACAAAAGCTAAAGCCTCCTCCTCCTTATACAACTGCAAATATTTTCGTCCCAAATGTCAAACAAACTTAGTTTTGACATAGACATCTAAAGTTTCTGCTGAATTGGCAATCAACACCCCTGTCTCACAAGCTTCTTAATATCCTAAAATTCCACAACTGAGCAACAAGAAATGATGTGATGAGGAATGATGGATTAATATGTCTCACATATCTGTTTCAGGGAATGACTGGAACGAAATAATTTAAAGCTAAAAGTCTTTGCATGTCTTTCTTCTGAATGACTCTTTGTATCAAATGCTATGAATTCATGTTACTGTGCCATCAGTGAGGCTTTTGCAACGTAGCAGTGGCAGCAACTAACATATAATAAGTTGTGGTGAACTGTCATGAGCATTTAATTTGACACTAAACACAATTCCGACCAGGAATAGACAAAGATGTTTTCTAGGTGTTAAAGTACTTTTGTATCACTGGATTGATATCACAAACGTCTCATGTCTTCCAGCAGGAAGCTGCAGTATCTTCAACAAAGGGATTTTTTTTTAATCATAGGTTTTGGCACTTCCTAGAGGCCTCATATTCAGCTATGGCTCTAGCACAAGTTTACAAACTCAAAGGCAGGCTGGATGCTTGAAGAACATTGCCATTCCTCCCAGAGAGTGCTTGGAGGTCTGTGAGATCAGCTAGAGGCAATGTAGAAAACTTTCCAGGAATCCATAGAAGTTTTTATTTTTCTGCAGCCTTTTAACTGTCTACCAAGGATTGGAAACTCCTGCTTACATCAGTCCTAAAGAGGGCTGGCCCTTGCTAGTGCCCTGTAAAGAATGCTCTGAGGTCCCGAGAAGACCACAGCTTCACGTGCAGGCCATGTGCCCTGGTGGCAGCAGTCTTCACTCCATGCAGATGTTCTAATTTTCCACTCTCAGAGCAGATGTGTCACTACTAGCAGACTTGCAGGGGACAAACTTACCTCCCTGAGGGGCCAGAAGGAATTTCATGAGCAAACTCATGCTTCTGCTATTACAGCTGAGCACATGGCAGAGATGCTCTTTACAGGGGCTGTAACCATCACCATTTTGGGCAGCCACACAATACTGGCTCCTGCTCATCTTTTCAATGTGATTAGAATTGCAAAGATTTTGTCTTAACACAGTCAGGAAGCCACACACATAGGGCCTACATCAAGACACTTGAGCATCATGTTCATTATATATCATATAATAAGATAAATTCTCTGTTGGTTTCTATCTACAATAGTGAGTAACACTTATCAACAGAACAGTTCTTGCTGCACTTTGGAAAAAGGGCAGTGAACAAGCAAAGTGATGTGTGTTTGCATTGATATAACATGCTGAGATCCTTGGGTTTTAAAAATGCTATAAAATTTTTTTGCAAACATCATCTATTTCATCCTTGAAATACAGAGACTTGGACAGAAACAAAGCAAGTAGGAGGTATGTCCTGCAGAAATTTATGCTCTTATTTTTGTGCAGAAGTACAATTTTTCATGTAATTAAAAAGAATATTTATCATACTTTCAGATGTATAACTGTACTTCAAATAATCTATGAAAAGTCAGAGGGTAGATGGAAATCTAATGGAACTTCCATAAATATGGAGGCCATGTGGCCACTGAGAGAGAATACACAGCACTGTTCTGCGAAAGAGAGAAGATATAGAGATGCATCTTATTTGAGCATCATGATCAGCTTGAATTGTTTGAAGGTGCCATGATCCCTAAAAATACATGAAAAGCAAATATTTTGATTTCAGATATCTAAATCCCAACTTGGTTAAAACAAGAAAGTACTTTCAAATATTCAAAGCTTAAGAAGTGACATTCGTACTGACAACAAGCTGAAGAGTCAGTCACAGAAGTCAACCTGTGGCAACAGAACGGTAGGAAAACTCCAACCCCAACATGACTACAGCCATACATGCTAAACACAGGTTTGGCTGGCAGTCTGGAAAATGCTAGGTTTAAATGCCAATATTTGCACTTGACAGTACACTAAATGCATAAATCCTTTAACATGATACTTTGCTTGAGTCAGAATTCTATGTCTATAAAGCTATTAACACTAAAACCACAAATGTCCCAGCAGTTTAAGAAATGGAAACTGAGTTACTGACATGTTATTGGGGTTTTATGGAAGCTGATACATTATGGAAAACTGTTCAATTCAAGTTGCATTTTTAAAATGCTGTTTTCTGAATGAGATACCATCCAGATAGAAAAACTCTTTATCATTTGCTTGTAACTTTGGTTATCATACCTGTGGCTGTTGATTTTTATGATGAAATAAAGATTTGCTCTCAGCACAGAGTAACGGGAAAAGCTCAAATATGGAAAATAGCTTTCATGTTACTTGAAGAATCAGTTTTCTCATGATTTTCACTGCTATTTTTTAGCATTTTAGTATTTTGTTTTAGCATTTATTTCCCTTTTTTTCCCATGAAAAGGTTCTGATATTCTATACTCACTTGTTTTAGAAAAACATGGATTTTTTTTTTCTTCCTTAAACCCACACCTCTCCAGTAAAAAAAAAGTAGACATTTAACAGCCACTGAAAATTCTTGTTAAGAAAAAGTAGACCATGCTAGGTCAAAAAATCTTTTGACAGAAAACTGTTGGCCAGCTCTACTCTTGGAAGCTTATTGATCCTTTATTGGTGAAGAATTTGCTGTCCGAGAGCTGTGAGTGGTTTGTAGCATGTTCTGCTTCATAAAGAGCATCTAAGCATATTTTTGCAGCAATTTCTGCCTCGGTTTTAGCATTTCAGCAGTGAGAAATTGTTTTAATGCTTCTGATATTTTCCCTTATTGCATCACAAGAGCAGTGGACAAGAGGAGCTCTGGAATAAACAGATAAGACTATTTACCTGCAGAACTGAAGATGGCTCTTAACAAGAGCAGATTTCAAGTTCCTCTTTAGAAAGAATGTGAATTCTTTTCCAATGCAAGACAGTGCCATGTCCTGTTGATCTGATTACGGCATCTAACACATTAGTTTATGCAACCAAGAAAAGGTCATTGCATTAGACAGTACTGCAAATAAACACTGAGTACAGAGTTTGATATTTGGCTTCAGCCTCAGACATTAGAGAGCTCTGCAGCCTCCCTCCTGTGCCATGCTCCATGTGCAACACACAGGATGGTGGGTTTCAGTGGTCTGCACTAACTGTGCTTGGCTCATGCCTATACCCTTTAGAAAAGGCTGTGGCCCTGCATTGCACCCTGAGGAAACAAAATCCTAACTACACAAAAATGTGAAGTGAGATTCAACTGGTCAATCTGCCTCTTGATGTGTGTGACTTACTCCGTGTGCTGAAGCACTTCCATGGGGAATGTGCAGGGTGAGTCAGTTCCACGGCAGATGGATTACAGCAACTAATGGCATATTCAGACAGGCTCTCATTTCCCTCACCTTCTGATAACAACTGCAGGGAACATGCAACAGGACAGACTCCAGCAAATAATCTGGAGCAGCATTTTGACATGTTATGCAAGTTTTACTCCTATATTCAATTATTTTCTCTTTTCTATACATAATTTTTGTATTCAAATAACTTACTTCACTCCAGGGCTGAATCTGTGTTGTTTTTGCTCCCTTTGCAAGCAACATAGGACTGAAAAATCAAGATTCGGATTGTTGCCAACTGATTCTACCTTCCCTCAGAACAAGGAGACACCCTTGTCAGAACGTTTCTGCTTTTGCAAATGAAAATAAGCTTATCTCATAAGGGGTATAGAGTATAGAAAAAAATGGTGTACTATTTTTGTATGAATATTTTCACTGCCACAGGACTATGTGCCAAAATGAGTCTCTTTCTCCCTAAAACCAAATTAAAGCCTCCTTGCTGGATGGCATGACTTCTTCGTGGTTTTTATAGCGCTAGCCACAGAAAAATTAAGTTATATAAATTTCAGTCAGAAAGTCTTGTTTCAGGTTCAAGAAAACTGGGAAGTGATTAATCCTGTTCTAAAATACTCCAGATGAGATCTGACACTTAAGAAAACAGCAAAGCTCAAATGGTTATTCTCCAGAAAGGCAGTTCCTTGTCTAATGGCTGAAATTGCACAAGGATCAGTAAATAAAGCAGCTAGATTTTTCAGTTCCAGTAGAACAGTACATTAATAAAAGACAGAGACATTTAAACATGCATGTTTCCTAAAGATAAGACAGAAGCAGACACTGTTTGAAACATCATATTTTACCAAACCTTGCGGTTAGCTTAAGAGGTAATGAAACAGAAATAAATAAAATTTGCAGACCAATTGCTAGAGGCCAGGGCTACACACAGTAACTTTGAGGAGCAGAGGCCATGAATCCAGAGAATCCTCTTCTTCAGCACTATATCACATAACCCTTCTGAAGAACTCCTTCCAGGGCATGCCCAGCATTAGGGTTCACATTACTGTGGAAAGAACATAGGTGTGTATCTGCTGTTTTCCCTGACTGCGAACACCGAAGTAAATCGTGCTGGTCAGCAGAGCAGTAGGAGGGAGGTCATGGCTAAACAGAGTGCTCAGTATGCCTGCTGCAGCCACCTTGCCACCAGCCTGCATTCCTGAGCTTCCTCTGCTGCACAGCACCAGGGGTGCATTTGCAGCTCACAAGGCCAGACTTCTGGTCCTCAGAGCTCACTTGCTACAGCCACACAACCCTGCATTGTGTCATGTAGACATAACTCACATTTCTTGTAATGCAACCTCAGTCCTAGATGGAATTGTGATGATTACATTTCATCAGCCATGGTGCTCACAATGAGCTAATTATGAAGGAGAAACCTAACAAGGCTCCAAAAATCATGAAGTCTGAAACACAGCTCAGATGTACAGTTGTAATACTTGTTCTCAGTCAACTACCATTGCTTCAGCACTGTGCATTAGCACGCTTTCATGCGTGATCCAGTCACTACTGATCAGTAAGAAAGTTCAGCCAGGCCAGTCAGGCAAAGTGGAATTAGAAAGCAGACTGCCATCTGTATGCTGAAAATATTCTTCACCTTTCCAAAGCTCTCATATACACATTCCACAAGAAAGAACAGATATTTTGGAAAGATCTTATTGAAAGAAATCCTTGGCATCTTCATTTTTATATGTGTGTGGAATATACTGTTTTGTAATCTGAATCTGTTAAAAATGCGTAATTGAAACAAACCTCTCAATTTTTTTCCAAAGGAAGGAAGGAGGAAAGGAAACACTAATAGTTTGCATTCAAAGCTTTGACATTCACTTGGCATTCTGCTGTACTTAATGATAGCTCTACAAAGAAACACAGTTACTGTCTTATGTGGGAAAGCATATTTGTGGCTGAGAAAGTGCTGCAAAAATTGCAGAGAGCTTCAATAATTTTATACCATATTTTCACCCCTGATTTTACAGCCAATTCACTTAGTCAAAAGTCATGTTTTCTGCTTCTTATTTTTTCATTTCATATCTCCTGATTTAATGTTTTAGTTCTGGGCTGAATATCATTTTGTGTGATGAAAGATACCAAGACACAACTAAGGCTGTAACGGTTTGCAAAGTTAATTCCTTCAGCTCATTCCATGTGAGGGTTCTTGAATCAAAACACAGGTTACATTGCATTACTTTTATATTCTCAGCTCTCTCCCAACCCAGTCGTGCCTCCTTCACTGTGTAGATGTCTCTATTGTAGTCACACTTTCTAACAAATCAGTTTTCTGCCAGCACATCAAAGTTCCCTTGGGATCCAAAAAGGGGTGTATTGTCTGGCTGAAGTTCAGACACAGCTCGTTCTATTGTGTTTCATTCCACTTCACTGCAGACTTTTTCCTTGCAGGAGCTAACGAAAAGGCAGGATTCCAGTGTCTAAGTTTAGGGAAGTAAGACCCCAAAGGATTTTGCATCTGATTCAAGCCACTGCAGTTTCTGGGAATTTTCTCTCTTAATTTCAGAAGGTTTTTCACTGAGCTCTCTATACAATTCTAGAAAAAGCCAATGGATTGTGATTTATAATATTCTGTGTTGCTTCAGCATTTGAGGCTCCCTGATAGAAAACAGATAGTAAGGGCCAAACCCTTAAATCGTAACAAACCTTTTAATAGAGCTTCTTGATTTTTGTTGTTTCAAAGGTCATTGCTTTTTGTCATTGTTGTCATGTTTCCTATGAGAATAACTTCTAATTTTAAACGTGCTACTGGTTTAATCCATATTTCCTAGGATTTCTTATTTCCTTGGATTTCCTCAGAGCATATAGAATGAGAGCTTTTACAATTTAGCTCAACAGATATGGTCCTCCACTCTCTAGCAAGGTCTTCTTTTCTCCAATGTATTACCTACCAAAGTTAAGTAAATATCCAAAACCCAAACAAAACATTTAAATGGTTCATTTTTTTCCCCTTAGATTATGTGGAATTATTTTATTCATTTCACAATTATAGCCTTGCCTTTCAGGCTGGGTAAGACTTTTTGTCTTTTTAAATATAAAAAACAAACAAACCAAATCCTTATGCCTTCTTCATTTTAAAGTCTTGCCTTTGCACAGGCCAAACCATCCATAAGGGAGAATAAATACTGCCTGGACTATGGGGATGGGAAAACTGGACTTTGCTCTCCCTTCTGTTAGATGTAGGGACCTGTTAAAATTATCTGTTTATATTTTTGCTTAGCCCCATCCACATTTCTTCAGATTAGAAGAAACTGACAAGAGAAACCCAGTAGGAAGAATCCATCACAACCCTTCAGTTGTGTACCCCTTTTCCTGTGCTGGTGTGAAGGCTATGACTCCCTGTCCAGCAAGGGGAGGTACAAGCTTAGTGCTGAGCATGGCTGCTGTTCAAGTTACATTGTCTTCTTTGGATAACAGTAATCAGATCCCTCATCCCTATTCTTTAAGATCAGGATTTGCTACTGAGTTCCAAACTTTTAAATACAAAGAGCTGATGCAGGGATTCCCTCTCTTTCATGGTTTAACCCCTGCATCAATTCTGCACAGCCTCCAAACTAAAGAGTCCACAGACTGCTGGTGCACCCACAGCCAATCTGTGAGGCAGGAAGGAATCCCACATATCTGCTTTCATAAGCCAAGCCCACAACGTCTTGCCTTAACTCTTCACGTCTCCTGAAGCTTACGTCCAGGAGCTGGGATGGCCATACAACATATTTTAATGCAGAATCACTCCAGTATGATCCTCAATGTGATTAGCACAGCTCAGCCTTAGTTGGGATATTATGGCTTGGATTATTCTTATTAGTTTCCAACTGATCTTGGAGCACAAGTATTACATCTGATTTTAATGAAACTTAAGACTTTGTTGTTTTCAATCAGCTAATGAAACAGTTGAACCTTCTCATGCCTTGCTGTAATAATACCAAAGGCTGTGCATTATCAAGAACAATGGTGACCTCTTTACAAGACGTAAAGTTAATCCTCCAGTACTTGTGTACTGATATGTTTGGCAATATAAACTGGGAAATGAAAAATCAGTGCTACCCCAGTGAAATGCGAACCTACCTGGCACAAAAGCTTTCACACAGTACACTCTGGCACAGCCTCTTGGTTACATGTAACTTTATGTTAACAGGAAAAGTCACTTTAAAATCTGTTTTGTTCATGAAAGCCTCGAGTACATACACAAGTTAATCACATTTTAGAAGATCATGTTAAAGTACTTGTAAAAAACCAGAAGTGCATTATGAGAAAAAAAATTCAAGGTGGAGACATTACCAAGGCCTTGAAAGGAATTTCTTGCTTTCAACAGCTTTTCCAAAGACTCTGGCAAGACACTGTACTTTCAAGTCTGAAAATCATTTCCATTGGGTGGCTTGTTTGCTGGCTTCTGTCAAACAGCTTGGTGGTCCAGGACAGCTCTTACTGGACTAACACTCTTCACACAAAAGCCATGACTCTAATTGGCATTAACTGTTCCCTGCTTTGGCAGCCTCATCTGAGAGGCCAAAAATCAAATCCACAATGTGGATAGAATTGCCCTTATTGGCCCCTCCACACCAGGGCTAAGGGCACAGCAAGAGTAAGGAAATGCTTTTGTTTGTGGAGGCAGGCAGAGAACTGCAATTTCGCCTGCTGTCCAGTCTGCAGGAAGATTAAAGGGCTACTGAGTGATCAGTCAAGAGGCAGAGCACTATTAGATCCTCTTTGGAGAAATGGGGCATTTTAGTGGCAAGCACTCAGAAACTTCTCTTTGCCACTGAGTTGCAAGGTGGTCTTGGTCATATCGATCTCTGTGCCTTCTGGCATATGTACACCTGTTCTAAAATGCAGTCTCTCTGGCAAAGCATCCACAGTAGAAACAAGCTCTAGTACAGGGTTTCTCAAGTTTTAGAAATACCTTATAACTTTTAGGGTAGGGTCGTAGTAATAACAAGCATCATCCTGTGAAAGTTACCCTGTTTCTGTTTACAAAGTGATACAAATTTGAAGGGTTTGCTCCTTTGCCTCTCTTTTCCCCTCTAGTTTTTTTTTTTTTGGCTTGTGGGCAAAGGTACATATTCAGGCCTTTTCCCTAGATTTAAAGACACCCAGGGGTCCAGTGAGAACAAACAGGCTGCACTCTCAGTTCTCTTTCCACCCAGATAAAGTTATATACAAGCATTTAGTAAGATTTTAACCACAGCCTCATAACTATATGGTTTCCTTAAAAAAAAACACAGACCTACATTTTTCAACAACAGCACAGCTAAAAATATTCCTTCAAATGAGTTAAGAACACTTGCAGATGGAAAATCAAATGCTATTATATACAAAAAGTACAGGTTGGTTTCATGCATCATTGCACCAGAAGTTTGAATATATGGCTTTGCTCAGTCTGCTTATGCCTGCATAACCAAGATCATTCAGATGCTATTTGTAAATGCAGTGGGAACACCTTTCTGCCTTGGCTTCCCTGTACTTTCACACAAACATATATCCTAATTCCCCAGGCACTCAGTCTGAACTACTAATTTCAAATGCAAGGAAACCAGCTACTGTCAACTATTCATTTGTGCAGCCATGTCACTGAGGATCCCGAAGTATGGGATCACTGCTGTCCTAGGCTTTGCACAGGTACAGAAGAAAACAATAGCCTGCTTCAAAGAATTTCACAGACATAGTTTGCATTTTTAAAACTTCACAAGCTCCCAGGCTCACAAGAAACAGAAACAATTACTGAGAAGCCAACAGCGGTTGCCAGTATTTAAGGCAGAATCCTTAAGCTTCCACAGATGTAACCTTGTGGCTATTTTTTAAGGTGAGTTAACCAACTCTTGTTTAAATCAAAATGGCCAGCACTACTCTATATGCCAAGCTGGATACGCTTTTACTGATGCCATATATTTCCTGCTACATCATTCCATTTGGAAAAAAGAAGGGAAATTAGATCACATCCTTCTAGTATTAGAGTGTTTGGGGGTAAACCAGATCATTATGAAGGAACCCAGTACAGCAAGCAGAGGACTATAGACAGAAGGAAACTTGCAAATATTGTTGATCTATCAGCACTTAGGATTGCTCTCCTCACCACCAAGTTGGTATTTTCCCTTTCCTGGAATAGAGGACATTATGTTCCTGTAAATTAGTTAAAGTGTTCCAGTCATTTCTGTCTTTTGCAATATATTCATTCTCTCTCTCCACAAATGTGGTGTAAGTGTTTTCATTCCATAAATTTTCTATAGTCACATTTGTACTGAGATCTGCTATGGAAGAACATGAAATCTTCAAGGTAGAATTTTCTCGACCTTTGAAGTCCCCCAAAAAATGTCCCAAAACAAATAACTAGCTTATGACCTGGCCTTTCATAAACCATAATTATTTTCCTTTTGGGATTAGGATCTTTGATTGTTTTTCCTTCTCTGACCTGTTTTACTGTACTTTTTTTTTTCCTAATAAATACACTGTAGAAATAAAACCACAGATTTATAATAAAAGGACATACATTTAGCTTGTAAAACTAGTTAAAAAATGGCAATCTTCTCATGATACCCTGCAAACTCTGGTCTACATAATTACAGGTGCTTAGATGGAGCTTTCTGTGGCAGCAAATGCCAAGCACAACAGGTACTGGCTCACTGTTCTATGTAGCTTCTGTTGTACAAAGCATCATAAATAATAATGGCTGATACTTCCTGTCAGTAATGGTAGACCAGAGTTTCTGCTTTAGATTTCTAATGGCCATGAAGTTCAACTTTTGCAAGGGTTATCTTCCCACAGAGGAAAGAAAGCAATGTAAGATTGGTGTTCCTTTGGGGCTCACTTTTCTCTAGCTAACTTAATATAGGCCACTTCAAATTTAATTAAAACATCTTAAATTAGCTTCTGGCACTTCACAGTATAAACTGAATTAAAACACCTTAAGAAACTTTGCACCAGAAACCTGGTAACTTAGTGAGTGGAAGAGCAGCAGCATTTCTGTGTAAAGAAAGATTTCCAGTTCCATTAACTGGCAATGCTGAGGGCTGCAGGCAGTAAACTAGGTCTCTTTGACCTTATTTCTCAAGAGCCTGATAAATGTTTGTTCAAAGAAGTTCTTGTTCTTGACTGATCAGTCCTTACTTGCTGGTAAGGAATGACAGAATGGGTGAGGTTGGAAGGCACCTTAGGACATCACCTAGTCCAGGTTGCATAGGACCTTTTCCTGAGACAGAAATACCACCTCTTCTGTCACTAGTGTAAAAACCACGAGGATTCCACAAGAAAGCAAGAAACTCTTTTTGGGTCTTAACCTAAGGTCTCTTTATGAACCTCTAAGGTGGAGAGGTGAGTGACTATCCTTTTCCACTCAGTCTGCTGCAGACAAATACTTTGATGTCCTCTCCAAACAGCAAGTACTACTGATAACACAAGCTGTGTTAAAGTTGTTAGCAAGAGATCAATAAGCCTCCTTGTGCTTAAGAACACGAGAGATACAGAAGTCAAGTGGATAAAGCTGAGCAGTTAGAAGCCTGTTGATTAGTGTTCTCATCCCAGTTAGTATCAAGTTACTTCAAAAAATGGGCTGCACTGCAGAGTCTTTTGAGATCCTGTGGATACAACAGTCCTCAGTCCCATTCAGACACACAGGAATTCACAGTAGGTCAAGAAATGCTGTTAAAACTCCCTTGCACCCCTGAAAACATGATGCATGTGCCAATTTTTTTAACTGTGCTTATTATCAGATTATACAAAATTACATGTGGAGAAAATTACACTTCGTTAGTTAATTCAGCATAAATGATGCCAAACTGCTCAGGAAGATAATTCCTGAAGAATGCTGCAGTTGTTATAGTCCGGAAAACTAATCCAGCCCCTCTCAAGCAAGTATTAGAATAAACCTGGAAAAGTCTTCTTTTCATGAATGTTAATATTTTTTACATCCAACTTCTTTGCATGTGTCTTATTTATTAGGCTGTTTCACCAAAGACTGATTTTAGTGTCAAAGTACCAAAATTTAAGGATCCCTAAGAGAATCATAATGGACTGGTGACACCCTTATGCAGCATCTGCTGATAGAACTGATTTCTACGTGAATAAATGGTCTACTTTAACAGAAACACTGTAGCCAAAAATCTAGTACCAACAACTATAAACAGTAAAGTTACCATGACAGAGACAAGCAGTTTAGGAAATTAACTTAATAATGACTGGAAACGTTTATAATGATTATGTTAACTTTTTGTCAAACTGATGCAAACAGTTTGTTTACATTTGATGTAAACAAATTTATATATTTGTAGATTATGAAAGCTTTCATTGAAGAACTGCTCTCTACTTTCCCTATACTAATGTCTCAAAAGGTTTTTATCTTGATTTTAGGCAACCAATTGGCAACTCTGGTGGGACACGGGACCTGCAACTTCTCAGGATGGAGACACTGATTTGTTGTCTAAAATAATGCTGGCTTTCTAAAATAACTTGTAAGGAACCTCCATTCCTCACATTTTCATTAAACTCTAGATGCCTCTATGCAGCTAAACTGTGTGCTAAGCAAGCAGTTGTGGGAAGGATCTGGCTAGGTCATTTAAAGTAGGCTACCCAGGTTTTTGTCCCCTCTAGTTTTTAGGGATTTCCTTGAGCATTAAGAAAGCACAGCAGCTACTCTGGGAAGAAAGACTCAGAGGCCCTATGCCTGTAAGTGGATTTGCAGGAGACAGAGAAGTTTGAACTTTTTCTTTTTTTGAGGACAAAAAAATGAAGAGGCTGATTTTAGAATTCAAGTCAGCAGCCTACAAAAATATGTTGTGATAGGTAGTGAAGAGTAAACCAATCACATTTCGTAAGTGCAGAGTGCTTCCATGGGAATTCCTCCTGCTTTCTTATGAAACGGGGAGAGATGGAAAGCTATCTCCAACTTTCATCTAACCTATCAGCTGTTCCAAACATACTGATGCACAGCCTCAAACTGGAGCTTACAAAACAGATTTTGAAAATAATTTCAACTTTGCCACCTGAGAAATGCAGCTGAGTGACAAGCAGGCAGCTTTCTAAAGACCCTATTTTAACTGAGAATGGTCAAATTAAAAAATAGAATTATAAACGTTGCCTCAGTGTCTTTTCTTCTGACAGGCACATTCAGATTGTGATACCAGTATCACCTTCATGCTGAGAGAGAACAGAGGCCATAATATTGCATGTTGATCAACAAAGTAGAGGATTAAATCTTTGCCTATCCGACATGTAACATTTAAATACAAATAAATATGCCACTCGTGAAACAAGAGTGTCTGAGACAAGATTGCAGAGTTCTCTGACTGATTAGGAGCTCATCTAAATTGAAATTAGAGCAGATGATCCTTTTTTCATTAGCTTATACAGATTCACTTACATTGCACTGGTCTTCATTATACCATCCACTACATACACTAGCAATGACACAGCACATCTTCTCAAGATCAAATAGTGGAAAAATAGAAGAAAAATAATTTATTTGCGAACTATATCTGCCATAAAAGTATGAAAAAGCATCCAATGGCCTGTTTGACTCTTTGCTTCATAATTTTTTTTTTCCAAGCTTGGATAATTTTCAATACCAAATGATGAACAGTTTTGTTGGATAATCACAGAACTGTCTTCGTAGCAGTCATTTCTATTATCATGCACTTAAAAAAGCTGAAGAAAGTCAACCGTTTTAGCCAAGAAATGTTAGTGTCTGGTTGTACTTTCAACAGGTAACTTCATTGTTGTGAAGTGCATTTTACCATCTCCAGGGTTATCATACAAGGTACATGTGCCACAAAGTGTTTTAATACTCACATTTGATGAAACTTCATTGTGGCTGGCAACAAGGGCACATGGCTCATAAAGTCCACTTGGGAAGTGGATACAATAGATCAGGATATGCTGGCTTAAGGATCTTACTCAACTAAGTGTTTAAAGCAGTGCACCCAGAAATGGGTTAGGTTCATTTGTTTAAAAGTTTGAATAAGAAACTTCAGGTGACTGAGGTCTGATCCTAAAGTGAAGTTTGAATTGGCACAGTGCGTACCCTTTCCTCAAGACCGTGGTGTTGCAGCATATTTTCCAAGGACTGCAACACAGAGAAAAACACAGCAGGAATGCAATGGCTGGGCTGGAAAGAAGCAGAGGGCGTTAACTACCAGTCAAGACTTAGTAGATGAAGAATTTTCTCTTTTCTTTTGGGAGAGAACATAAAATCTGGGTGACATGAATCTACTGTGATGATTTTAAAATTGAGGCATTCTCTAGGGAAGAATGTAACTCTTTCAAAAGAGCAGAGGAAGCTTTTAACAAAAGAAAAATGACAGAAAAGAGACTGGTTTGTTTGGTCTCTGGGGATTTAATGTATCTTTTGTAAAAATCTGATCTGCTATTACTATCCTCTGAGCAAGAGAGCTTATTGTACTTTAATAACAACACAAATAGTGTGTTTGAATATTGTGTGTTTCTATAATTGATTGCTGACAACATATTGAATTCTGTAGCTGCAAAGGGTTGCTCTGGATCACTGCTTATAAAACCAGCACAGTGTGTGAAGCAAAAGATGGAATGACAACATTCCAACCGCAAGGACATTACATGTTGAAGGCCAAAACCTACAGATGCTCGCTACTGTGAGGATGTCCCTCACCACAACAAGTACAATGCCCAGTGCCAAGCAGTCACAGGATTAAGCTACGTATAGTCAAGGGAATGACCAGTGATGAAGGGCATTAAAAATGAGTGGGAAAAGTGCTGAAGGATGGAAAGTCAATCATAAAATTCCAATCTTGGAAAAGCTTCTCTTAGCCTAGGCAATTTCTCTGCATTTCAAAGGCAGAGCTAAAAAACACTTGTGGCAACCATAAGATCATATAGAAACACCCAAGTGTTTCCAAGTGAGTTAGGCAGACAAGTTATCCTAGCAGTCTATGAGAAGGAGAACAAATTATATAATATCTTGCCAGATCTTCCTGAAGCAAGGCAAGATAGACAAACCTAATGACTATCACTAGAGGATCTCTTTAGAGCTTTTGATCCAGCACCATTGTAGAAATACGACAGCCCAGGCCTAGCAGAACAGCAGGTATGACACAGAAAGCAGAGAGGTGGTTTTTGCTCAAGCAGTATACGTTTGGGGGAGGAGACAAAGAAAGAGAAATGGGGTTTGCACTTTGCCACAGCCTTAAAAATGCCAGACACTAGTGGTCTAGGTTGAGGGAGTAAATTCTGAACCAGGAAATACCTCGAGTAGCCTACCTAATAAAAACTTCCTCTTAACTACTCCTTTTTGTTTTCAGGAAGTAGGCTCCAGCCACGAGTTTAGGAGATTTCAATTACAGCACATGGAAAGCCTCAAAAGTGAGTTGCAGGTTCTTCCATTAGCATCCTCCTGTGCTGTCCCTTATTACATACTCTCAGGAGGGTGCTCCCAAGAGGACAAACCAAAGGGTCACTTTTAAAATTTAATCCCATAGTATAAATTACATAGCTTTCTGATATTTTTTCTGACTCCTTTCTCACATCACCTTTAAAAGATTTGTAGACTTGTCTCCCCAACACATTTAATTGTTGTCTAGAAAGTTTATTACATAGTTGTTAACTTTCAATGTTTCTAGTAGTCAGTTGGAATTTAATTATAGTAACTATCCAAATAAATCTGACTCTGTAGATTAAATAACAGCTACTCTTAAGTAAATAACATTTGAATATCCTCCCCCTTTCTCTGTCAAACATAAGCATTACTTGGAATACTAACAGCCTTGCAAAACATGCCATTTCCTAGCTGTTTGGTCTCATTAGATATTGCTCTAGCAGTCATTTGTTTTATTAGAACCCAAGGACCATTCCAGTTGGACAGGACCTCAGGAGGTCCATAGTCCCACCTCCCACTCAAAGCAGGCCTAGATATGATGAAACCAGATCTAGCTGGGATAGATACGCAATCACCCCCTTTTAAAATTGTGGTGCCTGGAGCCTTGATACAGGGCAGGAACAGGGTGATTAATGGCTGGTGGCAGAGAGCATTGTGCCTTTAAGCAGAGTGGGTGTTCTAATTCTGACCACCATGGACTAAGGAAACTGGTGTTACAGAACGATCATTTGGGGTTAACGCATGATATTTGGAACATCTGAAACCTGTTATTTTTCCTAGCTGAGGTTTATCCTGAAGCTTCATAAACTTTCCATTTTAAATTAGAGAGCTTCCTTTTTTAACTATAATAAACTTTTATCTTAAAATGGTGTGTGCCTTTTAATCATTCCAAAGTATTTACTTTAATTAGGTTTTAAAAACTCTGCAGAAGACAGCACTGTTCTTAATTTTGGCTGTGAGAGTTTGCTGTGCCTTCAGCTAGCAGCAGTTCCTAATACCCCTGCTGAACCTCGGCCAAATAGAGCATTTGAGGCAAAGCAAGATGGCGTGAATTCAAAAAAGATGACTTGTTTTCATGAAAACATTGGTCCAGTTTCATGGCATTATCTATAATCCACTGGTTTAGTAGAATAAAAGAGTTTTCATCTTTCTTTCTCTACAGACATGCAGCATGTGGCATTCTTGGAGTGTCAATGTTTTCCTTGGTTTTCTCATGCATCATTAAAGATTTGAAGTTCAGAAATCCTGAGCATCCCCAACCCAGCAAAAAACTGAGAGCTGCAAACACTTACCCCTTAGCAAATCTGCTTCAAATGACAGGTCCAACCAGAGGCAGGAGGGGTTCATATCTGGGGCTGCTGAAACTTCCTCCCTGAGGCTGTAACAGCTTCCTACCTGAGGCTATAACAGCAGCAGAAACAACACAACTCAAATTCTGACTGAGGTTATCAGATAAAGCAGCAGATAATTGAGGAGTTTGTGGCAAGTACTATTGCAACTTAAAATCCAAGATGTCTTTTTTCTCTGGCATTTTAAAATCAAGATAGTTAACTCAGCTTAGCCAGTCTGAACTAACTGAGGCTACAAAAAAATTTACCAGGATCTCTGCCATCTGAGCAAGCCCAATAGGTCTGTCCCTTTACTGGTGTGGGGTCTTGCAAACAAGACCTGAGAAGGGAGAAAGACTATGAGTTGAGCTAATTTCTCTGTCACTTCATTACCTAGAGCACCTCAAGTTTTCTCACACTGGACAAGTTTTCTCTGCTGGCCACAGACAGAGGTATTCAGATCAGCATGAAGAGGTGTGGGACTAATGTTCTCCTGCTCTTTCTGAAGTGACATTCTAGCCAATTAAAACTGCTACTGCTTTTTCTTTAGGACACGTTTCAGTGGGGGCCAGAACAACTGCAAAGCATTAACTCCTGCAAAGCCATTTTGTAAGATCTTCCTCTTACTCCAGCTATACAAGTTTACAGACACCCTCTGATACGAAAGAAAGAGAAAGTTGTTTCCTCCAGTTCTTTCTGGGAGGAATATCAACACAGTGAGGCCTATTGGCACCTACCCTTCTCCCATTCAATGCATCTGAAACTTCACAGGCTTTTAAAACAGATTGCTTGTAAACTGGACAGAGGAACAGGGTTATGGGTGCTCATGCACATGGAGGAGTGAATGGTTGCTTTGGCTGGGTTATAGACCTTGGCGCTTAAAAGGAGAAAATGGGAATCAAAATACCTAAATTTAAGGATCAACTTAATATAAGGGTCCCAGAGTAATTGCATTTTCCTGGAGTGCTAGTGCTTGAAAAAGAAAGATTCTTGTAATATAGCTTCCTGGGTCTTAGATTGCCCTATATTCAGTGGTATGTAGGTTTTCTGCATAAGCATTAGTTTCTTTCTCAGCTAGTCTTTGTTCCTGTTTGTGCTCTTAGATGTCAGTTCTGCATAGGAATAATGAGGCTAATAAGCCTCACAGATGTATGCTCGCCTAGTGATATTTAAGAGTTCTGGAAAGTGAATCATATTATTTATTAATCTGGCCTCTAGTCCTAATTTAGTCTCAGAACAATAGACTCTGGTTTCCCACCTAAAAAGAGCTAATGTAGCCCTTAGATGATATGAATTAAAGACAACTTGCAACTGAAGGGTAAGAAAAACCCAAGTAAATCACACAATTCTGAAAATGCCAACCTGACTTTTTTTATATTTTTAAATTTTGCTGAGTTGGTGACATTGGGGCTAAACATGCTCTCACTTCCACTAGTGCAAAGCCCCAGTTTGCACTACTCTAAGCAATATAAGGACCTGCCAAATTTTAAACACACCACTTTCTTCAGTATGTCTGCATGGAACTACTGAAATACGTAACACTTCTATGTACTTCAGTATCTAGCCAGCACAAGACCCAAAATAAAGCTCCATGCCACTACAGGTACTGCGGACTTCTAAATATATTCAACTTGATAAGTTGCAAAGTCAATTCAAGGGTTCTGATTACTCTTCATATTGCGTGAATGTGTTTCTCTGGCAGTGTGCCAACACCTGAACCAAACATCTTACCAAAAAAGTTATTTATAACAATTCTTTTACAAACTGGTGCAGCACTTCACTTTTGTTCACGTGGAGAGCACAGATGAAGACATTTTTTGCCAATGATCAATACCTTCTAAGTAAGTTAATTCACATCAACCATGCAAAGCTTGAGATAATAATTGAAAGAATACTGCCATCATGTTTTCTTTTATGGTCTTTTTTTCTTTCTCACTCAAAATTTGGAGCAGCTCTGAGTTACTCAACAAAAGGAAGGCAAAGGGGAGATGCTGACAATAGAGTGGAAATAGGCTGAGAGGAGAGTACTTCAGTTTTGTTCTCTGACTCTGAGCATTTTAAACAGAAGTTTCTCAGCTGCAGAAATTAATTTCCTTTTTCTCTTTATTATGTAAACTGTCTTAAATTGACCTTCAAAATACTCTTTCAGGTCTTTTTTATTTTCCAGTGATCTTTCCTGTAGGAGGCAACTGAAACCAGAATTGAGCCCTCACTACAAAACAGAATACACAGAATTTTGCTTGACAAAAGTGATGGCTTATTGGCATTACAACACCTTTCACCTTTATCTTGCAAATATTTATAAGACTAAAACTGTGTTCACAAGAACACTGATAGAAAGGAGCAGGACTGGGAATGTTGTCACCAAAGTGCCAGAGTTCAGCAGGTACATTGCCAGGAAGAGGGAACCCTGCCACGTGACTTAAGCTATGAGTAACAGCATGAAAATCAACTACTTTTAGCAGTAGCCGTCACAGGACACTCACAAGTGATTTACAGGCTGAAACAATTGAAAAAAAAATCAGAGAAGCTGAAGTAATTAAAACAGAAAAATCTGCTCTTGGAAACTTCATGACTGAAATTTCAGCAACTGATTCATTTGTTCCAACGGAAAATTCAAAGGGTGAAATATCATTTGCAGAAGCCTTTTGGAGGATCCTTAACAACTAGAAATATTCATAGCCCCAGTGACTTCAGGGAACTCACAGACTTGTCTTGGCTTTCACAGAACCATGCTGACTCAGACCAGCTAATCACCTGGTCTTATGCAGTGGTTGATTCACTGCCAATTTTTGTTGTGCTTTTATGAATTATATATTAGCACCTTGAGTTGCAAGTAGGCACCATTTGTTACACTGAAATAAATAGAAATAATAAGAGTAATTTGGCACTTGTTCTTTTACTACCAAGTACTATATAATTGTAAGTAATTGGGAAATTCTAAGAGAAGCAATTTGGAACAAATGTTGCTTATTCTAATGTTTAATATTTAGACTGCTGGGTCAACAAGAAAGAGTTACAAGAGTCATTTATGGTGGCTAATTGAAGCCTATGAAAAATATATTTATACTCAGTGGGCTCCCCTTTTTCATCTAATGGGCTTACTGATCTATAGATTCACTATTTGATCAGTGCATCTGGCCCCACAGGCTTCATGGTTTGCAAACCACAACCTACTAATAAGCACCCTGCTGCCTGTTTGCTAAACAGATCAGTGCTGGCAGGCACCCAAAACTCTAGCCTTTGAAACTTGGAGCTTTTTTTAACTTGCCCAGCCTATTGTGTGGCAAGAAAGACAATAAACTATGAACCTCATAAATGCTGAGCAATTAAACATAAGTTAGTAATACAGTTGTGGTAATAGAGGCTGCTTACCTCAATCCAATATATGTCTTATTTGTTCTTTGTGTCATCCCTGCTAAAAGCTGGCTATAAGCAGTTTGCACAAACCCTAATGGTTGAGATTTCCTTGTAAACAAGATGGTGGCTGCTTGCTAAGGGAAATCCATCATCCAAGTAGCAATATGATTTTGCTTTCATGTTCAGCAACAAAAGCAGCCACTCAAGCTCCCAGTCCTTATGATTTAGCACACTAAGAGAACTTTGATTGTAGATGTTTTCTGTAGGTGTTATCTGAACACCTCCCTTTGCTTCTCTAGAGAAAGTGTTTTACTTTTGGAAACACATTTTCAGGAGCAGCAGCTTTCCTTTAAGACTGAGGAGTATCAAATCAGCTTGGTTAATGACCCATTCCAAGCTTGTATTTTGAAAAAAACCCTCTGGTCTGGTCATGTCTCCATTATGTTCCTAAATATTCTAAGCTAGGCAACTTCAGTAGTGTATGAAACAGGACTTCAGTAGTTAAGTCCCATGGCCTGGGAAGAACGCAAAGGCGGCTAATTACCTGTGAGAACAAGGAGCCAGGAACAGCCATAGGAGCTTGGGAAAATGCCATTTCTCTGTCTGCATCTAAAATGCAATGAACAGAAGTTTGTTTTAGAGGAAGAAAAAATTTTACAGAAAGAAGAGGACATAAGTGGCACAATATTTGCCCTTCATCTGCACAATCCATCCACTACACAGGGCCCTTTCAGTCAAATTCTCAGCACCTGGACATACCTGAGACCTGTTTGAGAACTGATCATACACGAATCAGATTCTGGTTTCACAACTAGGCACTGTCCTAGCACCCAGAAATGAAGTAGTTATTTCTACATGAGTCAGTTCTGCCTTGGCCTGGCCATTGCACAGCCTAGTAAAAAAGTAATGCAAAAAATTATGCACAGATGCTCCAGGGAGGGCAAAGCTGCTTAGGGAAAAGAACTTGTGGAAAAATTTAACTCATTCTTCCTACTTTTCAGGATTTCCAGCTCAGCAATAATTGTGACCTATAAAGTAAATTCAGCATAGGTATTTTGGAAAACTGCTAGAGGACAGAAAATGGTAGGAAAAGTTTCCTGAACTGCTTTTCTTGTAAATACACTTTGTGCCTGATAAAAACAAAAATGGAAGAATGGAATACACAGGACAGAGGGAATTCTCCCATACCTAACACCTCCATTTCTAAATGTTGAAATGATTAGTTTTCAGCTGGATACTGGGTCACATAATTTTCATGTGTTTATGAACTATATTTGGTGCCCAGGGAACACCTTTGGGAGGAGGAGTGAGACATACTCTGTGCTAGTCTTACTATTTTAAACAAAACTAGTTGAAAATTCTGCTTCCTTCAGACCAGGCCAATATACCATGATCTTTACAAAAAGTCAGTTGCTCTTTATCCAGTCCAAAGTCTCCCTTTGGAGCTAAACAACTACATTTGTAAAGTACAAAGGCAATCTAAATTCTTATTTATAACCAGAAGAACCATTAGATTGATTTTTCTAATTGAATTACCAACATTTTTTCGGCATCCGTTTACAGAGTGTGGCTAAAAGAGAGACCTCTATCACAGGAGACCCTTATTTAATATATTTGTTGTCTGCCCTGGGTTTGTAGGCCTTTGTATACAACATACATGCCTGTTACAGTACACAGCAAACCTGTCACTCCAGGACAAGGGGCCATTTTGTTTTGGCAGTGTCCCTCAGTGGGAAAGTAGGGGGCACAGGTACTTTCTGATGGCTTAGACTGAAAACTGTGTTAGCTGAGAAGTTAAAATGAGTTGACCATTTATGTACATCCCCAAAGTACACATCACCTGGGGAGCTCCTGGGCTGGAATAGAAAGGACTATCATGTCTGAGTGTGCGGGCAGAACAACAGCTTACAGCTCCACAGAGATCATTCCTTCCACCACTGTATTTCAAATGCTAACCCAGAGAGGCCCCTGCAGGGATGGGGAGGGTGGTGCACATCCCGGATCACTCCATTCCAGTGCCTGCATTAGAAAGGTCAACAGTGCCATTTCCAAAGGAGGTTTTAGGAGTATATGCATGACCACTAAAAGCTGGACAGAAGCCATCCAACAGGAAGCAGCTAACAACCAGTTCTAGATAGTACCAATCTTGGTTGGAACCAACTCTGTAACAAAAAGGGGAAAGTCACAGTATGTAATATCAATCCCCAGAGACCTCGGACCCCCCCTGAAATTTCTGAGTTTGGATATTGCTGATCTAAGTTTTCTTTACCCTACTAGTAAAGATAGAAGGCAAAATTATCTGTACTGCTTTCATATCTCACATGAAGCAATCTATCCATAATGTTAATTGCTTGGATTTTACTCTGCCAGCAGTCCAGTCACAAGAGAAAAACAAGTAATCAATTTCCTGATTTGAAAGCCAGAAGCATATAATGTTTATTAATAGAGAGCATGGTTTACATAGATTTTACTCTTATTGACCATAAAATGGTGTATACTATAAGCAAGGGAAAAATTTCTTACTAATTAGTCTGTGAAGATCATATTTAATGGAGTATATAAACTTAGGCTCTTTACAAATCTTTAGGGTCTTATTCATTAAGCACATGCATATGTAGTCTTTAAGCTGAAGCAGGATTTTGACACATAATTCAAGGTTAAATAACCCACCTTGAGATTCACAAGATAGAACAGCTCACTTGTTCCAGTTCTTTTAGCCTGTAAGAAAGGAATCACAGGAAACATGATACACCTTCTTCAGCCAAAGAACCCTAAATACATCCAGGGAAAAAAGCTGTAATAACCCAGACACTTAAAAAAATCTCATCAGTAGGAGAACAATAGTGTTTGCAATGTACACTTTTATCTCCTGGTGCCCTGATTCAGAATACAGTTTGTTAACTCTTACAAGAAAAGGTCCTACGCTTGTGCCTGGATCACCTACTGCCACTGTGCAGGCTGATAGTCTTGCTGTCCTGATGACATAAGGATCTGGACTTCTTTTCACAGGTCTTCTCTCAGCAAAGCACTTCAGCACACACATCACTGACATCAGTGGCACTTGAGCATAAATTTGCAAGCATTTTGCTAAAGTAAAATCATGCGGTAAATGTCTAAAAGCTCACATGGGACCATTTAATTGGAGCAGAATTTAACTCAGTATATGGAGCGCTACTAGCCATGGGCAGCTAGGTGAGGAATGGATAACCTGATAACTCTGCACTCATCCAGTGCTTGTTCAATCAAAACTTCTGGCAAATTCCCTTAAGCCTTAGATCATTATGTAACTAAACAAGTATTGGCCTATTTTAGTCCAAATCTTACATCCGACTCAATCCCAGATCCAAAGGCAAGCTGATGTCCTTGAGAGTTTCCTTATCAGCTGAAATCTTCAGGGCCAGTGTTACCAATTGTATTGATGGTCAGTTTGCATTAAATGTGCATGTGACTTCAGTAGCATTTCAGTCACAGAGTGCTCAAAATTTTGGTCCTTTTTTTCCACTTTTGTTTCAAAACACTTTTAAGTAGAAGGCTGTAGGTGTCATATCATAACTAAGGTGCAGCAACCACTACTCTGAGGAATGTGTTACTGTTGGAAGACAACAAATACCATGTCATTGCAGAGACACTATAATGCTCCCAGAATTCTGGATAATGGACTTTCTTTGTCATAATGTCAGCATATAAACTTAATTCTAGTTTTAACAAACTTAACAATTGTATTTGTGTCACATTTGGAGCCTCTCCCGTACAGACTGAAATCCTTAAATTAAACGTGTTCCCACTTGTTGTTTAGGTTGATGCTGCCCTCTTCTGAATATATCGGATTATGACAATTCACTACACAGATACTTCATGACACTTAAAAAGCAGGCAATTAATTATACAGCAATCACCAAATAAGAAAACAAATAATATTTTCTTTTTAATCTCACATAACCCTTCGACTTTGATCAGTTTTTATTAGAAAGGACTTGGGTAAGAAACTATTGTTATTTTAAGGCCTTCAAGAACAAGTCTTACTCTAGTTTATCCTCTCATATTCTGTCATTAATACAGCTTTCTGCACTCCATTTCACAATGTGAGCATTTATTATCTACTTGGTATGCTTTCAGAAAAGCTCTTCATGCTGGATCCCACATGACTTTTCCTGTACTGTAGTAAAACTATTTCATTGATCACTTCCATGTCACTCCATATCCTCCGCTGTAACACTTACAGGATACCCATGTTCAGTATTGTGCTTTTCTGCCCGTGCACTGCAGTTTCTACACTGACTAGAAGCCTTTTGGGGCAGGGATTATCCTTTTTGACTGATTATGGTCAGCACTTAGCACAGCATAAACTTTGCTGGAGTTCTTCTCTGTTGCCACAATGCAGTTATTAAACCTTTATCAGAAAGAAATTAGTCATTGATTAATAATATGTTTAACAATTAAATCACTCTGGGCATATTAGAGAATATTGTGCTGGGGATGATAATTCAGCATGACTGAGTTTATTGATTCTTCATGGAAGTAGTTTACATCCATCTCCACTGGAGTCTGCAATCTGGTCCTAGGTAAGTGTGAATACTCAATAAATACAAATTACTAATGAATTAGGGAAATGAGTGAAAAAGAGAAGGGAGGAGGGACTGTAACATTCCCTTCTTAAAAAAAAAATAAAATTGAGGCTATTTGATGGAGATTGACTCTTATTTTGTTAATTGAGGGACCTACAGTAGAAAAGTGGATCCATTTTGTGGTTGAAATATCAACATTCAGACTTTCTGTTTCACTCAGTGCAAGAAATCAAACTGAAGCAGACTAGTATGAATGTGAACAATAATTTGAGTGGTAGAGGCTTCCTCCCTGTCTGCAAGCTTGGCACTATTCCATTCTTAGTGGTCCTATTGACCACTCAAAGCAGATCATTACATTATTACAAGTAATTGTTAATGTCTATCATTCTTCACTAAGATGGTGCTATGAAGGTTTTATTTCTGTGATTGTGCCCTCTAAAGTTTGATTTGAGTGTCACAAAATCACCAAGGTTCTTATGCCCTGGGCTGTACTAGCATGGGAGCTATTCTTAAAGGTTTCAATTTTGGTGGGCTCAGCCTCACCAATCCCACATAATCCCAACTCTTACTGATCTCTTTGGAGCAGTTTCTTCACAGTGAGCACTTAGAGGAGCGGACCTGTAGATTGCCAGCACTGGAATACTCTATTTTTAGGGCAGTAAAACAGCTAAGTGCAGTTCACATGACCAAACACCTGCCCAGATAAGTAAGAAGTTGTACCTGTGTCAACAGCAGTTACTCAATGTTCACTCCTGATAATCAAAGTAAAAATGACTAAAAATGACAGTTTGAAACCATGAAACGTGTCCAAATAAACTACAAACTACGATCATCTGGAAATACTATTGTGCTGACAGGATACCAATGCCTTTTAATACACAGCCCAGATTATCTCAGCAGTTGTGTATCATCTGCAGCACTGAGCTTTGAGCTTATTTGTAACAAAGAGTGTTGAGATCAACACAGAGGTGCAAACCTTACCACAGCCCTCCAAAGGGCACTTCTGTGTGTGCACCTGAAGAGTTAGGGCAAGCCAATGCAACAGCAACAGCAGAGTGAGCAGGACAGTTTAGAGACACATCTGGTGCTGAATTCCCTGGCGCCTTCTGGCACTGCCATGCAAAACTGAAGTGAATGCATGGAGGCATTTGAAGAAGTAGACGATTAAAGAAGAACCTTAAATTAACACAGAACTTATCATATTCATTGAAAAAGAAATTGATACACTGGCCAGCCCCTAACACTACAGGAAACATAAAAACATTCCTCAGGATGTTCATTTCTTTTTTCTCCCTCCAGTTTAGAAAACTAAAGCCAACATTTTTAAGTTTGGAATTTGGTAGCTTAGTAACTAGGCACCTTACATGTGCATTTTTAAGATTAATTTAGTTTACTTACAGAACTAGACTCTTAAGGAATAATTAAATTCTCATGCAACTCTGTGGGTAAAGATAAAGAGGAAAAATAGTCTTGCTAAAAAATGCTCTTATTTTACTGGTATTATACTTTTATGATGCTAAATGTTTTAATATCCTCTGTTTTCTCCACATCACAAAAGTGGTTTTTGACCAATGTAGTCAAATATGTCAGCAGTTTCTGCTGTTCTGCATTAATTTAAAAATTAAACTTTATTTGTAATTTTGTTTTCTATCTTTCTTAATTAAATATTTAAGATGAGGCATTATCTGCTTCATTCAGGATATAAATTCATCATGATATATGTAGTGATAACTGATGTCATTCTTGAAGCCCACTCCAGTGCTAACAAACAGCCACTAAAACCAAACAGTGCAAAGTTGCTCGTGGGGATTGAAAAAAAAGAAAAAGACAGAATGATCCCAACTTCTTTGATGTTAACAGCAGGATTGTCTGTATGCAAATAGTTAACCATCTCTGGTCAGAAATCTCTTTATTTGTTGAAATAACGCAGAAGGGAACTGCTTAGCAAAAGCAATGGAGCAGAGATCTGGAAGATGTTTGTTCAGCTATCTGAGAAATAAATGAAGGTGACAGTAGTTTCTCTACTTCTGTACCCACGGAGTTAAACGTGGGACCACACAGACTGCCATAATAAAAGCCAGCTGATACCTGGCCTAAGGCACTGATTATTAATATATTAAAGCTCCTTGCCCAAGCAGTAACTTTGTAATAAAGACAGAACATCACTGGAAGTCAAATAGGCTGACCCATTAGGCAGAATATGTGGATATACCTGCAATTTTTCACATGTTCTGGTATAGCCTGTTTAAAAAAAAGTGCCAGACTTGGGCTAAAGTCCCTGTTTATTTCTTTTCTACCATGTACTATGTCTCAGTAAAACTGAAAGATCACTGCTGAAATTGAAGACAGATTTGCAAGCCACCTATGTTTGATGCCCAGCCTCTGTTTATCTCAGTGGGATTTGAATTCACAAATACTTTAAGTAGCATTGAAAATCTCAACCTAAATCTCTGGCCTCGTTTTGGGCTCATTTGAAACTTGCATTGTCTCTAAAGAGAGCTTGATTGGGACTTATAATTAATCCTACTATACGGGTCAAATTACACTGGCAATGTCTCAGCCAATTCCCTATAGCTCCTCAAATTCATCAAATCAGCTCTTTAATCTGATGGTGAGTTATTTAACCACCACACCAGAGTAAGCATATCACAGAGGCTTCAATCTCTTCTATTTATGTTCTGAATATGTCCATAGCAGCTATTAAAGCATAAATAACGACTTCCATTGAGACCTTCTTTGCATTCCTACACTAAGCAAAGACTGGAAGGATTCAAACACACTGGGTGTTCTATGATTTATAAATCTCAACCTGAAGAGAGATAACAATCATCATCAGAATAATTGCTTCACCATGGAAAGCCATGAACTTAAAAATCCCTGGGAGGAACAACATTACCCAGCTGAAAAGGAGTCAGGTCAAAGTAACCACCTTGGCACATTTCAGTGAACAGGATTTTCCATGAAAAGCACAGTGTTGGTCAGAATTTTCAAAATAAGTTTTTGCCCAACATATTTTAGTATCATAAAAATTACTTCATGTAGAAGTGCTAGTTTTCATATATTACATGGAAACTGAATAAATTTGGTACAAAAATATTTATTCACTGCTAACAGAACTTGAGAACTGAAAACCAGTTTTAAATAAATTTGAAATATACTTTAAAAGCTTACTGTAGTTAAGGAATGATATATAAAAATATTAAACTTTAAAGTAATAAAATCACAAAATTAAAACAGTGCAAAATTTTAGCAAACATATTACAGAAGATGTGATGACAACTTTGAAATACTTCTAAAACTTTGATTCATATTTGCAATACACTCTGATGAACAGAGAGACTGAGGAAAAGACCAGGCAATCTTGAGCAGCCTTAAAATTCACAGATTTGATTAATGGTCCATTTGAAGTTTAAGGAAAATTCTCCGATGCAAACAATGTAACATCTTCAACTTACTGGTCAGGGAGAATGTGGCCAGCACAACCAGTTCCTGGGAACTACATAAATATTGTTCCATTTTGCATGTGATGCAGGCAGAGATTAGGCAAGTTTCAAATGGTACAAACACTGCATGAACTAAAGGTGAAGCGTTGGCTCAACAAAGATGAAGAGCCAGTTTCAGCAATAACTGCACTAAAGCCAAAATTTCTTCAAATTGATATATAATCCTTGCACTCATCTCTGCTCCTATTGTCATACAGACCCAGATCCAAAAATGCTCAGTGAAAAATACATGTTTCTTCTCCCCACCCTGCTCACATGAGTCATTTTACGAAGTTGTAAAAGGGAAGACCCTGCGGCCCCCAAAGCCATTCCCCACTCCACCAGTGTCTGCCAGTTCTTCTGCCTCCTTGTTTTATGAAAATGGACCGGCAGTGGGAGTCAATGGGAATTTACCACTTCCTTTCATGGAAGCAAACTTCTGTCTCCAATCCCCTCATTGCCTGTCAGCTTTTGAAAGAAGTGTTGCTAGAGGCAGGAATACTTTAAAAAAGCCCAGCAGATTTCTCAAGTCAGCTTTAAAAGTGCCCTTTAAGAGCTTCCCTAAGGTGTTTATGGCTTATATTGCTCAATTAGCTGCTTTATATTGCAGTATTTCCTTCAAAAGCAATCTCTGACTAATTGTAAATTCTTACAAATATGCTTCGTATTTTAAAAGTCCTATTTTTACAGCTGCAATAAAGTCCTCTAGGGCACATATTAGGGGCCACAATAGCATGCTTTGGCCATCAAAATCCATGACTGGACTTCAACACTCACCCCATCATTATGATGGGTGTCTCCAACTCATTAGCTGTACCCTGTAACAAGCTGATATTAGCACCTGTTCTCACAAAATGGATTTTAATAGAAACGGGGCCAAGCTGAATGCATCTGGGGAAGTTCAGTTCTGAGGGCTGGCTGAGTCCCTCATAAACATGGGAAGGTTTTATAAAACCTCAATGTGCACAGATCCCAGAGTTAAGTGGGTTTGTCACTGGAATTCAGTTAGCAAACTATTTGAATGACCAGCCCAAAGCACATTTCATTCTCAACATACACGGGACAGCTGAACATGAAAGCCATAAAATTGGAGGCAACTGAAGTTCTGAATCTTTAAAGGCAGTCAGCTCCAGCACCTAGGTCTTGAGATAAATATTTCCAGATTGAGTCCAGTTTTGAAAGAATTCTGTTGATTTTCTATATGGTGTTTCTACTTGACTCAAAGTAACTGTATATATATATAACTAAAATTTTCTAATGTCTTCATTGGAAACTAACATTCTCCCCAGTCACTTATGTTACAATGGTAGGCAAATATAATGCATAATACAGGAGACTTTTGGTAATCTAAACCAGTCTAATTTACTTTGCGTAATGAAAACTTTTCCACTTTCCTTCTTTCTACTTGCATAAATAAGCATTACAGCAATGTTCCCTGTGAGTTAATGAAAGATTTGCCTTCACTTAAATTATTTAAATGCTTGGGACATCACTATGAATTTTGTAATGAGTTTTAGCAGCTTGAGTCAATTCACTAACTGATAGAATTCTCTCGTCTCCAAGAATAACTGTAAAAAACAACTTGAAATCACTATTCATAATTCTTTTTTTGAAAAAGATAAGTTGCACTAGATAACTCAATATTTCAGTTTATGTAGGCTCTGTTCCTGAAGTAGTAACAGGCCAGTTCCAATGACACTTGGAAAGAAGCTCCCAAAGGAAACACACACACGAAGAACACAAGCAGAGGCTTACAATCTCTAAAAAGAAGGTAACCTTTAATAGCTCTTTGTTTCAGACTGAATGCGGAATTTGTCAGAACAGCATTTTTTTGAGTGAATCTGACACCAGCCAGGAAACACCATCCTTACACAGGCAGCCCCAAAAAAGGAACCTTGAGTGCATTTGAGCCTCACAAGAGGCCAGAACAGGATTAGCAAGGCTGTGTCAGGCATGCACATGTTCCAAAATCTGGTAAGCCTTTGCACTGGCTTCTAGCTCTGACTGCTACATAGCTCTTTCAATAGAGGTGATCCTTCCAGCGTGTGTCTCTTCAGAATAGGACACCCTGACAATGAGCAGAATAACCTCAGAAATGCTCATTTAGTGGTTGGGGAAAGGCAGGTTTCACTGCTGTGCTGACTGGGCTTACATAAAAGCCTAGGGGGCTAAACTTTTCTGGGCTTTCTATTATTTTCTTCATTAGGAATGGTCATAATTTTGGAAAAATATTAGTATTTATCTGTTCAGTTTCAAGATTAACTTGGAGTACAGAGATATCATCAGCTTCAAAAAAGTGATTTTCACAACTCAAAACCTTGTGAAGAAGATTGTACATGACAAAGTACATTCCAACCTCTGATGCAATACAGCCATCACTTTCAACATAGATCCATTGCTGTTTACTATCTGGAAGGACAGGACTGTCTGGAGACACACAGCAGTGCCAGGACTGGAAACATAACAGGATCACATTTCCCAGCATATTCTGTTCAATGTATTTACAATTTAAAAGAAACGAATAGTCTCATTTCACACTCCTACAATAGGCAAGGATCCAGTGGGTGTCTTTGTGATACCAGGAGAGGTTGTGACAACTCCAGCCTTGGAGTTACGCAGAATTACATTATTGTAGCCCTGAGCAAATCAACACAACTCTGAGGCTGACTTTATTTTTGAAGTTGTCCCTGCAAGCAGGAGAATATCAGAAGTCCCTTTCAATCTAGATTATCCTGTAACTTAGTACCTCTGTATTCCACTATTTTAAGCATTAATAGATCAGTTCTGCTTATGTCTGTTGGTTTCCATTTTGATAGGCATGTTTTGTATTACCCAGATTATGCTTTGTATTCTCTCCTCACTGAGATGACGCAACTGAGATGTCAACACTACAATCTGAGCTGCATGGCAGAACTGGGGCTCCCATTTAGGACAGCAGGCATGCACATCCAGAACTTAAAACCAAGGGCAGTCACAGCTGAACTGCTCCCATAGTTTCTCCTTGCTTTGTGTATTGTTGAAGGCTTATTTGTACTACACATCTGCTTACCAACTGACAGTGCATAAACACCTGAGCTCTCTGGGTGAAACCTGCTATCCAGGTGAAATGAAATATTTGTCTAATTTAATTAAAAACATTCAGGATTCAGCTCCAGCTATAAGAGGTCTGTTAAAATTAACAAAACCAGATCTCATTATCTGGCAAATTTACCATATAAAACCAAAAATAATTTGACTAATAGCACTATGGAGTAGCAAAAGATTTACATGATGAAATATTGATAGTCTTCTAAAGAAAAACGAAAACATGGAAGCGAGGCAAGCCATGAACATGAGGTAAGGATCTGTATTTCACAAAGTTTTTGATTCAGGGCAGCTCCAATAACTAGTGTATGAAAAGCCAGTAAAGCCTGGCAATGGAGGGCTGAACATAAACCGTGAAATGACCAGTTTTATGCTAGCCTAACTTAGTTTCCTTCATAAAAGCCCTCTTCTCATGAAGTATAATGTGACTGACACTAAGAAAAGTTGTGGATCACCCATCAATAACACATCAACCTCCCAGAATCAGGACTTTTAGAAAACTTTAGTGCTGAAAGGCTAGCTGGCATTTCATAGTTATGCATACACATTTATTCAAGCCTCCCCACCAGGGTATTATGATGCTGTTTTCTGTGGCAGAGAAGACTGATTCCCACCAGGCCATGCACTGTGGTCTGGAAGAAGACAGAATAAATAATCAAGATGCTTGCTCCTCCTGCTCTTGAAAACTCCCTAAGTCCAGTGCTAGGATTGCTGAACAACATGAACAGAGCAACACAGAATAACTCAGACACACACTAAGACAACAAAGTAATGTCTGGCTTCTCAGCTCACATTAACCTGCATAGATCCAATACAGTAAAAAAAGCTGACATTGATTTTTGCCAGCTGAAAATCTGCCCTGAACCTTAAAGCAGCTGGAGAACACGGCTGAATATCAGATGCCTTCAAATTAAGGTAGTTACCTCTATCCAGCTGAACTCTTTATTAGAAAGCTGTATTCCTTTCGTAACTTAACACTGCTTTGTACAGCTAATATATACAGTGAGTGTCCAAAATATAGGCTTTGTATTTGAAGAAATCTAAATACATTAGTCAACTTAATATCAACGATCAAAAAGCGTGGACTCTCCCTGAAGGTAAAGAACACCTTCTTAATGAAAAAAAAAAACTTGCAATAATCTTAGATCCATCTTCAATTTAGACCTTGTATTTTCCCCTGGTGTCAGAGTTTCAATCGCCTTTGCTATGAGCTCTGGGTTTCAATTTACAGAGCATTAGCCCTAGGCTCCTCATCAGCATCTTCAGGTCCACTGGGACATACATTCCAAAATACAGAGCAGTTGGAAGAATGTCAACAAAATCCTGAGTGACAAACAGAGCAGACTAGTTGCTCAAGGAAATGGGGAGTATCCCCAATATTTAAGAGAGCCAAATAGATCCAAAACCATAGGGTTCAAAACAGCCTGAAGATGTTGACAGCAAACTGTCCCTAAGAAAGGATGTCTACCATTTCATTCAGATTTGCAACCTACAAGACAAGGAAGACTAAACAAACTGAAAAACAAAAGCATCCAGATGGACACATCAAAATCATAGGTATGTAGAGATTCTATGCATTTTTGTAGCTCTTGTTACCAGAACATACCACATAATGTGCAGATAATATGCATTACAATAGGAAACAAGAATCATGAGGGCCACTGCAAACAAAGGTGATTAGATCTCAGCTGGCTTCTCTCTCCAAGCAGCCTTCTTAAAACAAAGGTTCTTACCCATACATAAGCTCTTACTTTCCCTGTTTGATGTCTCACTTCTTATTAGTCTGTTTCCCAGTACAGCACACCAGTCCAAGCACTGTGCTCCTTCTTGGCACTGACTGCATGTGGCAGCTGCAAAGCTTGTAGTCAGTGAATTTTGCAGCTGGTCTGGTAGCAGTCGGCAAAAACCTAATGTCCAGATGGACATTAAATCTGCATTATTTATAATACATCAAAAGCGAATAAACCTATATGAAAGTGATTTATAAGGATGTTTACTTAAGGACTTACTTCTGACAGTTCCAAAGCCACTTTTATCCAAGCTATGCTTAGATGCTGGATGTTTTGTTCACTCATAGGAAAAAGTTCCACAGCTCCTGATCACTGTTGACCCTTACATAACTCACTCATGTGGAAGAACAGGTGAGTCTTGTACTTTCTACAGATTATGGCCTACCATGTAGTAGACCCATTTACAACTATTGCACTTGTGTCCAAGAGCTCAGATTGTGCAAGAATCTGCCCTGCTGAAGTTTTCCTACTTGCAATGTGAAAGAATGGAGAAGAGGCAGGTCACAAGATGAAGTTTTCAAACTAAAAATTAAACAGTTACCAGAAAGGCAAGCCACTAGAAGTGTCTTGGTCTGGGCTGGGAGAGAGTTAATTTTTGTAGTAGCTGGCACAGTGCTGTATTTTGGATTCAATATGAGAAGAACATTGATAACACACTGATGTTTTGGTTGTTGCTAGCTAGTGCTTACCCAAATCAAGGACACTTCAGTTCCCCATGCTCTGCCTGTGAGAAGCTGTGGAAGATTTTAGGAAGGAGCATGGCTGTCACAGCCGACTGGAAAGGGCCAAAGGGATATTCCACACCACAGAACATCACACCCAGTATATAAACTGCAGGGAGTTGGCATGGAGGGTCTGATCGCTTTTTGGGGATGGGCTGGGCATTGGTCAGCAGGTGGTGAGCAACTGTGCTGGGCATCACTTGTTTCTCTTGGGTTTTATTCTTCTCTCTCTCCTTTTCATTATAATTATTATTATCATTAATATTATTATAGTTTGTTTTATTTCAGTCAATAAACTACTCTTATCCCAACTCACAAGTTGTACTTTTTTTCTGATTGTCCTCCCTATGGTGGGTGGAATGGCAGGGAGCGGGATGAGTAAACAACTGTGTGGTACTTAGTTGCCAGTTGGGGTTAAAATATGACAAGAGGCCAGTGTCCTCACCATTTTTTTTACAAATGTTTAAGATTTGATGTAAGTCTGATGCCAAAGAACTTTTGATCAATTAGAGCAATTGTGTGTGAGGGAATTTTCCTAAGTGATTTAACATCAGCTGGCCTTCTACTGCTGTATTTAGGCTGTATACTGGCCTGTGCCAAGTGAAGGAGTTCATGCTGCTTTGCTCCTTTCTATTCATTCTTAACTCTCTTATTTTCCTCCCTACTATACCAGCAGAGCTGCTATCAAAGTGCCTCTGTTACAAAGTCAGAAGGCTTAACTTTGTTACAAGTACAGATCTCTCTGAACAAGCCTTTTTTTGGTGGTATATTTCAATATGGTTTCTTCAGCAGCTTTGATGGCAAGGGTGGATTAAACACTGGGTTCGGAAGGCTAGTGGCAACAGCCTCTAGCCAGCATAGCAGGTTCGAGAAAGGGACATCAAACTAAAGTAATGCGAAGAGTAGTCATGCTGAAATTTGCAAAAACTAAATTAATCTGAAATGACACTCACTGTAGAATTAGTGAAACAGCTGTGCTTAAATGGCTTTGGGCTTCTTAGTAATTCA
The DNA here is from genome assembly GCA_035221455.1 of Xenops minutus. Taxonomy (NCBI): domain Eukaryota; kingdom Metazoa; phylum Chordata; class Aves; order Passeriformes; family Furnariidae; genus Xenops; species Xenops minutus. The sequence goes on along the minus strand of JAWWEE010000162.1, from coordinate 27,378,033 downwards.
AAAGCCAGTACATCAGATCACTACATTTGAGACACTTCTTGGAGCTTGCAGCTTTGCAGAGAAGTTATTCTGTGAGCAAACAACCCAAGCATTTGGCATGACATTGAACTGTTCCTTCTGAGATCACAAGACAAGGTCTTCAGCCAGTATAAAACGCCTCAGCTCCATCAGCTTTGTACTACACTATCAGCTGCACTTTGACAGTTTGTATAAATAGAAGAGTACATGGTTTCTCATTTGGAATAAGAAAATGATGCTGGATGACTATAGATACACTGTCTTTTTTCTCAAAATTAAACAGTAAGCAGAGTTCATACATAAGAATGCCCTTACTGTAAATGCATCAGTTGTCATTGCTTAACACATGTTCTACATTTGGCACAGCAACAATACAAAAGTATTTATAAAATGGATTGGAGCCAACAGACGGCTCCTCCAAGCCATGAGTCTCAGAATCCTACCCAGTTCCCATTCCTTCCCAGAAAAAGCCTGGGAAAACACATTGGGAAGATGCAGGAGTACATACACATGTTCTACATCTGCTTTTGCATGTATGTGCATATATAGACACACACGTTAAGTCTATGTATAAACATTATGATCCACATGTGCAATAGACAGTGCTCAGGTATCTGGGCTCTTCTGCTGCCTAAGACCCCCCTGAAAACATACTGTATGCAAAGAACCTTTTCTCTGTTCAGTAGATATATTTCATTAAAAGAGAATTTTATTTTGGAAAGACATCTTGTAACTAGATATTCTGGTTTCTGCTAAGAGGGTATTCCAAGTTTACAGACCAGTTTCTCTGTTGCACATCCTGGGTGAAGACCTGCCACAGCAGTGATTGCGACACCAGCTATGCCTAGATCAAGCTGGGGTTAGCTCTTAATCCCTTCTCTGAAATAGGTCAGGAACAGGCATTTCAGAGATGCATGGCAAGAGCAGAGGCCACATGGTACAAGCATTGTTTTGGAGCTGGTGACTGCCACTTCCCACATTTCAGAAGGAAATTTCTCTCTGGCATTGCCATGAGGAAATTTCCTCACTTTGCCAGAAAAGAGCATCATTTTTTCTTCAAAGATTTCAGTGGTTGAATTTGCCCCTTTTCTGTGTCGATCACCCTCACTGTTAATGCCCAAGTTGTTCAGTACCTTTTAACAGAGTTCCATGAGTTAACTATAAATTTGCCCTTATACATTTGAAAAGCTTCACTTAACACTAACTGGATTCTTCTATTCCACCTTCTCAATCTGTGCTAATTATTTATTTTCAGGCTACCATGTACTTTCTTATTTATTCACATTTGAAACTAAACACAATATTTTCAGTCTTCTCTCCTGAGAAAAACTTGGTGGTTTCTATTTTGTCTCCAAACCTACTAGTTTTCTCTTGGAAAACTGTAACCAGATCACAGCAATTCAAACAAATACAAGTCCCAGTTTTCAACAATGGCATTTTAACCTTCCCATGCTATTTTCCTTCTCTGTACAATCTAACATTTTCTTTATTCTTTGGGATACAGCTCAACAATATGCAAGCTTTCAGCTCCCTTTTCAAATTTATTTTAGGATACAACTGGACTGACTTTCAAGAGTGTTTCAGACATATTCGAAGATGGAGCTTTGCTGCATTGTAAGCCATAAAAAGCACAATTAGCAGTTGATATTGGCATGAAAAAGTTCAACATTCTTCAACCAATCACAGTGAAAATTAACAGCACAGATATTCCCTTAAGTAACAGCTATTCAATTCCACTGAACTAGGCAGTTTTGTCACTTGGTTAGTATTAGACCAGAGTTTTAATTACTCAGAAGGATATTGGAAAAATATGAACAATGAAATAAAATGCACAATGCTTGCACTGTACCATGTATGTTTGTTCTCACCCCGGCAAATAAAAACAGAACTCCTATTTGCTTTTGTGCTTTACAGAGACCAAGAAAAATTTAATTTTGTTAGTGAGGACTAATTAGATTATTAAGGTGACAGAGCTTAACACATGCCTTCAAGGGGCTCTGACCTATCATACCAAAATTAAGAGGTTACAGTATTAACCTGAATTGTCAGCTGTTGTATGCATTTACTAAAAACTCATTTTGAAGTGATTTGTCTAATAAGTGTCTCCTTAAGAGCAGCATGAGTAATGTTTTATCATCATAACATGTTCTTAGGAGGCTGTTGATTACACAAACAACTCAAATTTGCCATATCACTGTCTTCACATGATGATGAAATCAACTCATTCATGCTACAAGCTCTAATTTCTCCAGCTTCGTTTATACTGGGATCAGCCAGTTCACTCTTTCTCAAGATAGTTCTCTCTGAACTGACTTACTACATGCATAAACAGCTGAGTAGGAATAGAGGAAGGAGAGGGAAATTATTGGAATGACCAGCTGGTTGGAATGAGAGTATAACTATACACCTCTGAGGTGTAGCATTGCTTCCCCTCATCTGAAGCAGTTTGTGGAATTACAAAGTTACTTTGCAAGCTGGAGATGTTTCTAATATTTTGAGAAGCCACTATAGCCTTGCTCGAACAAATGTAACAGATTAACAGTCTGTCTGTATGCTTTGGAAGAATGAATGCCCTTGTGTCAGTAATTCCTGGTAACTAGAAAACCTGATAGTTGTTATCCAGTTATCTGATCTTGGACATAATAATTCTACAAAGCCAATGTCCAGGTTTCACCATACAGCTGGGGATTCCAATTCCTATACTCAGACTGATTAATTGGCATGAATTAACACCAGTCCCACTGCCAGGGTTTCCTCAGTGAAACCTTCACCATAAGAAGTTCACTGTGTTCCATTCAATAACTCATATTATATCAGCATCTCCTTATTCAGAAACCACACATTAAAAATTGAAAAGCTCTCAGGTCTACAATTTAAATGGCCCCCTTATTTAAACTGTCATGGGCTTTGAACCCTCAATGACTGCAAAATGTGCATGATCTGAAAAATAACACTAATGCAAACCTAATGTTGCCCTTGCACATTTCCTTGAGGAATTCAATGTGAAATGGTCCAAGAATAAAGAAAGCTACATTTTAATTTCATTAAAAATTAAGCATCATAACAGAACCAACAGCAAAACAGCATTAACTGAAGGCAGCACTTCTGAGCATATGATGAAGTTACAGTTTTCACTGAAGAAGGTATGTTTGCATGTTTGTGTGCATACTTACGTGCTTTATAGTTATACACATAAAAACAAAAGTTCAACTTATATTACACCACATACTTCATTATGTTACAGATTTCAAAGCCTTGCGTATGGGAAAATATTGAAAAGCTCTATAATGATTTGTTTTTAAATTGAAACAGATATGTATATATTTACTACTGGTAGTCATTAATACATATACCATAACTGCCTCAGTAATGGCAAGTAATGGGAAGTGATAAGGCGTGTGTTAGTCAACTAGTACAACAAAGATCATTAAAAATAATATACCTTATTTCCTCATATAAACAGCAGCTAAAAATTATATGAAAATAGGACCCCATTATAAGAAAAATCACAAAAAAAACCCCATCAAAGTAGCAAAATATTGCAAACATTAAGTTTTAAAATGTCACAAGAGTCACTGGAACAGTTGTCCTACATTTAGAGAATTCCTGTCTCAATGGTACAGTAGCTTTTATTCATTACCTTTGAAGGCACTGATTCACTAGTACACCCTAAAGAACTGAGGGCTGCATTTAAAAGTAATTTAGGAACAGTCATGAAAATTAAAAAATTTCAGTTACTGCCATGAAAAAAAAAAAAAAAAGAACTCTGCAAACTCACCATGTATTTTCCTACACACTGGTGCTGTTTTCTGTTTCAATTCCAAGAAACTGTTTCAGTGTGTTTCAGCTGCTGTGCTGTGGTAACTGGTTAAAAAAATTAACAAAAGAGATTTCATGTTACCACTTTACAACACAACATGAAATCCGTAGAAGTAAACTTTATATTTACTTCCAATATGCACAAAGCCATAAGACAACATAAGTTTTACTGTTTATTTCACCAGAGAGACTCACACCTCAAACACGGAGCACAAAACCATTTTAAGCTGATATTGAGAAAAGAGCTAGGAAAGCTAATTTTCTTTTTCTTTCAAGCTGAATGCTTAACACTTTTGGACCCCTCTGAAAATTCTTGTGGTATTTTAAGTAAAGTGCTCCACTTCGAGACATAGAGAGCCCAGATTTGTTGGCAAACAGGTAGAACTCGGTCCCCTATGCACCATGCAAGCAGGAGAGAGGCTTTCCCTAAAAGCAGGAAGGCTGATTTCCACATGCTGCAGCCTGGCCAGCAGGTGGCAAGAAGGCAGACAGAGAAGGGGATGGGGCTAAGCCCGTGCGACTCGGACCTGAGGAGCCAGCAGCAGCCCGGTCATGTGGCGGAGACAAAAGAGACAAATCCGTAAATGCTGAGACCCCAGAATGGTGACACACTGCATTTTCTGCATTTACTAAACGTCAAGAAGCTGAAAGTAAATCCGGTTCCACACCATTCTACAAAACAATTTATAAAATAACTAACAAAGCAAGTGTCTTGTACTGCAAGTCTGCATTGCAATTGAAGTTATGTGTTATGCACCTTCCCACACAACCTACTGAGTACGAGTGCTACTTAGCTCTAATGAAAACACAATGAATGAGGAGAATGAGAAGGAGCAGACCCTGATTTTTTGGATTTTAATGAAGTCTAACATGTAAAAATAGCCCAAAGTTGGACCCAGCATTCATTTGCACAGACAAATGAGGAAGGATTGAAGTACATTCAATTACCCAAATGAAACAAGCACAGGTAAATGGAAGCACAGGTGACAAAACACAAGCCAAAGTTTGAGGTAAAGGAGAAAGCTATCCATGAGCCCTTGCTCAGCTTTTCTAAATGCTTACTCCTACCATGTGGAATTTGATATGAAACCCAGGTCCATGAGGTGGGATGGGCTCCTAGTTATAGTAAAACACAAGCAAGGATTCACTGCAATTGTAAAGGAAAGTGTCTTTTAAAAAACAAAACAACCACAAAAAAACCCCTCTTGTTACTGGCAACTTTAAGATATTTCTCTGTAAGAATAATTTGGTGAAATTTTGTCAATAAAAAATTCTGAAATACAAAGTTCGTCGTCTGGAGGACCATCTCCCCACCTCTTCTTTCACTTCCCAGAACCACACAGTGTATTATAACCAAGTCTTCTCACTACAATTCAGAGTTACAATAAAATGCTTACGCTGGGCACATATTTTTCATCTTCCACTGCTTTCTCTGTAAAAAAACTGTGAGGCCCCATAACCTCACCTGAACTGTAGCTGCTGCTGCCCCACACCTTTCTCCATCCCTCTCAAGCAATTTGCTCTATTCTAATGGAGAAGCACTTCAGAGAAAACTAACCAACAAAAAAGTGAATAATCTCAAGCAGAGTCAGGCCCTAAGCCCATAGAGGCCAGGACCACTGTCAGGAGAGGGTGAGACCATGGGAACAGGAGCACAATACTATACCCCCTTTAATTGTTATATATTGCTAAGGACACACACCCTGCAGTAGAAGTTGCAGAAGGAGAAGCAATTTTTGGTCAGTTGAAGTCTGACAATGCAGCTTTAGAGAAAACCACACAGGCCAGGGTACTGGGAAAAGTACTAGAGCAGTTAGCAGCATACACTCAGGGCTTACTTGGTTTTTCTTTGTACATTTGATTAAGCTAGGGAATTAGAGGGTAAAAGCCAGGCTCTGCTTCCCTTACTGAAGTGGTAGGAAAGCTCAAGTGTTCAGGAGATCAAGGAACAAATTATGCTTCTGGTCCAGTTAGTTTTAGAAGGGGTTAATAAGAAATAGAGACAGCCACACAGCAAGTATTAAAACTGAAAGATGACAAACTGTGACCCGCAAACAGAACAATTTTAATTCCTGAAATAAAGCCTCAGAACATGCAGCACTATCAGAAAGGGCCAGCACTTTAACAAATTGTATTACTAGAAATTTAAGAGTCACACATCACAAATTTAATAAAGAGAAAAAGCTCCTCTGCTCTTCCCCCACTAACTTTTATTTCATTTCTTCTGAGAACTCAACTATGCTGTATGTTACTTAGAGAATAAGACTGTCGGACACAAAATGCATCCAACCCTTGAAGACAGGGCAATATAACTCTTGAGATCAGCTGAGTGGTAGCATCTATGACAATAGTCAAAGCTTCCCTGTAAGCTGTTCATATGAATTATGCTGCTTTTCACTCACTTCATCCCAAGTTGTCAAAAAGCACATATCAGCCTTTGTTCATCTGTGTTAGCTTGTTAACTATTAAACACACGGAGATGAAAACCACGAAGTACATGAAGATGCATAATGTTGTTCAAGGCAATGCTTTTCTAAAAAGCATCATTTCACTAAGAGGTTTATTTGTCCTGAGAAGATTATGTTTGCCTCAAGGAATTCTGAAGTAAAACTTCAATTCCATAACTCAGATCCATTTTACAACCATATCTTTCCACTTTTTCTGAGGCTTTTTCATGGATTAATTTTGGAATGAACATATGCTATAGGAAAAGTACCTGAGTTACCAGAGAATGCAGTAATATTAAGAAATCAGGATCCTCAATTAATGCTAGTTAAGCACTCAAGATTACTCCTGAACTTTAAAATCCTTGGTTTCCAATTTTGACATGAAACCCACATATTTTGTGGCTTGTTCCACAGTGACTATTCAAATTTCAAATGGAAAATACCTGAGAAGTGACTACACTTCATCAGAATGAACTGCAGAAAAAATACTTGCACCAGATCTGACAAAGCAACAGCAAACTGCAAGCCAAAATCAGGTTAGAAAATATGTGTCTGACTTGTATTTGCTCTGCTGAATGTTGTCTAAAAAGCAATGGAAAAGCGAAGTGTTTTAAAGCAAAATAAACAGAACAAGTAAACAAAAACAAGTTAAGTGCTAGGGAGTGCTCAGAGAACATTTTCAAATCTTGGCATTGAAAAACTCTCTTGTATCGAATTGGTTAAGTATATGAACATAAATAGTCCTAAACTGCTGTGTTCATGGAAGCACAAATGAACAATGTGAACCTAGAATAATGTCATATTAAGTGCTGTAGAAAGAATAGAATAAGCCCCATTCTATTCTTTGTTCTACAAATGATATCTGGCCAAGATCCATAACAGAGAATTTTCTGTGTGACCTTCCTTATCTTCTTCAGCATATAAAACATTCTTGTTTATAGTACTTTGTGAAGAATAATTGCCTTTATATGAATTTACTCATGCTGAAGTTCAGCACCTCCCACACCTTACAATGTGGAAAAAGGAATGAATATTATGTAATTCTAGTGATCCATCAGAAACTGATGGATCACAATAATGGCTTTTAACAAGTGACCAGAAATCCAAAGCCTGAATGACTTATCACTAGAAATATGCCTAAAAATTCCAGGAAGACTGGCATTTGAAAACAGTCTACAAGTAAGTGGAATTATTTTAGTTAAGCATTCAATATAAAAGTCTCTCCCAGTAATTTTCTTATAGATAAAGGAAACACAAAGCTTCCCTGGTAATTCTGCCATTTAAAAACAACAAGCAAAAAATGGGACAAAAATGCCACCAGTGCAAACCATACAGCTGGTGATCCTGATAGTTACAGACTACAGTTAACTGATAGTGATGCAAACCCCTTATGCCAGATTGTTTAAGCACAGAAGAAAGCACAAATGCACATAATTAAAATCTAATGTTTGCCTTTTCCTCTGAACACAAATGCAGTATTTGTGTTTGAGCACTGGCAGTAACAACTGTGAACTATGCTATTAATGTCTGATTTAAAAATGCTTGTGGCAGGATCCTGTCTGGAGAAACAAAAATAAAAATGTATTCAGACAAAACAACAGTGAAAAGTGCATTAAGAAAATTAAAAGCAGTGATTACTGAAGAAAACCATGTATTCTTCTCTCAGAAAGTTATTCACATATAACTTTTCTTAAAATGGATCCAAACACTGCCATTCTCAATAAGAACTAAGTTTCTGAGTGGATATATTTTTAAAGCATATGCAAATTCTTGTTTCATTTAAGGGAGAAATGTAGCTCTGTACCATTTTTGCTTATTTTCCTCAAACATTTTTCAGGTTAAATAAATTGGTCCTAAATGGTCCAGGAGTCCAGCAGCATTAATGGCTTCATTAATTCAAGTTTAAGAACTTACATCTTCAAAAATATATCACAGAATTTTAGTATGGGATGCCATGAAAATTGCTTGCAGTTTCAAGAAGCATTTCACATCAAAGTGAGGCATCAATTTGCTAGACAGTCTCCTGAAATGATCTCTGGCTCTATATCAGTGTCTGAAGGTGCATCCTTTTACTGACTATCCATGGAATTTAACTGTCTGTTGTAATTGGCTAAAGTAGAACCATATTAAATTCCTTCTTTGCCTTTTCCTATAGAAACATTCTGAAGTGTCTGCTACTGCTATGTAAAAATCAGTCCTACCACTCAGTCCTTTTCTGTGAGATATGCACTTTGAAATATTCTGATTATTTGCTGAATTTTTAAGAACACACAAGACTGAACACAACCAAAACAGAGGCTTTGAAAAACCTCAATCCAGACAAGCAGAAAACATCCATCCTGTCATCTTCTGGCTGTGTGTGGATTTCTGGTGGTCACTTCTGCCAAAGCATCCTTCCAAAATTTGTCAATTCATATTGCTATCAGTTACATTGCTTCCACTGTTAGATTTAATAAAAACAAAACTTCACAAGATGGCACCAAATTAAATCTTGAAATGCAACAGCTCTGTTCAATCTGTAACCAATTACAGATTTCTGTTCAGTGTTTTGGGGGTTTTTTTGAATGTTTGTTTCACTTGGGGTGTTTTGGGTGGTTTTTTTTTCAGAAAAAAAACACAAAAGGGCAAATCTATACTAGCCAGAAACACTGAATGTCACCAGGTGTTCTAAAGATGGGCTTTCATTCTAAATGAGTGAAGTCTGGGTACAGACCTTGTAACAACAAAATATCATTCCACACGCCTTCGCAAGGCCTTAGAGCAACAAGTAAAAAGAGTATGAAAGTTTTGTACCACAGGTAGATTTAGCTACAGGTCAGCAAGGCCTGCAATATGTGTGTTAGTCTTAGGTTTCACATGTTCTTGCTTCAGATGAATTAGGGAATCAGAGAACATCTAAAGTTGGAAGGGTTGTCCAGAGACATCTAGACCAACCCACTTGCTGAAAGCAGGGTCAGCCTGGGCAGGTTACTCAGGACATCTGAACATCTTCCGTCACTCCTCCCCAACATTTATATTTTTGAAAAACCTTAGAATTCAAAGCAAATCCTGGAAGACAAACCAAAAGTTTTCACAGAACTTTAGTTTTAAGTCCCAGAGCAGAGCAGAATAACAGTCAACAGGTGTTTTCAACCCTCTGCAGGTGCACAAATCTGCAGGTAACTGGAAGGTGAAGAATTCCTGTATCCACTGGCAGTCATGTAGCTAAATCTGTCCCTCATTTCACATAACCATATTTGACTTGAATAATACTTTTTGTAGATCAGCATCCCATAAACAAATGAACTAGCACAGAGTCCTGACCTTTTGCAGTGCTCTACCTAAGAAAATACTGTTCTCTGACAACCAACTAATTTCAAGCTGAGGACGTACTTGCCTTTTATTTGTGTAATGTACCATGCAAGCAGTGTCTCAAACTACTTTTTGAAAGAAAAGCTAGACCAGTGGATGTGATATAAATTCCAGAAACCCATGGTGCAAAGATAATGTCTGAGGCCAAATTCTGATTGCTGCATCTACAAAAACAAGGTCAAAATTAAGAGATGGGATGGCAGAAGTTAGTCTCATGCTGAATACAGTGTGGTACCCACTCACAAAGCCAGAGTATTCTAAGGAAAAGGATGAGAGAGAAGGGAAATTGAAATACAAGCATGCAAGATAGAATTTCATAATTTCACTGCCAAACCTCAGGCTGCAGAAATAGTTAGGAGGCTGAGCTTTGTCCATTTATTTAAGCAAGAAAATCCCCTTCTATTATACTTCTTGGGCCACTGTGTGTTCTCTGAAATCTCAAATATATTTCCTAATTTATATTGACTTACACCAGACAGCATAAATCTTCCATAAGCCACAAATTTTTCTTGTATGTTTAGACAAACTGTAAAGCACAGGAAGTTTGTTTATCATTTAACCATGTGTTCAATGAACAGATGAACTACCAAAGGTTTTTTTAAGGACTTGTTCCTTTTGCTCTTAAATTTTCTACCAAAGTAATTCTAGCCCTTTCTACCCACCACATTTTCTGTGCACTGGACCAGGAGAGAGAAGGCACATGCTGGCTCCAGCTCTGCTTCAGCAGAGGCATTCATTTGAGGCCCCCTAATCTATTAATTCAGCAATTTTCCCAATAACCCCCAGTTATTTGCTCTGCAACTCCTACTCTTCACTTACAGCAGCCAATAGAGACATTGGAAAGGACTGATTGAAAGGTATCAGAAAGGTACACAGAGACGTAATTAAACAAAACCAATTTCCACAGAAAAACAGAACAAGAGAAAAAGACGTTTTAAACAGCAGCAGTAGTTCCAAATACTTTATACGTGCTTAATTTTTTAGCATTAAAAAAAACAGAAATGAGATCCTATATCCCATTATTTTAGCAGCTTCTCAACACAGCTGACATAAAAGGAACATGGATTTATTTTTCATGCTGAAAAGCTTTTATTCTCACTTTCATACAACACAGTAAATTGCCCAGAGAGTGATTTATTCTCCCCTGTGATCTCCTGAATATCCATACACACACAAAAGATGGATGCTGGCAGGCAGAGCTGTCAGTAGGAATTTCAGCAGAAGTCAATTGTTTAGTACTTATAATGGAGCATAATAGCTGTAATTTCATTTGAACTGTTCCCACTAATAAAATTACAAGCCAAAACTCAGCCATTCATCACTGTGCAGCCGCTGGGAGTTTCTCTGTGCACACTTCACCATAGAGACAGGTAACTGAGTTCTTAAAGTGCTACTATACCTGAAAAAATGATGAGCCAGGTCTGGCACTTTCTCTCAATAGTGAAAGACACAGTTGCATATCAACTGCAAAGGAATTTCCTACCAGTATTTAACAGGTGTTTTCACAGCTATTCCAATCCTCTGCCAAAATGCAAACTAGCAATTTCAATCCATATGCAGTTAAAAAATGTTTAAAAGGAAACTAGAATATAAAATATAATACACAGATATGCAAATATGTATATATGCACACTGCACATTAGTTGGGCAGAAAGCATGTTCTTCTGAAGATCACTGAAGTACCGTGAAATATTACAGTTGTGACATATGAATAGATAGAAATTCAAATATATTAAATATTTGGCCGAAGACATTATTGTCACATCAGCAGACAGTTGTTCTTCACTCAGAATTTCAGTGAAGCACCTATTAAAATGCCTTAGTTTTAGTGCTATGATTAAAACAAACTACAACATATTTTCTTGCAGACAACCAGAATGCTGTTCTGTGTTATGTAAGCTCTGAGCAAAAGCACAGGATTAGCATCCATGCTGTAAAGTCAGTGAAACAGACAATTCCACAAGAAGTGCTTTGAGCGTCATAAAGATGACCTCTGCTGTAGTCCTCTTTCTACTTAGAAACTGCAGATATAGTTGCCTCTCACAGGTTAGACTGATTAACCACTCTGCAGGAGCCACAAATGCTGGTATGGGAACCCAGAGAGACTGAATAGGTGAATAAGCCACTAGTTCTCTCTTTTCAGAGAAATTAGTGTTCATGTGCAGCTCTCTCATCACTGCTAATCAACCCTGATACACGTTATTTCTGCCAAGCTCCCTGAGAGGTATGGGTAGACTTCTGCAAACTCATAAGAAAATACTATATGCTTTACTTCCCTGTCCTGCCTACAGAGGGAAGGAAAAATGAGCAGTGAGCTGTACACACAGGATAGGCTGTTCTTCTGGCAACTCATGACTGATCAGGTATATGAAAACTGTGAGGGCTGTTATGGGGAAAGAAGAGCTGATGTGGTAAGAGAAGCAGCATATGAAGAGAAAATATCCTGCCTTTTACAATAAACAATAAGAAAGTGGAAGAGTGGAGGACTGAGGCATCACAGAGAAAAGGACAAACATGAAATCTGGCAAAGGTCCCTCAAAATACAGTATTTCATGCCTTCACTGGGTGATATTTGTAAGGATTGGTACAGCCAATTATTGAAGTTGCTTACATATTGCAACAGCCACATGACAAAGATTGGAAGCAAACTCAGAGCAATCAGTCTCCATTAAAATTTGTATAATGCCGTGGAAGGTTTCTTCAGTCTTCTTGAAAATAGGAAAAGGTTGGTGCTTTCTATTTTAAGTGGAAAAAAACATGTGTAACATTATTTCCTATAACCAACAGAGAGCCACTTTCATTATTTTGGTAATTGTGTGCATCTGAATTCTGACTAAAATATGGACTGATTTTAAAGCCCTCCCATAAGGCTCATACAGCATTTAGGAGGAAGATGAAAGCCTGTATACTACCTTATGTATTAGCTTTAATTACCTGGTAACAGTTGCATCATGTACACACTATATAAAGATTTCTGGGCAGAAGTACCAGCATCCCCTTTGGTTACCATCATTGTGACCACAACATTAGTAATATCTGTAAACCATTCTGGGCAGTTAATCTTTCATCTGGAAAAGTCATAGGAGGAAATATAGGCCACAGGAGGATAAGAGCACAGATTTTATTTTTTTTTCCATGCTACTGATAGTAATTATTCCCATTTTTCAACAGTAATTACTAAATTGGAAGTTTTCATTCTCCATACCACTTCTTTTTGATGGTTCCTTAATACTTCATCAGGTATCATTAATCATAACAGAGCTCTGCCTGTGCATGCAAACCTTAGCAACCAAGGTACAAGTAGCCAGATTTTCAGAGCACAGGCATTATCTTTCCTCTGGGCATTTGTTGTTGTTGTTGTTGTTTTTTGTTTTTTTTTGTTTTGTTTTGTTTTAAATAATCAGCTTCATATGAGAAAAGCAGACCACTTGTTTTTTCTTATGCATATACATTTAGTAGGTCTCACCTAGTATTTCTTATCACAGGACCTAATAGGGAGTAGAAGCAATAAGGTTTCACTGGCCCTTCTAATTAAAAGTTTAGTGTCAGCATGAACCAGAAGTGCTCAAAACTGGATCAAGCAAATCTGTCTGGATGAACTGGTTTTTAGGAACTATGTCCTTAACCTTTTTCTTCAATGAACCTTCCTTCAATATGGAGTGCTACTAACTCCAGTGCAGCTGTCTTCCTGCAGGCGATTCTGCACCACAGAAGGGTGAAATAGGGTCCCACATTTGCAAACATTTACTTGATTCTTTTATTGTTTACCTTTGCTACTGCTCTGCAAGACAGGCAAGATAAGTATTTTTCTGAATATGTGTCAAGTTTGAACCTCCACAGCTTGATTTCTAATACATCTAGGTAGCACGTTAAATAACCCAGTTATATTTTTTTCAGAAAAATCAAGCTACTCATTTATGTGCCTAAATTTAGGAGCTGATTCAGGCATCTTTTACCTTTTTTTTCAAAAAGAGCCTGAAATTTCACCAGCAAGTGTTGTGAGTTCTTATACCAAATTTATTCTGTGGCTCTTCTAAGTGGGTATTTGGAGTCTGTTATCCTGGGGGCTGTGCAAACAGATTAACCATTGAGATTTCCTAGGTGCTGTATGCTACAGGAGAGCAATAAATGTGCAATACAGGCAATAAATAGACAACATGCAATATGCCCTTGTGCAAAGGCAGCACCCTGAGCTGTGTTAAAAACCACATCAGCAGCAGGTCAGGGGAGGTGGTGCTTCCCCTCTAGTCAGATGTGGCATCACCAGGTCTGTAGTGCTGTGTCCATTGCTCTGCTTTCCACTACAGGGGACACGAACACACCAGAGCAAGTCCAGTGAAATGCTGGAAATGTGATTAAGAGGCTGGAGTGTCTTTGTACAAAGTAAGGTTGAAAGTTGGGACTGTTTAGCCTAAAGATAAAAAAGCTCAGGGGGTGTTATCAATGTGTATAAACACCTGATGAGGTGAGTAAAGAGGACTGATCCAGACTCCTCTCAGTGGTGCTCATGACAGGATGTGAAGCAGCAGACACAAGTCAAAACACTGGAAAGCTTAACCATCAACAAAAGCCTCTTTCTTCCCATAAGGGTCATTGAAAACTGGAATAGGATATTCTGAGGCTCAGCTACACATGGTCTTGAGAATCCTGCTCTAGCTGACAATGTTTTGGCCCGGTGTGTTGGTCTAGACCATCTCCAGAGGCATCTTCCAGCCTCAGTCACTCTGTCATTCTAAATTGCTCAGTTTTGAACTCCTTGGAACACAGGAAGGAATTTCCAGAAGAATTCCAGTTTCAAAGCTTGACTTTGGAACTGACCTCTAGCTCTCCATTACAGATATTAGAAATACTGTCTATATTATCTGCTGAACAAAAAAAACATTGCTGACATGCACCTCTAATGTCAGTCTCCCAAGTCATGAAAGCAATTATAACTGGCTAAGTTATTCTGATATAGCTTTTCCAAACTGCACCACACAGCACCATCTTCTGGCGACCAGAAGCTGGAATTTTTTTCAGGCTTTGAGAAACAAGCTTTAACCATATCAAAGATAATTCTCATTAAAAAGCAAAGAAAACACTGTTAAGTTTAAAAATATGCAATTTAAGACAAACATCTATAAAATACAAGTCAACAAAAATTTTAATTGATCTCTGTTATTCCTAGAAACACATAAAATGAAAAAATATCCTTTAAAATATCCTTACTCCCTTCATCAGGAGGACCAGGCATCAACTTTCTTCTGACTTCTGCAAATAAAAAAAAAAAAGTATTGCTTACAACGAAAATTAAATCTCCAGTATATATCACAACATAATGTCCTTCTGAGCTTTTCTGTGGACCCTCAGTAACAAGGTCCGGGTCTGCTTTCTGTGAGAGCCTTTGGATGAGCTTTAGAATGTTGGGAACCAAGAACTGTTTAGCTTGTTCTGGCATGAGTCCAAAGACATACGCATGAAAAGTGCAAATGTGCCAAGTAGACCATGACCACAGCATTGCTCAGACTGGATCTCCCTGAGCAGGCTGCACAGG
Organism: Xenops minutus; assembly: GCA_035221455.1. Taxonomy (NCBI): domain Eukaryota; kingdom Metazoa; phylum Chordata; class Aves; order Passeriformes; family Furnariidae; genus Xenops; species Xenops minutus. Next base: position 27,362,865 of record JAWWEE010000162.1, on the reverse strand, counting down.
AACATGCAGGCTAGGACTCATACTTGGAAAATAAGCCACTCTGAAGTGTTCTGCTTGTTTCTAGTCTGCTACGATGACAAATAACCTTAATATCACCACATTTCTTTTCATTTGTTGAATTTTCCAACATGGGGAAACCAGTCAGTAGTTTACTTGATTACACAAACTATTCAACTAACTCTGCTTTCTTCACAGTTGACTCAACTAGTGAGAGTCAGATATGGCATCTGTGAGTTTTTCATGTTTGCATAGAAGTGTTTTTGATTAAACCAGGAAAATAAAGCAACAGAATGAATACATGAAGTACCAAAACTCCACACAAAACAACTAGAAGCAGTCAGGAGAAAAGAAAAGGCTCTGCTTGCTTGACTTGTGTGCTGTGTAAAATACAGAGCTCCTCACAACAACATATACGAAAGCCTTTCTTCCAATGCATCAATACAAAGTGAGTAACTCTCAGCTACCTTTTTATTTGTCGGGCTTTTTTTTTAGTGCAACCACCAACTTCAGGAAACGAATGAAGCCTCATACCTCTTGGTTTGGAAACTTACTGCCCCATGCGGAGCTTAAGACACCCCATGGTGCTGTAACTACTATAGCAAGGATGACGTGAGTGATGTGTCTGTCCTTGAACAGGCAGAGATCACCAGCATCGAGGCCATGCTGCTGAAATCACAGCTGTGCTGGGGAGGGCACGTCTCCAGGATGGGGGATCACCGCCTCCCTGAGATTGTGCTCTATGGGGAACTCGCCACAAGAGGAGCCCCGAAGAGGAGATACAAGGACTCCTTGAAACAACACCTCAGCCTTGGCCGTATTGACCACCATCAAT
>JAWWEE010000162.1:27342197-27361933 GCA_035221455.1 Xenops minutus | reverse complement strand
GGCGGGGGCAGCGCGGGGCCGGCGGCGGCGCGGCTGAGCCCGCCGTGGGTGCGGCTGGCCGAGGTGCCGGGCGCGGAGCCGCACCGCGCCAACGAGCTGCTGCTGCTGCTGCCGCCGCACGCCCCAAGAGGGCCGGGCCCGCGGCCACAGCACCACGTCGTGTACTTCCCGGGGGACGTGCAGGTACGGCGGGACAGCGGAGCGGGGCCGGCAGGGCACGGCAGGGCAGCGGGGTCCCCACAGAGCCAGCTCGCTACACCCACCCTCCTTTCAGGTTGTTGTAGAGAGCGAAAAGGGCCCCCTGAGCCTCCTCCAGGCAGAGCACCCCCAGGTGCTCCTCACAGGACTCGTGCTGCCGAGCCTTCAGCAGCCTGTTAGCCAGCCCTGGACATGCTCGAGCCCTGCAGCACTGCCCAAGGGTGACACTGGGGTGGGGACGGCAGCGTGTGAAAGCGTGGCAGGGACTCTCAGGGGAGAGGTGCTAAAACCCTACGATGGCAAGTTGTCCTCGCCAGGCAGAGCATCACTCGCCATGCAGGTGTACAGACATCCCATGCACCTTCCTATGGGAACTGCACAGGCACCGATGCTTTCTGAGCCCGTCCTGAGAAGGCACTTGCAGTCTCTGAGCAGGCAAGAATGGCAGAGACCCTGAAGTGCTGTCCCTGAGCACGTGGTCGAGCTCTGTAACATTACCTGCTCTGGTACTTTGCATGGCCAGCTAATCTCAAACATCATTGCTACTTCTCAAAAGCAGGGGTAGTGACTTTCTCACCTAAGGAAAAGGCTTTCCTTTTCTGTAAGGTAAAGATGCAGTACTCTGTGTATTTTTATTTTAAGGATTGGGGTGGCCTAAGAACCCCTGTCTGATTGCCATTTCTGGGTATGGCTTCATTATTGCTTAATAAAATAAATGAAGTAGTATTCTTTGCCATTATGACTTCAGAGATAAAGATCATTCATTACCTGGGGGTAGTTTTTTTCCATCTGCACCCTTTATGGATGTGAACAAGGGCAATAAAGACTTCCTACAGCTGAATGAGAGGCAGAATTTTTTTTTTGCGTATAAAAGATAGAAAACTTACTACAAAGTTTTAAGTCTATTGTCTATTTTAAATAAGATAATCAGTATTTCTACAGATGGAGATAATACAATAAAATTATGTGTTCTGTGTCATACTAAGTTGAATAGTACTTAATCTTTTGGCATTAAGTCAATGAAAATTATTAATACTTTCATGTGCTTATTTTTACTGTTTTAATTTTGCAGGTATTAAAAATGTGTGTTAAAAATACTAGAGTAAGTAAATCTAAATAGATCAGTTTCTTTAAAGTGTTTCTTGTCCTGCAAGCCTAACAAGTGAGCACCTCTAATGCACGTGTTTCTCTTACAGTCCTTTCTTATGAATACATGTACATTGGAGCTGAAGTCTTTTCACAATGTAGTAATGAATCTTTTTCTATTTTTTTTAAATTTTTCAGAACTATCATGACATCATGTCTTGCCACCCAGAAAACTTTCAGTGGGAGCACTGGAGTTTTGAAAATGTTGCTACCATACTTGCTCGCCGGTTCCCCAATAGCTTTATTTGGGTCATAAAGTGTTCTCGAATGCACCTACACAAATTCAGTTGTTATGACAACTTCGTGGCCAGTAACATGTTTGGAGCACCAGAGCACAGCACTGACTTTGGAGCTTTCAGGCATCTCCATGCTTTGCTAGTTAATGCATTCAGACTCTCTCAGAATATTCTGCTGTCCCAGAAAAGTGTGCACGGTGTCAGCAAGGATGCAAAAATAGCTGCTTGTAAATCACAGCCGCAGTCTGTTCCTACAACAAATGGCTGCTCGTCCACAGAAAGGGAGAGAGATTGTGAATGCTCTAATAATTCTGCTGGGAACTTCATGATACCATCTGCTGTAGGTGCAGCATCGTTTACTTTGATTGGCTTCAGTAAAGGTTGTGTGGTTCTGAACCAGCTGCTTTATGAGCTGAAGGAAGCTAAAAAAGACAAGAATACAGATGCCTTCTTAAAAAACATAAAAGCAATGTACTGGCTGGATGGTGGTCACTCAGGAGGAAGCAATACTTGGGTAACTTACCCTGAAATGCTGAAAGAACTTGCAGAGACAGGAATTGAAGTTCATGCTCATGTCACACCATACCAAGTGTTTGACACAATGAGGTCATGGATTGGGAGAGAGCATGAGAAATTTGTACAGATACTTGAAGAATTTGGTGTGGAAATAAATGATCAACTGCATTTTGCTGATGACGTTCCCTCCTTAGATAACCATTTCAGAGTTCATGAAGTATTCTGAGACTGTGTATCTGAACAGTATATTCGTTGTAGAAGCACTTTTAACGCTGTAAATGTTGTCATCTAGATTTTCAACTTTGAGCAGATGCTTTCTGAAGAAAATACTAATTCACTTCCTGTTGCTAATAGATACTATGTATAAATTTCACTAGCTTACAAAGGAGTATTGGGACCCCATAACTATAACAGATGCAGTTTGATTCCTGGAAAAAAGTGTTATGAAGAACTATCCTATACATGTTCTTTTGTTAAATGTGAATGTTTATTCTGAAACCGTTGGCAGAATTTTTTGTCCTGGATGTCTAATGCCATATGCTGCATCTAATGGTAGTTTAAAGCACTTGAGAATTTCAGATGACTGGATACTTCAGTTTAGTGGCTTTCAAGGCTAAAAGCATTGGTCTTTGTCAAAAACAGAAGTAAGGTTAGTTTTTTGTTTTGAGGAAATTGATTGTTAGAAAAATCTTAGTTACATGTTTTGGTGAAAAGTGGTTTATTTAGTTAATGAAATCTTCCAGTTTTGTAACATTTCTTCTCATCGAAACCAAGTCACAAATATTCACCTTTGGAATATTAGTGCCAATGCATTTTTCTTCCTTATGTGTGCCTTGCCTTTTCTGTCACTATCGAGTTTCATTAATTGTGTAGTATCTGCTAGTGAATAGCCATTTCACCTGGGGGCTTGAAAATTTTGACATAGCTGTGTTAAGTAACCATTAATGTTGGTGAGAGTGTAGCTTATTCTTGTTTCAACACACCTTGCTATTGCTTTGACTAACTTTTATAAGGACCGGCAGTAATATCTGTATTATCACATCAGGAGGTGTCTTTGTCCCTGCCTTGGGGTGGTAAGGCTTTTCTTGGTAATTGCTGCACTGATGTTGATCTGAATTGAGCCATAACTACATAATGTATTACAAGTTGCATAAAAAGTTTTAGACTGTGTTGACTGTAGCTCTTCCAAAATGCCTGTTTTAAAATCTATTACCTCCTTTAAATGTATTGCAATAGTTGCTTCTAGAGCCATCCAAAAATCTATTTTCAGAGCCTAATCTGCTTCAGGCTCCAAACCTGAATGTTCTTGAGAAAGAAATACTGAAAGATGGACATCATGATATTAGTGGATTTTTTCTATTGTTTAAGTAACTTTTCATTTATCTACAAAGCTTATAATGATTCTTAAAGACAATTGCAGCTATTAACAATGAACCAGTAGCTGCAGATGGGTTTGGATTTCCTGGAAGTATAGGAACACAAAAACAAGTTAGCAAAACACTGTGAAGATTACACAAACAATTGTGGCTAAGTTCTGAAAAAAGGCATTTTATTCCGCTTTGATCCTGTGAAGGCTTAGCCACACCTTTGCCCTGCTGCTTGTTTCCTGTGACTCTTACACTGTGGAAGGAAAGTCCTGGGTCATCTTTCTTATGCTGGCGTCACTAAAACTTAGAGGGTTCATTGTAGACAACCCTTGGCAGAGGTTATGCATATCCACGATTACTGAACAACGAGAAAAGTGTGTTGAACCCCTAAGAAACTTTTCTTAATACTCAGAATATTAAGGGTGGTAGAAAGGACTATGCATACAGTGTGCACCTTACAATTTGAAAGTGAACTCTATCGCTCTTAATAATTAGACTAATGTACCTATTTGGTCAAAAGGGGAAATTATTTATTTTAATTGATGGAGAAAATACAACATACAAACCAATTCTTTACACTTTATAAAAGAATCTGAAATCTAGTTCGATTGGCTTTTATTTTATTTTAGACTCTTTCTTGGAGATTTTGTTCAACCCTATTTGTTGATTATCGTCTTAATAGGCTTATAACAACTTGTTTATGTGTTTCATTATTTCCCTTTTTTGGTCCTTTTGATAGCACAACATATGCAAGGACTTTTTTCTTTAAAGGAAATATGGGTCACCTAAAGAAGTGGTTTTAATAGAAAGCCTACAAATGTCTTACAATGTATTTAACTATCCAGTTATAAAATAAAAATTAAAAAAAAAAATCCAACAAAACCCCCAAAACACTCTATTCATTGTGCTCCCTCTCAGTTTCAGACTGACCAGGTTTACTTGGGTGTGCTAACACTTGCCCTATCCAATAACAGTGCAGATCAGAGACCAATTTCTAAACAATTCTGTGCCTGCCAAAACAACGGAACTTGAAAGCTTTTGGAAACAGCTATTAAAATATTGACATTGTCTTCAAAAGTTTCTGGATGGCTGTGCTATGAAAATACTACTAACCTGTTTGATGGAGGCTGCCTACAATAACTGTTAAATAGGCTCAAGTGTTGCTGCATTACTTTGAAGAATAAGCACTTTGTTGTAAAACTAATCTTGTTATGAGACCTCGTGTTGTGGAGGGAAAACTGACTGGTTGTTTTTCATTCTTTAAACAGCTGTAGTACTCTGCTGGAATGTGCCTCTGTCATTCATTACAGTGCATGCTAAAAATAAATTTTGCAAACAATGTAAAAAAGAAACTATTTCTAATGGGCGAAACCACTTTGATGTGAATGTAAAACCATTAAACAAGGAATGTGCAGTTAAGTTTTGTGGATTAAGCTTTGTCAGGTGTTTTTTGAGACCTAGTGTAAAAAATCAGATTTATTTGATAACTTTTCTTCAAGAAGGCTTTGTATTTGTGTAGTCAGTATCTGTAACTCTGTTAACAGCTTACTGGCATCTCATGCATGGGGAAGCTGGCATGAAGTACCCACAGGTCTGAACATTTCTGTTAGAATGAAATGGGTTTGTATATGGCTGGTTTTCAATGTTAACTGTGAAGGCAGATTTTAATAAGCTTGGATGTAAACGCCTAAAGTTAAGTGGTTCTTACAGTGGTTTGGTTCAAGACACTTCTGGTTTTTGAATGGAGTGAGCAACATTATACGGTCCTTAGTACAACCCAGTAATGACTGGTGTTCTTTGTATTACATCCTAGTTTCTTGTACAAGACATTCTTCAGATTTTGAGAAAGGCTAGCATGTTTTAAACTGTGCCTGTTAAATTCCTTTAAAGCAAGGCTTCATTCTGTGAAATTGTCCAGATGACTTAAATGATTTTGTGTGCACCTAAAATGCTAGAAACATTAACTGTCTTCCTATCTAAGACTGATTTAATCACATCTCTGTGGATGCTGATGCATTAATCAATATTGGCCTGTACTTCTGAAAGATGGTTAAGGGTCCAATCTTTAACATGGAGATGAAAGGAGCAATTTTCTCTGTTCTCCCATTGATAGCATCCTGTTCCCTCCCTTATGTTAGCACAAGCACTTTATGGTAAGCTGTTCTGTCTTTCTAAATTAACATAGTTGCTGATAGAGATAAAAAACAGGAGTGCTATGTATTTAAGTAGTCACAGAAATTATTTTAAGTAAGACTGCTAAGTAAGTTCAGGAGTTAAGGTGTTGCAACTGTGAATATGCGCAGATAAAAGTGATTGTGCATGAATATGCACTCAAATTTTCCCCACAGGTTCATTTTGAGCTATTTGCAGAGAGAAAATATCAACTGTTTTTTCTTCCCTCTTACAGTGCTGCTTACAATGCAGTTTTTCCTAAGTTAACACTTATTTCATCTCTGGAGATAAGCAGTATTTGTTGTCTTGTACAGGCTGGAAGTTGAAACACTGAGGTTAAAGTATACCCATTCATTTACCTTGAATGCTTATTTTAAATTACATGTTTATTGCATCAGTTAATACAAGAAAGAATTTGATGAACAGTAAAAATTCTGGGATGTGTGTGCTCTGTTGTTGAGCCACATATTTAGGTACATCATAGCATAGCAGAATCCACAAACATGAATGTCTCCTTGTGCAGTACAAAAGCAAAGACGGGTATCTCAGACTGCAACCCCATAGAGACAGACTCTTTAAATTACCTTCAAAGTTACTTCTTCACAATCTTTTTAATATTATATTGAAATCTCATTTCCTTTTTGTAAGGGTGGTAGATTAAATAAAAAGTTTACTTCTGATGTGCATAACCTCAGGAAAATGTAGTCACATTTGATTATTTCAGATGAGACCCTAAGACCAAAGCTTTCTGTTGGTGTAGTTGATCTCTTAACTCTTTTCAGAGGCCGGGTGACTGTTTTCAACTTGAATAAAGAACATGAAGTCATTAAGCCAGTAATGCAAGCTCATTTAACACCTGTGTGGCAGACACGCACTGCTTCTTCCAGTGCCAGACATACTGTTCCTGGCTGAATTCATTCTATTGGTATTAACAGCATGCTTCCCTCCTCCTGCTGACAAAAAACACTTGCACAGGATTAGCTGTTCCACATCACTGTGGAAACCGTGGAGGACTGATTCAGGCAAGTCATTTTGCATTTACTGCAGTGTGGGTTATAAAGTAGCCATGGCTTTGTCCTCACTTCCTGTCATACAGGACTCCATTACATGTTTCCAAGTGATCCAAGAAGTGTCAAATTCTACCTAAGCAAATGACCAGAAAAGTATCTGGTGGGAAGGAAAAAAAAAAAGGGGGGGGGGGAAATAAATTATTATATGTTTTTAATTCATATGTATAAGCATCTTACATACTGGAAAAGGAAGAGAGTGCCATTACTTCAGGGTTAGGAATAAATTTTCTTTCTTTTCGTTAGCTCTCAAGAGAGCACTTTTTCAGTAATGGTTGTTAGTTTCCTTTGTTAAACCTGGCACTTCAGAGCTGAGTTGTTTCCAAAGAAAGCACTACTGTAAGACACAGAAAGCAGTCAAGAGACACAGCAGTGCTGAAGGGCAAAACAAGGCTCTTTGCCTCTCCCACACCGGAGTTGCCCTCTGAGCAATCCTGCTAAGCCTGGGTGTCAGACAAAGCTATTGCATCCCTTACAGGCTGTGTGCTTAGCTCTTTTCCATTCCCCATCACGAGAAATACATTGATTTTGTGTGAGGGAAGTTTAAAGCAATCCATGTAATGCTTGACAGCTGAAGTATAAATATTTTCACAGCAAAAACTGTCCATTGCTATGATCTGTGTTATTATTGCAAGCAGTAGCTTCTGAGCATTTTTGTATGAACGTGGCATTGCACGTGGAGCTGTGTGTTTTGCATGGTTGAGCAGTTCTTTTAATGTTTTCAATCTGCTCTTAAAAGTGTTGACTAGAAACAGAGCTGAACAATTGGAAAGACAATAATCTACTCTTGTTGCTCTCAGGAATTGCCATTTAAAAGAGATTGCTGCTCCCAGGAATTGCCACGTACAGAACTCAGAATCTATCCCCACTCTTAAGAGTCTAACCCAAAGTAAAATAGGAAATCTTAACATGCAGTGTTACTGCAGACTTAGGTAACTGTTTAAAAAAATGTAAAATTTCATCTGTCCTTCCAGTAACACCAGTCTTTAGTTATTGATACCAACTTACAGAGAATCCCTTGCAAAAGTCACTGTCTCAGAAAGTGTGTCTTCAACACCTGTATCATCTACATGAAAGCATTAAGTTTGGGAAGATACATTTTGATAAGAGGGACAAAGCATGGAGTTTTTACAGGAACTTGTCTGAAGATGTGAAGTAATGCATATTGTGATCACACCATATGTAATGTAACCTCTGCTATGATAAAATCATCCTCATCTTAGTCAAGTTAGTCCTGTTGTGAGACCAACATTGTGAATGAGGCAAATAGTTTCATCCTGCATATTTAAAAAGAATTGCAAATATATTTATGATCCTTCATGATGAAGTCAAACCCTTTTATATTAGACATTTAACTTGACACTTGTGTTAAGAACCTGTACCCTGTGTAGCTCTTGGAGAGAAACAAGTTCCTTTAGGTATATTAAATTGTCAGCACATACATGACACACAAATTTTTAATGATCTGTTTAATAGTTTGATGAGAAAATATTTTTGCATCAGTTTTTTGATTTGATTCTTCCCACAGCAAGCACATTAAGAAAAATGAAATCTGAAACATGTTGTCCTTTCTATTTCATACAGTCAAGAATAACTAATTTTTTCCGGGTGTTGCCTTGCAATGAACTTCCATTTTAAAGGCCTCAGTCACCAAATTTTTAGAGTAATTCAAAGTTTGGGGTAGGTAGGCCAAGTTTAAACTGCTGATTTCTTTAAGTCTCTTAACTCATCTTTTTGTCCTGAGCAGTCTGAATCACCCAACTCCTCTGCTGAATACACTGCTTGAAGTGTCTGCTTTGAATGCTTAAGATGGTGAGTGTTTGTTTTTCTAACACCTGTTACCAAAACTTCATTGTTTTATTGAGGCATGACCCCATTTTTTCCTAGGTCTCCAGAGGACAAACTTCCATGAAATGTCAGTGGCTTTATTTCTCCGTGTGTTTTCAGTAATCAATTTTTAAGTGTGGCTACTTACATTCTCTCACTATGTTAGCTGGAAGTTATTCCTTTAATGCTTTCACCATTCATCAATTTATTGCCTGTTTCACATCCTTTAGCACAGTGGTTAGAAAGCAACAAATGATTATTTTTTTAACACAATAACTTGGAGATTTTTATCATTAGTCACATGCTCAAATTAAGAAAATACATTTTTCTTAACTGATTGTTATAGCATTTCAGAACAACTCTTTTAAAGAAGTGACTAAATAAGAAATTGAAGACACTTTCAAAGTGAAATCAAGGCTTCATTTGAAAACTGACAGCATGAAGATTAAATAGCTGCACTTGCTATAGCATTGGCTTACATTTAATTCAGCATAACCCTCTCTTCTCAGTCAGATACACACTTCCCAATTCAGACTTCATGCCAGCCTAAACAAGTGAACTATTGCAGCTTTCCTGCAGGGCTACTTCAGCACTAACTGCAGCTGAGAGATGCAAGGGTTTTGTTTGGCCTACGGCATTTAGATTAATAATTTAATAGCTTCCATTACAAAATTAAAAGGGGATTGAAAAATACTCAAAATGGCATTCTGGATACTTGTGGCTTGACAGATCTTATTTTTGTTTTATACATATCTACTATGAAATCAGTATTGAAAATCTTAATATCACCATTAGGAGGCACAGCAGTGAATGTATTTAACCCACAGAATTTTCCTCCTTTTATTTTCTCTTCTCCCCAAGAGCCCCAAATCCTGCCACCCTCTCTCTGAAGCTCCCAAGTGAGGCGGCAGCAGGTCACTCATACACCAGTTGCTGCTCCACCAGGTTTTCCTTATTTACACTGGAGTGTTGAGGGGGCCTGAGAACACCAGGCTATCATCTCCCTTTTGTGACTGGAGAAGCAAGAAATGGCAGAATGCAGGATCAGCACAGTACTTCTGTGTACCAGTATATCGAGGCAGTTGTAGTTAAAAGCGATGGCTGTGCAGGCACAATGCTGGGACACAGCTTTGTCTAGCCCTGCAGGCTCTCTGAGCCTCTCCCATTTAGTGCTGACACACAAAGAATATGCTCTGTTCACCTCTGCAATTCACATGGGGCCCTCGACATTACCGGTTCAACAAAGCCAAGAGGTTACCCCAGCCTAACAGGCACAGAGATTCTGTCTCAGCACTGTGCACAAGCAATCCTTGTTCCTTTTGGAACAAAAATTTTGGGAGACCTATTTGCAATCCCAAATTTAAATTCTACCCTCAGAACATACAATGATGCCCATCAGAATCGCTTGGCTGGTTCCATTCATGCTTATTCATTGAGGTGGCCGGGTGCCCATTCACATGGTACCAGACTATTTTCACTGTGTTGAACTGCCAAGAAGAACAGGTTTAGAAGAATAATCTGCACAGTGTTCAAGCTCCTGCTCTTCTGGAGAAAGCTTTTTTCCAGCACTTTATTAACACTACATATCTATTTAGTCTAAGAGTTTTTGACAAGCTGCAGTTCTCCAAAAACATTGCTAGAAGTAACAGACTGACCTAAGTCACAGAAATGCTGCCTTCCCCATAGCACAATAACATCAGAGGGATTTCAAAGAGACAATGACAAGCCTATCGTTTCTGTGAGATCCCTACCTTTATTTCACAAGGCTTTTGTAAGCACCTTAATCTGCTGAAAAAGTAACCTTCTACAATGCCTAAACAACAGGCTCCATCCCAAAAGGTGCAATGCAAACCCCCTCTGACACAGTAACAAAGAGCACCTCAAATACAGCTCCCAGTGGATTCTATGTCTACTCCAGAACTGTGAACTTCACTGCAGATTCTAGGACTAGCTGAATGGATTTGTGGGCATGTTAGTTGCAAGTGTTTCACAGCTGCAGAAACAGCAATGCTGCCTGACTGCACTGGGGCAATGACAAACCAGGTTTTCTCCACAATACATTACGTAGCTAGGAAAAGGGTGACTCCTTTACCTTGCAGCCAAGCTGCTGCACAATTCTAAGCTTAACCTGACAATTAGCTTTTGCTTTTTTCCCATACCCACTCTCAGTCTCAGTACAAGGGGGAGAAGAAACTCCCCACACTTCTCATAGGTTATTACTAGAAAAGAAACCAAGACCATTACAGCCACCACCAATGGCTTTGCTGGGCCTGCTCAGAAACCACTATGGCTTTCCTAAACTTTAACGAGGTTGCATTCAGGAAGACGTGCAGTTACTTCTAATCATACGTGCTGTCAGCCCAGATACCAGAACTTCTGTTCAGAAAAATTTAAGTAGAACATTCCAAAAAAATACACTTATAAATGCAGGCACTGCAAATGTGTATCTTGATGTAGAAAAGAGACCACCTCCAGATCAAGCAAACCATGTACTCACTGCACATGAAAAACAAGAAAAAAATATACAATATCAACATTGTTATAGATGAATATTTATCAAGTTTTTATTGGTCTCAAAATGTATGTATACGTGGACAGCTTCCATATTGATGTACAATCTTCCACTTGTACAGAAGCTTGCTGAATTACAATGTGTTATTTTACCCATAATCATTCCTATAGGCTTTTTCTTGGATGCGTAACACCATTCTCCGAGCATAAAAATCCCTATATTCCTCAGGTAGTTCTTCAAGTGTTTTCAAGGCCCTGTCCAAGATCTGTATAGCTCTAGAGGCTGCCATAGGATCTTTATTCCCATAAGTGTCAGTCTTATCATAGGATTCAGCAGGAAGGTGCTTCCAAAAGACATTCAGGGCCACTCCAAATTCCTCAGAAATTACATTATGGAACCACAAAGCTGTAGAAAGAAGAATGTCTAAAATAAAAATTACAATCCAAAACTTCCACGTGACTCATAACAACTGTCAGAATCACCCAAACTAAAACTAGCTGAAGAAGAGCCTCTACTACATTATTTTTTGTTTATTTATAAATATTTATCCCTGAATATACTGCATTGTATATGCAAATTTAAGAAGTTCTTCAAAATGTTTACGTCAATCCGTAACTTCAAATGAAAGTAACAATTGCTGAGGTATAGAGATACTCAAATGTAAGCAAATGATAAGCATGTGTGAGATGAACATAACACTTTGTCAGCATCCTGGAATACATATCACTGAAAAAAAGATGCTTTTGAGAAATGTGTGTGGTTATTGTTGAAAATGTAGCAGCAGCCCCTCTTTCTAAGCTGCTAATACAGCAAAAGTGTGACATACCACATACATTATTTAAGCATAACCAAAAGTTGCTTTAGGGAGAAAAACAAATGATATGTTCAAAATTAAGTAGTAAGTCCAAGGCCAAGAAACCAAAATAACTTCCTAAAAACCTATTGCCTTCTTGTTTACTGACCTGTTTATATTGCCCAGATCATATAAAAGCAACAGAATAAGTATCTGCTGCAAGCTTGCAAGGAGTTAAAATAAAACAAAATCAGTAACAAGTAGGAGCAGTTCAACAGGAGGAATTCAAATGTCTTTCCCTGATTACCAGAATTTGTCATCTCAGCCCAGGAAGCAGCTTTATATTTTCTGCTTGTGCAGAAAATGGATTAGGATTTGTTTTTACACTCCCCAAAGATGATTATAAAATTCTAGAAGGCCCAGTAACTCTACCATCCACAATTCTCACTAGATCACATGCCTCACAGAGGCTAAAGTGCCAGAGCTACAGAAGAACAGAAAAGGTACTTCACTCAAATTCTGTCACTAGGAAACTCAGGTCACTGAAGTAATTTCAGATTTCATAAGGTGAGTTTATAGTATTAATCTACTAAGACACAAAATCAGAAGCACAGAGTTTAAACTTGAGGGACAGTTAGATTTGTAGGTAGATAGAATAACACCTTTCATTTGAGTAATTGCACAGTCGGAAGACGTAGACAAATTTTGCCAACACCTTTCAATGCTCCTACTTAGAACACAGAAATGCTTTAGTAGCCTCTTACTATCTCTAGAAATGAAAAATTAGAAGCAAGACTGTTTAAAACATGCCATGGTCAGGAACCATTTGTTACTTACCTGGAATAAATAACACATCTCCTGCCTCCAGAAAACATTGATAGCGCTTGGCTTTCACAAAAAGGGGATATTTCTCCAAGTCTGGGTTATCCACATCCAGGACCTCTGATTTAGTACCTAGCAAAGTTTGCAGTGAATAAATATTCCTACTCTTCCAACAGTAACAAAGCATTATTACATTGCTGGAAATGGCAGCTCTTGAATCAAATCCAATACTGGTTTACCATTCTGTAAGTCTTCTAAAAAACAGAGAAACCTGATGGCAGTATTGTCTTAATTTGTCCTGTAACTGCAACCTTATTAACGTTAAAACCCACTTTTCCTGACATTTAAAAAACCCTTTTGAGCCCAGAAAGAATACTGTACTCCTCCAGTTAGGTGCTGAAAACACTCGAGCAAAGCTGTTGTTCTCCTTAGCTCTGACTAAAGCCAACAGGATCAGAGCTAAGGGAACAAATGATTTCTTTTATATCAAGTTGTATGCTAGTAATTATTTTCTTGCAACACTTGTGAGCCAAAAGGCAACTAAGATCACCAAACTGAACTAGATACCTATGACATGCATACCTGATAAATATAAATATGGTGCATCTCGAGGACTGTACAAAACAACTCGTTTTTTCCCTGTGACTTGGATTAAGAAGTTATCCATTACCTGGAACAAGCATAATAAGAGAGACGTCAGACAAAAGAATGAATATATAGGAGTCAACTAATTAATTATTAGCTTAAAAGAGGGAATATTAAAACCTTCCCACGTTAAGAATTAGATGTAAGAGCTTTCACATATAGTTAACTTAAAAAACTTAAGACTTTGCGTAACTTTATTCCCTTACTGCACATTCTTGACAAATAGTGTATCTGGAAACACAGTATTCCTTTCAAACTATTTTTTTATTTTTCCTGAAATAAGAATCAAGTTCTTCCATCTTAAAGACATGCCATACTTTAGACATATAAACCAGCAAAACAGAATACAAAATACATTTTGGTTTCCTTTTCTCTCTGTCAGTGTTACCCTTACCTCATTTTGCTGACTTTCTATTGATAAAGGATTCTTTTTCCTAATTATAATGCAAAACTTAATTTTCTTATAAATAAATTTATTCAGAATTCACTGCATAATGTTAGAAGACAATCTTATTTGGAATCTATTGCATTGCAGCCACAGACGACTACAATCATTGTACAACTGGCAGTGTGTTGTACAACTGGATTTTATTCTAATCTGGCCATTAGAATAAAAAAAAAAAGAATGTAATGTTGAAGACAAAAATGTTGAAAGTTACTGTGTTTCAGATTTTTAACTGAAATTCAAAACAGTAAAAAAAAAAACCCCACAACATTTAATCTTACAAATATGGAATTAGATATAAACCCAGTTAAGATATTATGCCCACACAATGTATCTATTTAAAATTCACTGTACCATTGAATGTGATTCATTTCACTATTTCAAAATACATGAAGTTTGTTATTATTCTCTGATCTTAGTCAGAGATTGGCTCCTAATTATCTCAACTCTGTAATGCCACCTGCAACATTTTATGCCAACCCCATGTATTACCTACATCATAATGTGTCCACAACTGTAATCCAGCTGAGCTGATGCGGAAGACGCTAGAAAAAAACTGATCCTTCTCAAAATACTCTGGAATTTGAACATCTTTTGCCAAAACAGGAAACTGCTTCCTGATGTCTGCAATATCCTGAAACAAAAAGGACATAACTCTTAGAGCACCACAATGCACATGTAAGTGAGGGAGCACTTCACTATCATTTCCCATCATATGAAACACGGGGCTGGAACTTCTGAATTGGCAAATAACTGAATGCAGAAATGCTTTTCAGCATGACATTAACAAGAACAGCCAGAGAGCTGCTTTGAGCCATGCCTGCTAGAAATCACCCTGAACAAGCAAGAAATCAGCAGAAACCCTTTTACATTAGTTTAGGGCAAAAGCTAAAGGAAAGAAGGTTAGCAATGTAATCTTCAGTGATCAGCTAAGCTCTCATATAACAACTATTTTAGACACTTAGATTTAAATATTCTGACCTAAGGCAGACTCACAAACCAAGTGATCAAAGTAAGTTGTATGTCTGTGTTACACAGCCTCCAGATGACAACAGGCTTTTAAAAAATATTCCTAAACTGCAACTTTACAATACTGGAACTGTAATCTCAAGTAACTCACCTTTCTAGCATCTTCACCCACAGATCGCAAGTAGTACTTTTCATCCTTAAGAGAACACAAAAGGAGAATTGTTTCAGTATTTTTAATAAGAACTACAAACACTTAAACTAAGAGCCTGTATTTTCTCATTAATTCAATGCAGAGCTTCATTAAATATAGTACAAATAAATGGCATCTACAAATTCAGCTGCTTTGTTATACTGCCTTTACTCTACTGATCCCTGCTGTTCATCTCAAGAAATGGGAAAAATATGTTAACTGAGAACAGAAGAGTAAAAGGGGGGAGACTTGTCAACTGCTTCAGCAATGCTGTTACTGAACAGACTCAAAGCAAATGCAGATCATAATTTAAGTTTCTCAGAACACTGATTCAGGAAGCTATTTTAATTTAAAACATACAGCATTCTATGTAGCATAAAAGGTAAAAAGCATGTGTACATTTGAAACTGTTTGCTTCCTAATCTCAGTTATCTGAAAAATCCCTTGCTTGAACATTGATATGTAAAGATAGCCACACATTTGCTACTCACAAAGCATGTCACAATCAGTCTGGATTTGTAGTTTGATAGCAGATGGAATCAAACCCTAAAATATCTCTGAAATTTTCTTGCAAAACACACAAATGATAAGCAAGGTTTGATGTCTAAATTTTATACTGGAAGTTTTACTCATGTAAACAGTTTTTGTTAACAGAAACAGGACAACTGACGTTAACCACACTGTACACACACAGAACACCTTCCAGGAAAAATTACTCCTCCTCACGTTTTTTTCCCTTGGCACTAAGGCACAAAAAAGTTAAATGTAAGATCAAGTGGTTTACTGAAGTAAAACTTGATATTAGAATTCATCATTTTCCCTTCCATATACTGGCAAAATAACTGACAGAAGAAACTGTGACACACTAAGGAAATTACCTCAGAAAGAAAGTACTCCTGGTGGTTGACTTCAGCTGCTCTTCGGACAAAAACATCAAAAGGCAGAGTTCTGAAACACAAATATTTAAATTGATACTACGAATCAATGGAACAACTCATGGTCTAAAGGCTTGGCTTGTAATAAGCTCCCTTACCATACCAAGTATAACAGAAGATGCAATATGCTGCTCTTTTACTTTTTAACTTAACATGGTGACTAATCAGTGTTTGCAGCAGATACTTGAAGAGTTCTATTGAGACAGAAATCCTAGACTTAGACACTTCTCCATTTTAGTAAACTGTTCCAATGTATATCCAAACAGAATCCTGTAATTGTTGAGGCTGGAAGGCACCTCTGGAGATCCTCCAGTCCAACCCCTTTGCCAAAAGCAGGATCAGCTACAGCAGCTTGTCCATGACAGCATTTCAGTTTTGCGTATCTCCAAGGATGGACCCTCCATAACCTCTCCAGGCATCCTGTTCCATTTGTTCCATTGTTTGACCACCCTTGCAGTAAAAAAGGGGGGGAGCGTGTTCAACAGATTAACAGAATTTCCTGTATTTCAACTTGTGCCCATTGTCTCTTGTCCTGTCATCATGAACCTGAGGAGAATCCAGCTCCATCTTTACTCCCTCCACTTATACAGGACTATACTATTTATACACTTTGGTAAGATTCCTCTTGAACTTAGAAGTTCTGAATGGTTTGAGTCACAGCAGATTTTTTCACAGTCAGATTAAGACTCAAACTGTGGCCAATGCCTGGCAATACCTGCTTAGACTGTTTATGTGAGCCATTTTTAGGCTTGTTTACTATACCTTTATAAATTTGCAGAAAAGCTCAGCATCAAGAAAACTATTGCGGGGAACATACATGTGTTTATATCTATGCATCTTCTGCTATAAATTTGTATATGAACTATCTTCATTTGTAGATCTATAAAATTTATTTCAGTTATCTGACTTCTTTTAAATATGTTTTTCTCCAGCAGAGCAAAACACAGGGATTTTGATATTTTCAAGTGTTTTGTTACACTTTTACTAAACAAAACTTCAGAAGATTCAAAAAGAATCACTGGGCATCAGAGCTGGTCCCTCTGAGGTCCATAAAAGCGTTACAATATTTATTTAGATAATGGGAGCTTTTCATACAGATTACTATTTTTGGTATCAGCTGATAGCTGAATGGCAAACCAAGCACAAGAAGCTCCATGACAGCTTAAACTGATGCATGCTGGTGCTGCCACAGCTCTGTCCTTGCTGTCTGCCCTCATCACCCCATCTCCTCCCCTACACTAGCACTGGCACTCATCTGACCTCTCAGTGAACCTGCTCGCAAAGCTAAAACAGCAGAAAAACATTCAGATTTCTGCAGCACATCACGACCTGGCTGAATGAGTTCCAGAATCGACACAAAGACAAGGGTAGAGCATGCAACTTAAAACAGGACTGCACCACTACTCACATGCATCAGTTTAAACTCATGGAACTGTGTGCTAAGTCCTCAGTGTTTCTATTGTTTTGGTTCTACTTATTGTCCCTTCAGAAGAGGAGCTTGCTATGGAAAGGGTCAAAGCTTCCTGAATTTCAAGTGAAGTAGGTGAAACTCCTGACACCTGCTCTACTGAAGCACCATCAGAACAGCAGAGACTCCGCATGGCTGTCTACAAACCTGCTAAAACTAGCACAGTGGATCAACTGGATGTGAACCCACACTGAGAATGATTATTAAAAAAAACAAAACAAAACAGAGCAGGGAAAATAAAACATGGAGATAAGGCAAACTCCTTCAAGTATAACCTAACCTCAAAGATTCAAAAGTTCATTATGTAGTGAACAGAATGTACCATGACTGTAACATGCTTTTTTCCCTTGAACAACAGGCTCCACTCAGACTTGTAGCTTGTTTAGACTTACAGCATACACTTCCACCTGCTTACAAGTGTAACAGGCTGAACATATCCTGTTCCTGCTTGGGGAAAACAAACCCCAGCTAAAATAAAGGCATTTACCCTTGAAGAACGAGAGCAACTCCAGAGGAGATCAAGGGGGTTTTTTGACTTTCACCCAGATTAAAGAGCTGGTGAAACATGCAGTATCCAGTAGTTTCAACATTCTGAGAACTGCACATCCCAACTTTGGAAGAAGCTTGGTTTTAAGTAGCTGCATCTCTCCTCGAGTGGAATACCCTGCCTGTCACACATTAGCACTCAAAGAGGTCCAGACACATCAGGTACTACCACTATTGAGTAACAATGAAAACAGGCCATGTAAGTAGAAGAAAACAGCATATCATCCAGTAACAAGGGTGCTTTGGTTTGCTTTTTTAATTAACAGTAGCAACTGCCAGGCTCAGATTTCTTAGAGGAGTGCTCTGTCAAAAGACCTTTATAACACTCCTCCATGACATCACTTTTAAGATGCTGTTTGGTCCCTCATTTCACCCTCATAGTATTTATTCAGGACATTAAGATGTTTGTAGAATGAAGAGAAGGAGAAATCAAGGACAGCACTTTGATACATAAATTAATGTTTTCACGAACTACCTTCATATTCTCACTCTCAACTTCAACCAAATGCACCATATGTCTGCAAGTTGCAAGCACATGCCTTTAAAATACAAGAGGCTTTGAAGTGGAATACCTATACACAAAGTTCTTACTGAGGAAATCCATCTGTGGCACTGTGGAAACATGAATCTTTACTTCTTTAGATCCTTCAGCTTGGCTCAAGTAATCTACTGTCCACTTGGTTGTGCAGGTGCCCAGGTCCATTCCTGTCAGCACTACTGGCTTTCTCTAAGGAAAAATAAAATAAAATAAAATAAAAATTCAGTGGTGAAATGATCATCGCATCCAGTGGAAAACAACCAGCATTAATTTTTCGAGTTACATCCATGCAAACAAGTCAGTTGAATGCCAGGACACACTACCCCAAGTCACAACTTCTCTATCACAAACAGTGTGAATCAGAATGCTGAATGTTGAAACAAAAGGCAGTAAATTTCGGGACTGTGTCTTTATTGACTATATCCTCTTTCCTAGTGGGGTAAGGAAGGATATGGAGAGGCATTGACAATTTTACCCTGCACTCTGTGCTGAGGCCAACGAGAAATTTAGCCAGACTAGCAAGCAGATTTCATTCTAGCCAGAGTTTAGCAGAAAAGTTGCAAAAGATCACAGAATAAAGGTGCAGCCTGTGAGCTATGGTGGTGTTAGATGCTCTCATGAGAAGCTCTTTCCACATCTATAAAGGTTCCCTGCTGCCGACAAGCGCGAACAGGTTTGATCCAGCGCACAGACATAAAAATCAGAAAGACACTTTTGCTTTCAAATGGGACCTCGGGGCAGGGGGAGAGTCCCGGGACCCCCCGTGCCTTGGTGGTGTCCCCGGGACCCCCCGGTGCCTTGGCGGTGTCCCCGAGCAGCCCCGGCCCGGCCCGGCCCGGCGGGTCCCGCTCCCGCACCCCCTACCCACCCGCGGGTAGATGTCCCGCAGGAACCGCTCCCGCGTCACCCCGGACAGCCGCTCCAGCTCCACCGCCGCCTGCTCCAGCTCCAGCTCCCTCCCCGGCCGCTCCAGCTCCCTCCCCGGCCGCTCCAGCTCCATCCCTGGCCGCTCCAGCTCCATCCCCGCCGCTCCAAGGCCGCCCGGACCCGCGTCCGTCCCGCCGCTTCCCCCGGAAAGCGGAGCCCTCGCAGCGGCGTTCCGGGCCTCCCGTCTGGGCAGGGGGTCACAGAGCCGGGGAACTGATTGACAGGGGCGGCTGGAAGGGACCTCTGGGGTCGCAGGGTCACCTGGGGCAGGTGGCACAGGGCCACGTCCAGGTGGGTTTGGAATGTCTCCAGAGAGCGAGGGAGGCTCCAGGCCCTCCCCGGGCAGCACTCCCAGTGCTCCGCCACCCTCAGTGTAAAGCTCTCCTTCGCGTTGAGGTGAAACTTGTTGTGTTTGAG
>JAWWEE010000162.1:27328013-27342097 GCA_035221455.1 Xenops minutus | reverse complement strand
AGTGTGAGAAGTGTTTGGATGGTACTCTCAGGCACATGGTGTGACTCTTTGGGAGGATCCTGTGCAGGGCTAAGGGTCGGACTTGATGATCCTTTTGAGTCCCTTCCAACTCAGCATATTCTGTGATTCTGTGAGACATGCACTTCTTTCTCAGACTGTTGTGTCAGTCATTTTAGAAATCCTTAGAGAGGAGATGATAAACAATGGGGGTGCATAAGCCTCTTTTCAGTAGGAATCCAGACCTACATGTGGAGTCAGTGCGATGTTTTCTTTCCTGCAGACAGAGTGTGGTGACCATTAGCGAATCTGGCTGCATTAGGTGGGCAGAAGGGACAATGCATAGCCAACAGCTGCATTCTGTGGTTGAGACAGGCGTGACCAGGGACAGGAATGGGACTGTGCTCTGCAAATGGGGAATATTCTGAAATGTGTGTGCACTCACGTATACATGTTTGTGCAGGCATTTAAAGAAAAGAATTCTAAGGCCTCAGATACCATGAAACCTATCCCTGGAGACTTAGCTAGCTTGACGGGGCTAGTCTCAAGGTTCTGAAAACCAGGAAATACAAAATGGTGGTGTGGATACAGAATTGCTCCACACAACCTTTAGAAACGCAGTAAGCAGTACTAGAAAAATACCAGTTCTGTATTAATTACACCTTACGTTGTTTTTGCTGAATGTGTTCATATCTAATGACACAGAAGGCTAAAAGGTCAGCTGAGAGGACACTTGTTAATACAGCCTAGATGCTCCTGACTCTGGTTATGTTTATGCATTTAATTTTTAATAA
The DNA here is from genome assembly GCA_035221455.1 of Xenops minutus. Taxonomy (NCBI): domain Eukaryota; kingdom Metazoa; phylum Chordata; class Aves; order Passeriformes; family Furnariidae; genus Xenops; species Xenops minutus. The sequence continues at coordinate 27,341,306 of JAWWEE010000162.1, read as the reverse complement.
TTATGTTTATCTTTAGACATTAGACTACAACAAATAGAAAATCATACCTCTTGCTAATCTCAAGATAGCTAAGACAAGTGTCTAAATCTTACTATTTCTAGTAGTTTTGCAACCACTGGCAGTGTTTTGTGCACAACTAAGGACACTAATTGTTGTAAGTGACAATCGTATGCATGCTAATGTTTACCCTTTTGTTTGACCTAATGTAATTTTTTCTTCTCCTATTTAAATAAAGTCTGTAAGAAAAACAAAATAATTCCTTTTTGAAATACTTGAATTTTGGCATCACACTCTTGCAGTTTTGTCCATCTTTCTGATACAATAATATTATCTTAAAACTGCATCAGAAAAAGTGTGTTTATCCCAGCCTTCATCTGCAGTTCTCTAGTAGCATCTCTTTATAACAAGGTCAAAGTGAAATGTGAAATGGAGGCCATGTGTCTCTGGTTCTGCTGGTTTTGCCTTTACCTGGGGCACATGGAGGTCTGCAGGCAAGGCAGTGTAATGTAATATATATGGATAGATAGGAATCCCATTTCAAAATGAGATGTAATTCTATAGAGAAAGTAGAAGCGGAGAAGATGAAAGCATAGTGCTGGCTGCTACAATCTCATTAGATACTGTCATGGTTTAATCCTAGCCAGCAACTCAGCACCACACAGCTGCTCATTCACTCCCTAGTGGGATGGGGGAGAGCTTTGTATGCTGAGCATGACATCATATGGTATGGAATATCCCTTTGGTCAGCTGTCCTGGCTGTGTCCCCTCCCAGTTCTTGTGCCCCTCAGCCTCCTTGCTGATGGGGTGGGGTGAGAGGTAGAGAAGACCTTGACTCTGTGTAAGCCCTGCTTAGCAGTAACTAAACACTCTTGTGTTACCAGCACTGTTTTCAGTGCAAGTCCAAAACACAGTCTCATCCTGGCTACTGTGAAGAAAGTTAACTCTATCCCAGCCAAAACCAGCACAGGTACTTAGCATTTACATCCTATTTTTTTGAAGCTGGCTCTAAAATTGTGGTTGCTTTGTTCCTCTCAAACCTTGCATGCTAGCTTCTTGGAGCTGGACAATTTTGACTGAACTATTTGGAAATGAATAAATGATCTTTAATTCAAAAAAAAAGCTAGGTAGAAATTAAAATTCACATTCTAGCATTTTCCTACTTCATGAACGGATTTGAGTGACAGTTGTAGACTGTAGTTGCTGTGTTAGCAGAGAAAGCTTACTCGATGGCTGGGGTTAGAGAAGCATTGTCAAGGTTCATGTCAGTGAGATCTGAGATTCTTGTGCTTGGGTGGGGTTCCTTATAAAAGGAAATAGCTGAAGTGGGATATTACTATGTAATTTTTGGGGGTGTAGGAAACTATTCATCCATAAACCTACAGATGGTAAATCTTTCCAACACCAGAATGTTGTGTGCTATTTCAGTGGGGGATTTTCTCTTCCCTATTGCTGAAGTTGCATCTCAGGATGTCAGAAATGGTACAATAGGTGTCACAAAGAGTCTCCACTCTGATAGAGCTTTCTAAGGGGGGATTTTCACAAATTGTATCTTTCTGGCAATCTTTATGCTTTCATAAACTCCTTTCCCCCTCTGTATTTGCAAGGAGATTTGTTTGTTTGTTAACAGAGGAGCAATTTCTTTCTCTGATACAGTTTTGAAGTCTGAAGTTTAAAATGTGCCAGGTCTTCTAGCAGGGGTAGGACTCAGAGCTGTTCTTTTTGATTCTTGCTTCTTGAGGTGCAGGCAATCCCACCCATGCAAAATGCTGTATAAAATGGAGTGTTTGTCAGCTTTATCCCAAGGCCTGTCGAGCTGGAAGGTGTCTGTGGGCCAAACACCTCCAAAGGTGGTACCACTGGGAAGGTGGCAGGTATTCTCTGGAAGCTGAATACAGCAGCAGTGGGATTTCTGAGCTGCATGGAGACAGAAAGGAAACTTCTGTAAAGCTGGGCAAGCAGCCATATACTTAAGGCTGTGACAGGTGAGCTTTGGCATATTTTTCTGCAGTGGTTAAAGGCTGTTCCTGTCTGTCTGCCCTGCTGGACACTGCTGCTTGCAGTTAAGGTCAGCAGGACAGAGCATGTGCCAGCACCTTGGATGCCCCTGGTTCAGGTTTGCGTTAGCTTCTACCTATGTAGAGCAATACGAATTGCTTCATCTAGTAGGGGGGAGAAGTAAAACTCTGCCAAAAGTAATTCAGTCTTCTCTGCAGCGTTCCCTTGAATGCTACTGAAGTGCTTGATTTTATAAGGCAAGTAAAATGTCTCATTTGGATGCATGTAATATGTATAGAAAAGTCATCCTTCTGTCAGTATGCAATGTCAGGATGTAACGAGAAACTGAGAGTGATCTCCTGTTCCAGGTAATGCATTTGGAAATTTGTTTTAGAAATTAATCACCTATTTATATAAGGGATTTTGTAGCTTGTTTTTTTTTTTTTATTCCTTTTTCTTGAAAGTCCTCTTGGCTTGACATGCAGTGACGTTTCAGGAGCGTAAATACAAGCAAGAAAGCTGACATTCAAGCTGAGAACCTCTCAAATGTTGTGTGTTTTGTGCATTTTAAATTTAGTGCTTGTATTAGCTTAATCTTGGCCACTGCAGAAAATCTTGTGTCAAAGATCTTTCTCCAAAATTGTTTTGTGTGTATGCTGTTGATGACATGCAAAGTACTGTTGTCCCCTGCTTTTAGGGGCCTTCAGGACTCAGCTAAGGGCCAGATTTTGATGTTCCACAACTCACACAAAGAAGCTTCTCTGAAGAATTCAGGATGAGAATGTAGCAGCTCAAATTTAGATCCTAGCCTGGAGATAAAGCTCGTAAACTTCAGTGGGACTATTTTATTCATAAAATTATTGATGTGCTATAGTCTTTTGTCATAGAATTAGAAATTAAGCAATTGTTCAATACAGAGATTAAAATACCATCAGAGGAAAAATACTAGTTAAGGCAATAAATCAGTTTTTGCTACAATGAAAAAATTAAGTTTATTAGCTATTAAGTATAGCCATAAAAGATGTTTTTAAAAATTAGTGCTGCATTGACGTTTTCCTTTTAATGTATCATCTGTATTTTATATAACAAGCAGTGCTGGACTGAGTTATATAAACGAGCAAGTGTTTTATGCATGTTATTTCAATTATCTGCCCTTGGAGAAGGTGAATGAAAAATAGCTTCAACTCAGTTTTAGCATCTTCATTTTGACAGCTGTAATATGCATATTAATGAAGAGTGTGAAGTGTAGAGGAATGAGTTTGTTTGTAAAAGCCAGTGTCCTATTAGTTCTTTATCTTAAAAGGAAAAATAAAAGACAAAGAAAGAAAGAAAGAAACTGAGGGTATGTTTTGTGTGGCATGCCAGGTCTTCTTGAAACAGCTTGCAGTTGCAAGCCAGCTGAATCAGCACCACATTTATTGGTGGGAGGCTATAATCTCAGTAACACCTGCAGTGTACGGTAAGGAAGAGGCAAGTCAAATCGGGCAAGGTGTTGAATGATGTTTTTGTGTCTGCTTTTCAACTGAGTCTCAGCACTGTTACAAAGACAAAAATGAGCTAAATGCTCTAGTAGGGTTTAATCAGCAAAATGAATTTAAATTTGAAGAATTATTTAGCTAATATCTTCAAAGAAACATGAATTAAGAGGTCTGGGACTTTCACAAAGTATCATTATTTGGATTAATTTGCTTCATGCAAGATACAGCTTTAAAGTGTACAGTTTTAATACAAAATTGGTTAAATATATGCTGAAAAAGTAGAACCTGAGAATTTAAAGTGACAGAAGATCTTTTCCCATTATTTACTGGTTTTTATAGATTAATAGACTTTTAAGGCTGGAAGTTTTGGGTTTTTTTGTTAGCTATAACTTTTATTGAACTTGTTTATGTGTTTTGTGTTGGTTCTTCGAGAATAATTTTTACTGGGTTTTTTGTTATTATAAGGTGCTGGATCAGATTAAGTGTATTTGGGTTGGTATGTAAGAAGGAAGGCTTTGATCAGTTGTCTCTTAACATTAGAAAATCTGCTCAATATTAGATATGGGGCAAACTAGTTGAATTTCATAACTATTCCTTAACATCCAGCAATCTGTTAAACAGAGAATAGGCCCAGTCCAGCATGGGTTTGATGTCACTAGGTTGAAAGCATGCTTTTATGAACAGCAGTAAGGGAGACGAAGATTTACAGAGTAATTTTAGAGACAACTTTTCCAGTCTGCATGGGAAATGTGATTGCCTCTATCTGGTGTTCTTTGCCCATTTGGCATGAAAAATAGCTGACAGCAAAAGACAAGGAGTACATTAAAAAAAAAGTTATATAGGCACTACAGACTACAGTGATTTCTTAACACCTTCCTTTGGTGTTGGAACACACTAAATATTGGAAATGGAATTGCCCCAAGCTTGTATTCTGTGTGGTCTTCCTGCCTGCTCTGTCCAGATGTTTTTAACTCTCCTTTTAGCCTTTGGGTGGGTTTGACAAGGAAACTAATTTGAGCTCTTTCATTCTTGATGTAAAGAGGGGCACGAGGGGAACCTTCCAATGTATGATAGCAGCAGACTGGAAGGCGTTCCAAGGGGCACAGTGTCCAGGAAGAAGTCTTATCAAATGTAGTGAGACTGGCTCAGTATCTTGGCAAAGGGTTTGGGCTGCTGACTAAAGACAAGTAAAAGTTCTAATAGCGTATCTGTTCATGGTATAGTAAAATGGAGATGGCAGGAGTAACCTTACTCATTTCAAGCATGGTTTTTTAGTAGCTGGCAGTGAAAATGCTTACGTTTTTCTTCTGGCGCCTTATTTTTTGAGGGGTTCTGTAGTTCAGTGTCTGCTATTCATCAGATCAAAACTCACATTAATTTCTTTATCTTCTTCCTATTTTCTCTTCCCCATTTACCACAAGAAAAGTCAAGTTATTTTGAAAATATGCTTTGTTGAATCTCATCTCTATAGTTAGAAAACGGATGCATACAGAAATTATTTAAATAGATTTAAATGTTGTCAATCGATACTGTAGGAGAAGTGCTTAATTTCTGGAATCGGAACTCCATTAAAGTTTTTTGTTTCAATGAAGGAATTAGTGGAGGATTGTTTAAGTGCATTAAGAGAGATTTAGAAGAATTTTTGGAACACATGTATCAGTCCACATAGCAAATGCTCAAATGGAGAAAAGAAGTGTTTCAACTTAAAAACTTGGAATGAACTAAGAGTTCCTTCTCGTATATGTACACCTTTTTGTCAGTGTACAATAGACTTAAAGGTGGTGACCAAACCAAGCTTTTATTCCATTTGACTTAGTCTTTGCTATAACTCTTTGTGTGTGACTTATTTTTAAAATACTAAAATTTTAAAATTTATTCAAATATATATTTTCAAAAATATTCAAGCCTGTTCCTTATCAAAGTTTAAAACCCTTGGTTTTGGTGGAAGCAGGATTAGGCAACTGGACTCCTTTCCCTGTGTTAACTCTTTGTCATGTGGTAGAGTGTCTCTCGCTTACCCAGCCATACAACTAGAAATAGAAAGCATATTGCAGGGTTTCTTAATCACATGCAAATTCCATTCGTGTGCCCAAGTTCTCAGAGCAGACTTACGAGATTTAACTCTACAAACCCTGTTAGTTTCAGCAGGAGCTGTGTTACTAAATCCTCTGAATTAGTTTTGGGGGGAAATAATAACCCAACCAACCAAGATCCATGCAGCACTTGTCAGCCCAACCTCCTGACAAATTTAGCTGCTTTTTAAGACTGGATTGATTGACAAATTTTCTCGCAAAAATTGAAGATGCTGGTGAATGAAAACATGGGAGCTGTTGAGTTCATCTAAGGTATTCCTCCTCTTTAACACCTCAGAGTTATCAAGGAATAACAAATAGGGTCCAGGACACGTGGCTGGGAGAAGCATGATGTGAATTCTGTCCAGATCATAACTCTGAGGCATTTTAAAATGTGTTTCCAGAACTCATTTGGGAAAGTATGAAATTTGGACTAGTTTTGCTTTTCGGCAAGATTGAGCACTGCTATGCAGAGCATTAAGTGTTCTAATGTTTCTCTAATGCTTATAGGTAAGCATGTGCAATTAGACTTTATAGGTGTAGTTTTGACAGGTGGGACTAAAACCTCCAGATGAATCTCTGTTTTTTCTCTCTTTTTTTTACAGACAGTATTCTCACCTGAAGAGGATGGCAGAAACCAATTCTCCTGTAAATATCAAGGAAAAGGTAGGTTCAAGTAACAGTACAATGCAAACTAAAATGATATTTGCATACATATTTCATTTCTGCTCCTTCCAACTCTGATCACATCCTGAACTTTAATATGCATTGACTCTGTGAGTGAAGTACACAGACAGGTATTGATAGGATTAGTATATGACTCTTGCTTGAAGAGAAACATTTTTGGTTTTTTACAGAGACAGTGTTTCATCAGCTAGACTTGTCTTATTCCTTCGTGATTCCTGTGCACACTGATGCTGTGGAGAATAGCACTTTGTGATGATTGGTGCTGTACAAAATACAACCATTGAAGAAATGTGCCCTTTACAAAATAATTTTTCTGGACAAAAGTGTTATTACCTGTACTTTTTAAAGGAAATCCCTAAAACTACAGGGTCTCAAAAGTGTATATTACTTTTTCCCGTGAAAATATGTCTGCTTTTAACCGCATTTTATGTGCTTGAGTGAGTCTTCTCCATATTCCTGGCTAGTGCTAGAGCTTCATCACCCTTTCAGGAGCAGTAAAGGACCTAAAGCTAATTAGGATACTAATATGAGGTAGGCCAGAGATCTTTTGTGACTCCCAGCAGGCAGATTGTCAAGAGACAATCTAGGCCATAGATAATCACCACCAACATAAATAGGAAACCTGGACATCTGGCAAACAGTAGCAAAAAAGGAGAAAGAGGAAGAAGTGGGGAGACTGTAGGAGTATAACACGGTAGAGTTGTATTTTAAAAAAAGATTCTGAGAATTCACCTGAATTGTTGTTTATGAAATCAGGTTTGTTCTATTTCCTGTTTTGGGAAGAGAAATGGAGCTTTGTATTTAGAAAGTTCAGAGAAGGCTAATGAATTCCTTGCTTTACAGCTTTGTTAAGCCAAATTTGGCTGCTGATACAGATTTTAAGGTAGTGTGTCAAATGTTAGAGGCCAGAATCCAGTTCTGTCAGAGAGCCCGGGTTTGTCCAGATATCAGGGAATAGTTGATTAGGCCTGTTCAGTTCATGAAAGGTGCATAAGGAGAAAGGATCAAGACTTATTAAATATCAAGGAAATACCAAACAGTGAGGGCAATGTTAAACTGAGGAATTTAGTCATCTTCCTCTGTATCATAAGACCTGCCTATGGCACATTACACATCATGCATGGCAGCAGGTTCATGACATTCTCTCTGAGGCTGTCAATGGAAAAGAAAAGAATAAAAAAAAAAATCCTTAGATTAACTCTTTTCTTGAGCTGACATAAAAAATTATTCAGCAGAAAAATATTTGCCTAACTTCAGTTTTGCAATCAGGTGAACTGATGAGAAGGAAAAAAATCATTTGGCTCCAAGAATGTGTGAAAGATACTGAAAATGTGTTCTCCTTATTCAGCAAGGTCCCAAGAAGTGATAGAGAATTAAGATGTAATATAACATACCACAGCATGACAGAGATAAGAAATAACCTTGAACTAGAGGTCAGTGATCAGCTTTTTAATTAAATTGCTGTTGTGCTTCCGAGTTCACGGATAATGAACTCTCCTGTCAGGCAGTGTATTTCTCAGAACTGATTGTGACTGGTAGTTAATGGTTTAGACATTGCACTGGGTTTATACAGACTTGATAAACCATGACAGCTACTGATTCTGAAGCTAGGTTTGCTCTAGTTGAATTTGCTAGTGCTGTTTCCTGGAAGAATGGTTACAGACTGTTACCTGCCCTCCAATACCTGCATGAAGTTGCTGAGGAAAAGGCATAGCAAGGGGCGATTTATACTAAGTAGTTCAGGTGGCAGTGAGTTCCTGTTCAGAGTGTTGTGTCAATCTCTCACTGCTAACTCACTTTCTGTGCTTTTAAAAGGATGTGGAACTTTTCCTTTATATCCCCTTATGGGAAACAGTTCCTTACCTGTTGCACTGCCCAGGTGCCTGCTTTTTGAGTAGTTTTACCTCATATTTGTTGTTAACATCTCAATAGTTCATTGTGCCTGAGGATTTGCATGTCAACATGAATCTGTACTTTGGTGATGAATACCTTCCTTAGTCCTTAATAACAGCACAGGGTTTAAATATTGAGGAACATGATGGATTTTGCAATAGAAAGTAATGTCATCAAATCCTATCCCCTAGTGTCAGAGTGTTCAAAGGTAAACTGCAGTAACTCTCAGAAAACTACTCAGTAAATCAGTTGAAGGTCTGCATATTTACTGTGCAGCTTGAAATTTTTTATGTCAGTTTTACAAGTGCAGGATTTTACAAATCATGTATTTGCCTGTTGCAAGTTTAAGAATGAAGAACTGCAACAGGACTTTTATCCACACTAGGTATCTGCTCTTCCAAGTGTGATCCCTGCTGGGAGTATCCAAAATCGAATGTTTATGGGCACATACATTTTGAAGGCAGGAAAATAATTGGATCAATACATTCTGTTGTAAATTGTTCACTCTTTATTCATGTATCATCCATTAGTATTTAGTGCCACTAAATCTCCATGGCAAAGTGAAAACTTGGTTTAATAACAATTAAAGTTTCATTGCAAAATCACTTAAGTTTTATTCTGGAAAGTATAGACCAATAACCTAGTAAGTAACGGATTAGTGACTGAACAGCATAAACCTCATGCACTCTACATACATCAGCTGAGAAGCTGTCACGCTCAGTGTCACCTGGACAGCTCTGTCTTGTTTTAAAATGGGATTAGGATGGTACAGAGCCTCCATTTGGTGTCTCCTGTTTGATTTACAGTGTGGTGCCTCTTCTGGTCGGCAGCAGACTAATTATAAGGTGCTTATAGCTTCAGAGTCCTCTGAGTGATGCACTAGAAATACAAGGAAAGGGTTGAACAAATAAGTCTGGCTGAGCTGACTTTGATTATATTTGCACATAGACTGTTAAAAAGTAAGGATTTCATTTGCATGTTTGAAAAGAAGATATAGTTAAGGGGTAAGAGAGTCAAAATCACTTCCCTTTCTCACTCAGAAAACTTGAAGAGCAAATGTTGCTACACAACATTGAAGCAGTGAGTTTAATGTTTACTTTTATCCACCTTTTGGGGGGCAATATTTCTGAGTAAGAAAACGAAGGTTGACAAATATATTTTTACTGAGCTCCACAAATCCATTGCCTTCAATGCAAATACAAGCAGGCCTTGTTTAAAAAAACAGAATAGAATACAGTCCCTTCCCAGTTCCCCCTTTCTTCTGCCTCAGTGCTTGCAAATCATAATGTTCGTAAGACTAGGATCTCGCTGGGACTTGCATGAAGCCCAGGGAGCTGTGCATCTGCTCACAAATGCTTATTCTTGTAAGTTTCTGCAAAAGGAGTACAAAAGTTTCTCCTTAAGCAGAACATTTTCGCTGTGACAAAAATGTGATGCAGATCACATGCAGTTTTCAGCATGATGTTTGTTCTTTTGTTTTGTGGGGGCTTTGGGGGTCTGGGTATTTGTGGGAAGTTTTTTTCCAATGCATTTTTTTCCCTGCATTCTCTCCATGATCTAGTTATTCAAGAAAATAAAACCTCTGCCACTGTTTTGAGGGTGATGTGAGACTGAGGCAGACATTTTGGGCATTATGCTCACACACAGACTCTGTAAAGCCCTACCCCTACATCTGAGTCTTAAGAGAATGATACTGTAGTACTGATACTTGTATAATTCATTCTTGGCATTTCAGCTGAAATAGTTCATAAAGTCAATAGGTTAAACATTCTGTTTTATGTCTTCTTTTTTTTCCTCTCAAGAGATTTATATAAATGTTGGCCTGTGATGTCAGGAAGGCTAATGAAAGTTTCCATCATTGGCAGAGGCTCCTGCAGCTGTGATACTCTTGTGGGGGAGCCAGGACTGTTTCGATTACCATATTGTTGTGCATATGACCCACAGATTTTCTGGAATAACATAAGTTCTGCATTTCAGCAGCCAAAAGGGTCATTACATGCCTGTATAACTAGTATAAAGAGAAGTTTACCATCAGGATCTCTCTCAGAGTAGTTCTCTTACCCTGACCGTTGCTGTAGTCTTCCTTCACTATGCTATTCTCCTTTTTGCTTCTGATTATACTCATCTCTGTGCCTGAAAATACAGTGTAGGTAAGGACTTTCTTTTTGTATTAGGATTTTTGAAAACTTGAGTATTATACATAGTTCAGATCATACGCGCAAGAAGTTCACTGATTAAAGGATAAAATGAGCCAAACTCATTGGCTTCAATCCAGAATCCTTATAATCAATGGAGGTATTCAAGCATTAACCTAGTACATCACTAGAAGAGGTACTGAGATTCTAAATTACAAGGCTTCCAAAGAAGAAGCAGTTGGAGTGAGGAATACAAGTGATGTATTGTCTCCTACAACAATTAGACCCTCTTAATTTAACAAGAGAAGAGTGAATATCAGACACTCCCCAGGACAGCCATTCAGCTCTGGCATGTGACTTTGGTTTTGATCCAAAAAATATCCGGAATTATTTAAACTTCAGGACTTGCTCTTGGGTCTTTTTTTTTTTTCCTTTTTTTTTTAATATTTATTGTGTGTCTAAACATGTTTGAATGAGTGAAATCTGCTGTCATCTGGAATTAGCCAAACGCTCATTCAGATGAAAATCCTCCTCTTGAGATGCTGTCAGGAGTGAAGTTTTGCTAAAGTTCTCCTGAAGGGCTTGCTTTTTCATTTGTCATCTCAAGTGTCAGAGCAGGAGGAGCAGATGGGAAGGACTGCAAGAAGGAAATTTTATTCAGATGTGCGTTTGGAGGTTTCACAGTTTTGTTTACATTACACCATAACTGTGGCTTTCATAACCGATAGTCAGCATGCAAGGAAAGAGCAGGATTCAGGGGAATGAATGAAAGTAGTATTTAAGTTTAAAATCTTATATTACAAAAGCAGATAGTTTCCAATCTCTGATTTCACTATTTCTCCTTAAAGCCGACCTTTGCAGCTGTTCCTTGCCCATGTGTTGAAGTAGATGGGACTGTTCAAAGAACAGCAAAGTTGATCAAAATGCACTTTTGTCACTTGATGAGCCATTTAACTTGGGGTAAGGATATCACAGATTCATGTCTGTAAATGCTGCTGACATCACTCAAGCAGAACAGTTCTCACTAAGCCAAATTTCTCAGAAATCCTGAAAGAACATATTAAAATATCTGGCTTTCTATTTGATTAGTTTACAAATTTGGGGGACGGAGATGACATAATAAATCTGTGACAACTGCCCGAAGCAGTTTACTTCAGCAAGGAGAACTTTTTATGTGCTTATTTGGAATAAATAAATGATCAGAAGGCATGAGGGTGATAAACAGATGATGTAGTGGAGAGATGCAGACCTGATCAAAGCTGTTACTTTGCTCAAGGGGTTGTTAACAGCATTTGTCAGGGTGAACTTCGTAAAGCCTCTGGAAAAATGTCTCCAATGTAAGAAATAGCCTCTTAATGCAACAAAGTCAAATTGTATTCATGAAATATGTTTGTGTAGGAGTTCAAAACCTTTTAAAAAGTTCTACCATGAAATGGTTTTAAAATACATTTTCCTGCTTAACGTAGCCAGGACATCTGCTAATGCTAAATTCCTAGATTATAGAAACCAGCAGCGTTGTGCAGGCAGCCCTCCTTCACCACTTCTCTTGCAGGATTTGGGTCAACCCCAGTTGGAGGTGTAATGTAGTAGAGTGGTGTATACATGTACATAAAGATTTGCTCCTGACATGCAGTAAAAATAACTTAGAAAATGTCTGTGTGTTTGTTGATAACCATATTTCTAAATGAATTTGATTCCTAACGTAGAGAAAATCTGTTGATCTCAGTGTTTAGTATGAAGGGAAGGTGGCCCTGCATTAGTTTTCCTAACCAAGCATTAAGTAAGAATATTTCTGACTGAGTGACCGTAATAGTAACTTCAAGGGGATTAAGAGCAGCTGTGTTCAGGGGTTTCAGAACAGCCGTGAGCTTTCAGCAAAGAAGTTTAATTTGTCACTATGTCAGAAATACATAAACAAATTATCTGAACCCCGGATATGTTACTTATTCACCAGAAACATCCTCTTTGAGATGATGCCAAGGGGGAGCAGATGGAGCAGAGCTGCGAACAGGCAGTGATTAAGTCCATGTTGTTACAGTTGCCTGGGAACCATTTGGAACTTGACAGAGAACCTAAAGGACTTAGAGGAATGCACAGGAATGTCAGCCTGGTTCTGGATGTGGAGTAGGTAATCTGGTGTCACAGCTTACAGGCAGGGTCTATTTTTTTTGTACTTGACTTGCCAGGGAAGTCTTGTGAGATGGGTGTTTGTGAGGGCTTTGAGTAAGATACCATGAGAGGACAGAATTCAGTGTCCTTTTTTGTGTGCTGTGCTCCTCTGCTCCTCTAACCTGTTACTGATTTTTTTCTTTAATAGGCGAGGCGAAAATTTGCCCCAAGTGAGTTTGTCAGTAGTTTAACAGTAATCATCAGAAAAATACTCTAATATATCTGATCAGACCTTGGGGATTTTATTGTGGAGTAGAAGCAGCTTATCTGAGAGGACTTGAAATTGTCTTCTATTTTGATATCACTTTTGGGCAGTTGTCAACATTTTGTGTAAGAGACAGACAAAAACATCCTCATGATTATGGAATTCTGATCCTGGTGAGACTCAATCTGGCTCAAATTGTAGCAAGTACTAACAGGACTTGAGCAAGCATTTCAAGCTGAGTGTGTGCTTCAGATTTCAGCTCAGAAAAGTGGTTGAAAGTCTTCTAAAATGTGAACTAACTTTGGCCCCATCCAGAAGAGTAGCTAGGTCCACAGGAAGTAAATGCATGCTTGCAAGGTATGTGTCTGGATTGTGGTTGTACATGGAGACAGACCTGCCTTCTGCCTTTCATGTTCTTGAGTGTACACAGTTGTTTTCAAGATCACAGCCTTACATTTTAGATCTGTGATTGCTTTAAAGTAGCTTTGGTAAGCTGAAATGCTGGGAAAGTTTTCTTAGTAGTAAACAAAGTAATGTGCTTTCCTGTTGGGCTACAGGAGGGAAAGCCCAGGAATTTAACTGCTGTCAGTGACAGATTCTCAACCAATTCTGACATTAACAGCATTCATTATTTGTGGATTTGAAGGTATGTTACTGAA
>JAWWEE010000162.1:27286635-27323146 GCA_035221455.1 Xenops minutus | reverse complement strand
TGTAATTTCTTTTTTTTTTTTTTTTTTTTTAATAATTGATCCTCCTCTCTTCATCTTTGCTTCTTTATAGTATGAGTTTGACATGGATATTTATCTGTTCCACCTGACTTTTCTATATTGATGTCATTCTTGTTGCAAACCTCCTTCTTTATTCTGCATGAGAGTTAATGCTTTTTAAAGTAAATGTGTCAGGAAATGATTCACTATTGAAGGTACAGTAACTAATAAGAACTTGAGATATTTCTGAAGCAGATAACCAGGCCCCTAAATCCCTGAACTTTATGCATACATTAACATTCAAACCTCAATCTGAATTTTGCAAATAGCCTTGACATTTATAATGGCTGAGCCAAGACTCCATCAGAAGTTTGAGTCAGTCTAAATCTGGATCATCTCTAATGAAAGGTCACTTGTTTTTAAGTAACACTTTTCTGATAAGTGTATAATGTCAAGTATTTTGAACTTTCACCAAAGTCTGTGAGAAACCCTTTGCAGAAATAGTGGCATACTATGAGCAAATCTTCTAGAAATCTTCGTAGCTTGCGGCTGCCTAAATGCTGCTAGAACTTCAGTGGTCTCAGAGGCTCTGAATGTCTTAAAAATACCTTATTTTTGCCATCTCAGCAAGTTACTTATTTCATATCTATTTTATTTCAGAATAGTTTGGAGTGTGGTTTGGATTAACTTACTGAAACCTATCAGCCAAAAAGCATCATGATATAGTAGGAATTACTAGTGTGCAAAAAGCAGGTGCAAGCAAACTGGGCTATTTATAAATGCATCAGAGTTCTTCCTCAGATCTCTATGGTTCCTTTTGATTCAGGCAGCTACATAGACAGTTCAGTTCTAATAGATCTATGGAAATTGAGTTTGTCTGTGCACACACACAGAGAAAAAGGAAAGTGTGATGCATCTAACAATAATTTTATTTCCTATATGTCCTGGGGAAAGTAGTGGAGGATTGTTCCATGACTATTCAATAAGTTACTTTCAATTTATTAAGTTACCATTGCTTGCTTGTGGCCTGTGAATTGTTTCCAATGACCCCTTAAAAGGGGAAGTGTTTTCATAGCTGTGTGTCCTCATCTGCTGTAAGGAAGAAACAGGGCAAACATGAGCCTTGCAACAGTGCAACGAAGTTGTGAAGAAAAGCAAACTGTTGTACCAGAGTTCAGATGTTCTTCGTTTGAACTTTATCAGTTCTTGATTACTGTGCCTTGCCTTCAGAAGTCTTTGTGAGTGAGCATTTGAAAACAGCCAGTATTTTTTATTGTCCAGAAGAGTAACAAACATGAGAAAAGATACGTATCCATGCAGCTGCCACTGTGGGTAGAATGAATCGAGCACTGGGAGTATTCTTTTACATGAATTACAAAAATTGCTAAGATTGAAATAAGTTGCAGAGAAATCGTTGCCACAGGCAACAAAAAACACGGGGATGACCACGCTGAATGAAAAGGCTCAGCACCTCCATTCAGTGCTTCTCTCTGAGATGCCACGTGCTGAATCAAAAAATGCTCAAATTTAGTTTCCTGAGATCATTTCCTGTCTTGCCTCATATCTGGAGTAGCATTTAGGTGATGTCTCCATTGTGAGTTTACTTCTATATGTGAAATTCGATTTAAATGAAGGAGAGTTCAAATAATTTATTTGCTATGGTAGTGTTTAAGCATAATCAGAAGGTCTGATCAGCTGCTTTGTAGATGTGTTCAAAAAAATATACTGATAGGTTCCAATGAGAGCTTTGGGACTTGGCCAGTAAGTGCATTTCCAGCAGGAAGAAATGAAGGTTAGTCGGGTAAATCCTTAAAATAACCCTCACTATGCATAGTATTCACAGGGAAGCTGAGGGAAGCAAAGCAAAGACACCACCAGCCAGTACAGAGGGTGTTGGTTGATACTGGGAATACAGTTAACAAAGCTGTCACATGAAACCACGTATTTTCAGCAGCACAGAGTAAAATGGGTGGCAAATTTTCAGGTTTATTTCCTCCTGTTGAAACATGGTGCCTGTCAAAAGATAGCAAACCTTTAGGAGAGGGGGTGTGCATAAATATGTAGGGATGTAACTAAATATAGATATGTACGTAGTTGTACACAAAACAGAAGTTTTCTTAACCTTGTATCTGCATTGTCATGTCATCCTAGGAAGCAAAATATGGCTTTTATGGATTCCATACACCTTTTGTCACAATTTAACAAATTTGGCTTAGCTCTACTAGGCAGATATGTAATCTTTCCAAATGTGTGTGACAGGCTCAGCAGATAGTGTTGGATTGGGTTTATTGTGATAAAAAAATAATCTTGGTACATCTGAAAACGTCACACATCTGTGGTTAAATACAAGTGGACAACTCATGCTGGTCTGAAAACAGCAATTCTTCTCAATACTAGTATCAAGAGTTCACTGAAAAAGAATGGCTGAGTATGAAATCCATTTGGAATGGATAATAAAAGAATATTTACTAGATTTACGCAGTGATGGTAAACTGATTCTTAAATACAAGCAGAAGACCTGTAACCTGATTGTGATTAAAAGGATTATTGTGGCAGATCATGGTTTAGTAATTTGGATGACAATTCAGACTGCATGCTTACCATGAGCATCTATTTTCAGCATTACGGTCCAGGAGAACAAAATAATGATGTTAATAAGAAGGAGAAGAGTTGTCTTGTAATGTGGCAGCTGGCACTGGTCTGACCAAGGCTCTGCTTGCTTTGTTCCATAAATTTATCTAATCAACTCATTACAGCTGACACACAGAATTTCAAGTATACAAAATTGTAAATACTTTTCAATACAAATTTTGACACTTTTTTTTCTACCGGGCCTAAGTTTACTGCATTTGGGCAATGCAGAAGTTATGCAGCAGTCCACAAAATTTCTCTTTTGTATGCTAATTAAGTCTTTATTTTTTATGTTTTTCTCAATACAACAGGTAACATGTAGAAAATGTATGATAAAAATGCCAAAAGTTTTCTAAATGTTCAGATGCTCTAGAGCCAGGGTGGACTATCTAGTTTGTACTCCGTTTTTACACTAGGATGCTGAGATACTTCTCTTTTCAGGCAAGAGATTTGAGTGTTGATTTTTCTGAGGCTCATGCTTTAAGTTAGGCACACAATCACTTGTGGAATGAAGTCCATAAAAAACCAGCAGTGGTAGATCATTCACTGTTTGTAGTGTAATCAAAACAGGTAACTAATGAAGAGAAAAGCAACAATACCCATTTTTTTCTCCCCATATAAGAGAATTCACAATAAACAGAAATGCTACTCAGCTAGGAGACTAGAAACTGTTCCTGAACACACGTCTTTTTCATACCCAATGTTTGTTCAAATGTTTTATCTTTCC
This sequence comes from Xenops minutus, assembly GCA_035221455.1. Lineage (NCBI taxonomy): Eukaryota > Metazoa > Chordata > Aves > Passeriformes > Furnariidae > Xenops > Xenops minutus. Next base: position 27,319,791 of record JAWWEE010000162.1, on the reverse strand, counting down.
TTTCTCTAGGCAGTGCAGCTCAGGTTCTAAAGGAATGGAATATGACAGGAAAAAAGAAGGTAAGAACTTGCTCTTCAGCATCAAGGCATTTAGATCTGTTTGTACTTGAATGTAGTACTTTTATTTTGGCCAGAATTTTGCCTTTTCCCACATAGGTGACTTGATTCACATGTGTAAACAGAGTACTTGAAATCAAATATGCGTACTATTTTTGATCTTATTCATGTGTCTCTGTCTTCCTAAGCCCAGTGTTCTGAGAGAATTTCTAGGGCAGCACATGCGTGTTACATGTGTGTGGGAACCACACCCTGTACTTGGTACAGAACAAATCCCAAAACAGCCCACGTGGAGACACACTTTTAATAAACAGCTGTATCCTGGATAGTCACAGCCACTTACAGTGCTCAAATTTTTGGTGCCAGGTGTAAAATAACTTGTACATAGGAGTATTGCATTAGGAGTCATGCATTAGGAACACTATCAACTCAGATACTTCAGGTATATATCTGGGATATGATCTCCGTGCTTCTGTATCTCCAAGCCTGAACTGTAGCAGAAGGCTGCCATGTGAGTCACTGTCATGGAAGCTCCTCTTTATGGTTGGAAGAACTACAGTAGCAGTGACCAGCCTGTGTCCAGGATCACTGTCTGCCTCATCAAAGCAATGCCTTATCCGTGTTACTGTCTGGATTTTCCCTAAATGGTTAGGAACTGCTTGTTCTAAGTGCAAAACATTTTGAGCACCATCTTAACAGAGGATCCATTACGACTTTGCAATGCAAGTATTTTGTATGGAAGGATGGGGAAAATGAAGTTGGAGGCTTCAGGTTTCATTTGAGACAGTTTATATATTCAGCTGAATCCATGCAGGCTGTTGAGTAGCACATCATGACCTGTAAATTGCATTACACTGATGTCACTTCTATGGCATTTTAAGATTGTGTGCAATTTACTGATATTATTTTGATTTTGTATGATTTACATTAAGTGATGTCTCTGGTCTTGTGATATTTCTCTATTTAGAACAACAGAAGAAAAAGAAGCAAATCTAAACAGCATCAAGGCAATAAAGATCCTAAAAACAAGAACGGTGGACCTGAGAAGGCATCTCAAGAGCCCCAGAGAACACATGACTGTCACATGAACGGGTGCTCTAAGGACAGCTCCTGCCGCAGTTCTGCCAATCAGAAACTGGAAGCCACTACTCTGGAGAGCAAAGGCTCAGGATTTGTAGGGTCAGCACGGGACTGTCCAGTAAGCAGAGGTCAGTTCATCTGGCAGAGGACACCTTTTTAATTGGCAATAGCCAAGCTTCCATTTGCGTAAAGATCATGATATTTTTACTGCCATGAAGTAGAATAATACATTGGAGAGATGTGTTTTTGTGAAATAATGCTCACAGCTATTAAAGTCATGCCAATAGGTCTGTATCTGGGCACTAGTCACCTTGTCAGATGTTTCCTTGCAAAATGTCTTTTTTTTTTCCTAGAGACAAAGGAATCAAACTATAAGTAGACCCAGCTGATACAGAGTATTACAGGTAGCAATACATAAGAATGCAGGATTAGAAAATGGCTTGTGTGTCAAATGGTTAACAGAAGGATTAAGTCCCTCATGTGGAGCAGAGACATCTGAGCATTATGAGCTTGTGGCGTGTTACTGGATTTCTTTATTGCTTAGTCCAAACTAGCCCATTTTTTCTTTTCCTTATCTTCTCTGAGTAGGCGAGTCACAGCAGATTTCCACTGGCTTTCCATAACAGGGGAGTGAGTGTCTGTGTTGTGGAAAGGCAGTCTGATAGCCTCTTGGCACGTTTCTGCTAGGGTCTAGTAATCACTTCTGAAACTGTGGGGCCCAGTGACACAGTTCTTCCCCACTGGGTCACAGGAGATGCAGAGTTATGACTATAGCAACATCAGTGAAAACAAACTCACTCCTTTGGGGGAGCAGCTCTGTGAAAGCTTTTGCCTATAAGTTCATAAAACTCATATTTAATTGCTGTCAGTATTGGTAGTGGCTTTTCGGCTCTTCACATTTCAGACACCTGACAGCCCTGGATTATTGCTGCCATTAGTATTTTTTTCCTGTGTCTTAAGCAGTATGTGAGACTGCATTAAAAGAACTTTCCTTGAAATCACTTTTTCCATGGTTGCAAATACGGCTCTCAAGTCTCATTTAAAAGGAACGTGTCAAATGGATAATTGTGCTGAAATGAATTCTCTGCTGCTTCCAGATGACTTTGGTGGTCCTAACCTCTGGTAAATTAAATGAAGATGCTGCAACCTGTAGCAGGCAAACAAACTACTTACCAAGAAATTTTGTCCTAAAAATGTGATGCCTCACTTTAAAGGATCAGAGATACGCTTCCTGTCCTTGTTAAAAACTCCCATTTACTTTGGATAAAATATTTCATAAGCCATAAAATTCTGCATTTCCATAATGTTAAACGCTTCTTGCCACTTATTCTGCAAGAAGTAAACATCTGTGGTATAAATGAGACTTCTTAGAGTGGTATTTTTTGAAATGATACATGCATAAATAAAGCAGATAGAATGAATGGTCTATGCATGGGGAGTGTTTTCTGGGGGGTAAAAGAGCTGAATGCAAGAAGAGTACCCATGCTGGTAGTGATCCTTTTCTGTGTTGCTGGGATTGAATCTTGTTTTTTTTTTCTCTTTGACATGATACAGTGAACAGTGAATTGTACATATAAAGGGCAAAACGTATCTCTAAATTTTGCTTTGCTTTTACAAGTGCTGAATGAGATATTACCATGGCTTTACAATTTTTTTCAACTTTTTTATAAATCCCCTGTTTCAAAAAGAAGTGGGAGAGAGGGATTTCAAAGAAAAAGGCATAAAAGAAAGGAAAGGAAATAGAAAGAAAGGAAAACCTGAAACTTTAATGCTCAGGTTTCCCTTGCACAGTAAAATAAGTTCCTGGCAAATTGTTTAATAGAGGGAAGGAAAGAATTTCTCCTTTACTTTCCATGGCACTGGAATCCTTTTCTTTGCAGCCAGTATAATAGCTACTTTCTTGAGGTCAAAAGCCACCTATGTACATATTGTTACATTTGTGCCGAAGTACATGGAGCTAAATAGAATAGAAGGGTGATCAGGACCTTCAGGGGCCATTAGCTGTGCCCTTGTGGCTTCTGAGCAAGTCATACAGACTCTTCTAAAGCAGTTTGAAATGCTGAAGTGTGTCCAGAGTGTACCAGTTTCATCTTGCTCCCTCTTGTGATGTAATCTCCTTTGTATTGTCCTTGTTTCTCTTCTTTGTTTTGGTTCCTTCCCTATCAAATTAATGTTGCTGTAGTAATTTCACCATCACCTTCAGACAGCTCAGAGATTAGAAGGATCACAGTCAGGTTTCTCTTGGCAGTCCCTTAATACTTTCCTCCCCAGGAGGAACATGAGGTTGAAGCTTTGCCTATACCAACTCTCAATCTGTGAGATCAGGTCTTTCAGAGCTATAAAATCCTGGCTGCCTGGAAGGGACTTCAGGAACCAGAAGGGAGGATGCAGCATAGTTGGTGTTTCTCCATGCATCCCATGCTAGAAAATTATAGGGGAGACCATGTGGCTATTGCCTTTAGTTCAGGTCTGCTTGTTTCTTGCCTTTATTCCATCTTTCTTTTTCTCAGAAGTATTTTGTTGTTGTTATGCTTTCTGTGCATGTCCTTGTAAAGAAGAGGTGTGAATGCCCTGAAAGGATATTTAATCCTGCCTTGCTGTGCTATTTTGCATGAGACCTGGGTAAAACTAGACACAGATCAGATAGTGATTTCTTTCCTACTTTGTGAAATTATTTTTCACATAGGAAGATTTTTAGTGAATCTTTCAAACTTCCTGTTTGTCTCTCAAGGGAACTCTGGGGTTCAACCAAATAATCTATGGAGTTCACTTGATTTAAAAGGTATTGAATGGCAACTTGTTATAAAAAGATAAAGCCCTCACTTTGAAGATGGCAGCTCAGCAGATTTTAAAGCAAGTTTATTTGGGCCCTTACCGGCAGGTGTGGAATGGCTTGACTGTTAATACAGCGAATGTCACATGTAGACTAGTGCCGAGTTCCTCACTGTGTGTGAGACTGGTATCTGTACTGAACCTTTGACATGCTCAGAGTGCTGCATTACTGGGGTTTCTTGCTTCCACAGACTCACAGGTTTCTTTAACTTCTTTCACTATTTTCTTACATACTGCTTTATGTAAGATAAGTTTTCTGTTTTCAGACTCACCTTTTAAAGCCCTTAAGCAAAAGCTGGTTTAAATTGTGAGCGCTGATGTTCCTCCTTGTTCCTCTGGTGTTATGTGATTGCCATGAAAACATACCAAGATGTATTTTATGCCTGTCCTGATGCCCAGCCAGGGCACAAAGAGGTCACCTGTCCATGTGGTATCCCTCAGGGTAAATCCCACTCCATGGGCTGTAATCCAGTTGTTAATCTGACAAGCCCCTTTTCTCCAGACACCACACATCATCAGCCAAATAAAGTGGTGCATAAAGAGCAACTTCAGAACCAACTATCATTCAATCATCAAAGTGAGTACAAAGATTAGAACAAAGACTTAACACAACAAATCATTTTCTCTGCTTGTTTCCTTAACTAAAATTTGCAGTGGCAGTAATAGCTGGCCTTGCCTTTCAGTTTTCGTAGTCATTCTTTGGCTGCTTGTCCCTCTTTCATGATGCTGTTATCTTGAATCCCTTTGGAGTCTCAGAAGAAGGAAACCAGGTCATCTTGTGGCAGCCAAACAGGCTCAGGCATTGTTGTCATATCCCTCTGAAGCTGTTAAATGTAGGAACCTAATCTTTGACATAGTTTCATTTCCTGCTTAGTTCCTCTTAGCAGCTGCTTTTGATAGAAATCTGTAATCAGGAAAGGTAAGTGTTTCAGGTAGGAATGTTTAATCAGTGCTTTTTAAATGTGGAACATTTTTTGTGTGTGTGAGAGAGAGTTGTAGATATATAGATATATATCTAAGTGTGAAGGTCTCAAGTTTTCCATAGCAGACTTCCTCTCCAATTCTGTTCTCAAATACTTGGGCAAAGATTATAATTTTTAGTATACTTTGTAGGTTATGAGATATTTCTTCATATCAGCATGAAAGAGTTGATTTTTTTTTAGTGAGTTTTTCTTTTTTAGACTGTTGAAATGTGGAACTCTTCTGATTAATGTTTAATAAACAAAACAATTTCATTTGTTGTCATGGCTATCTGAGGTCCTGTAGAATGTGTACCAGTGAAAGCACCTTTGATTTTTCCAGTGTTTAGGCATAAAGTCATTCTGACCTAACAAATAAGACCTCATATCTTTCCTAATTTTGTAACTCAGTTTTCATCCTTAATGTTTTCTTGCAGACAAAGAAGGAGAATGCCAGAGAGTATCTGTGGAATTAAGCCCAAAGACTGTGAATGGAGTAGAACAGCATGAGTCTCTTCAGTCATCAGTTCAACTCCAGTGTAACCTAGGCAGGCCAAAGTCAAAATCTTCCTCAGCTAAATCATCCAATGCTACAACCCAGCTTGAAACAAAGACAGACAATTCAGTTAAAAAAAGAGGTAAATTGGATCTCTGGTTGCTGTGTTCTGAGATGATAAGACAGCTGAGGCCTCTAAGAAACAGAATGGGAATTCACACATGTGAAGATGATGTGTTGGAAAGTGATGGCAGAATGGTGTTCAGCCTAACAAAAATGGGTAGAACAATTTATAGGCTATTAAACATAATACTAAATGAAATTTAAAATAAATAATTTGAACTAATAGTGCCTTTATAACATTTACTTGATTTTGGGGATGAATTTGAGCAAATGTGTCTAGAAACTGAAGAGCACCAGGGAAGAACTATGGAAAAATTGGATTTATGTACCTTAGGAAGATAACCACTTCATCCTAATCTGGGCAAATAACACTCTGCCTGCTCCCTCATTCAGAAAACCCAAAAACAGCTTTCTGACTTCTGTGTGATTTTTGTTTTCTATTTTAGGGCCAAACATTGAAAAATCAGTAAAAGACTTGCAGCGTTGCACTGTTTCTCTAACCAGATACCGTGTGATGATCAAAGAGGAAGTGGATAATTCAGTGAAGAAGATCAAAGCTGCTTTTGCAGAATTACACAGCTGGTAGGTAAATCAGCTTCAGAGATCCATGGGCACCACTGATGAAAGGGGCTAACTGTGCCACTGGCATTAGTAGGGAGGGGTCACTTACACTCTCATTGTTTGCAGCATTTGGTTTCATCAAAAAAATACGTGACTAAGTCATGACACTCCTCACCAACCAGGAAGTAATATATACATTAGTGTGGGGTTGCTTACATACATAAAATTCTTGGGGAAAAAAAAATCACTGGGTTTTTTTTGCCCTGAATGATCAATTTTGTCCTAATTCTTTTGTATCAAGTTCAGTGGCAGCCTATCTGAGCAAATGAAAGCAGTTCTAAATATCCTTTCTATGGGATTTTCTAAGTCTCTTTTACCTTCTTTAAATCTCTTCTTTCTAAACTAATTCTTTGATCTTATCTTCTTTGGCAGACAGTCCTTTACTGTCTCTTCATGTCCCATCATCTTTGCTTCTTACCCCACCATTGTTGCTTTTTTTTTCTTTCCCGCATAGTTTTGTATAAGTTTCCCATCCATCATTTAATTTTCAGTTTTTATCTCTCGTTCATTCTTTTTCCTCATTATGTCTTTAATCTATTTTTTCCATTATAATTTTGATTACTCGTGATCTTCAGCATTTATGTCTATGCCCTTTGAAAATTTATAGCAGAAATAATTGCTGTAGTAGCAAGTTACATATTTTGTATATTCGTGTCATAAAAAAGTATTTTCTGGTTTGAGTTTTACTTGGCCTTCATTAAACATAAATGTCATATAAAACTAGTGTATTAGACAGTGTTGCAGCAAGCAGAATACGTCATGTTAAAATACACCATAGCTGGTTACAAATCACAGAAGAGTAGAAAAACTTTCCCTTTTATTTCATCCATAATATTTGTAAGTATTTTTACGAGCTTACCTTTTCTCTGAGTAAACTCATAGTTGGATCTCATTTGTTCCCACCTTATATTTTTTTTTTTGTAGACATATTAGAAGTATATAATGTCACATGTCTAACCTTGGTTCCAGGCAGTTACAGTCAGTTCAATCTTTAAAGTAATTGTTCTTCTGGTCATGGAACAGATTTATAATTCTGACATGACCTAAAAATGAAGGGGATAGTAAATTCAGGACTGAAATTCTTCTTTTTTCATGTATTCATGTTTTAGCTTGAAAACTCTGAAGTGCATCGCCTAATGCTAAAATGTGTTACTTAATAGAGAAAAGAACAAGTTACCCCTAAAGAGTATGTAAATGCAAGTACTTAAAATAATGAAAATAGCCTGGAAAACTTTAGAATAGGTTTTGTTTAATTTTGCCTCCTACCGGTGCCAAAATTATTGAAGCTAGAAGCTCTAGAATGTAACAGATCTATGCTCTGAATATCTGTGCCTCGCAAAGCAATTTCATGCAGGTAGCATAACACTGCAAGAGGACCATATAACCTCAGCATATGTTTATGGAAGTCTCAAAGCTGGCTATGTTGCTTTTGGCAGCTCATAAGCCTAATGTTCAGGTATTTCTCCAGGTGAATGAAGGGGAATTTTGGTTTAAACAGTAAAATGCATGATTTTACACCTTCTTTGCTGAAATTAGAGTTTTGGAATATTTCATATGACCTTCTGGCCTAAACACTGAGAAGGATGGGCAGATCTAGTGCCTTGTTCAGAAAAACTTGCTGCCAACTGCTGTAAATTTACTGGATTTGGGTAGAAATCACCAGAACCATTGACACATACAGCTTCAGACTCCTATGGTCAACACATGGTATGCCTGGGCTGGTGGATTCAGTGTGTGTGTTATTTCCATGGCAGTTTCCTTGTTGCAGAGTTGAACAAAACGTGACTAGTGTTAGCAGGAAGATAAGGTATTCAGTGAGCACACAGCCTCTTGCATATTTATCACTCTTCTTGTCCATGGAACTTCCTCTGTTACACAGTCAACGTGTCTGTCAAGGAAAAATTAAGCAATTCAGCTGAACTGTTGCTCCCAGAAAGCAGCTTTCCTCCTGAGCCAGACCCCAGGGGCTGCCCATGAAAAAGTCACTCTTTCCCCTTGCAGATGAAGAGCCCTGGTGGAGTTGTTCAGAAGGCCACAGCTGACACTGTGTTGTTCAGTCTCCAAAACAACAGTCATTCTCAAACTGTGCACAGAGCTGGTTTGAGGGAGACTGAAGCTTACTGAACACCTCAGGGAGAAAACTGGCATTTTGGGGACTTTAAGAGGGTTTTGAGAGGACTCAGTGGAATTACACTGAACAGTAACCTCTGTGCTGTGCAGTTGGGGCTTACCTTTGTGAGCTGTGTCAGCATGTTTGCCTCCACGTCAGCTTGGTCTTTTTATTTCCCCATCTCTTCAAGCACAATAGGTTTTATCATAATGCCTGGAAGAGGCAGAAGGAAGGAGAAGGCTCTGGTCATCTGGAACCCTTGTGATTCTCATCACTAAAGCTATAAATGAGCCAGCCTGGCAATCTGAAGCAGCTTTTCTGAAGAGGCACTAATAACTTTAATCATTTTAGTGGGATTTTGAAGTATTGCAACAGACTGAAAATATCTTTTCTTTTTCACTGTGCAAATGCTAAATTTCATGCAGCAAACTAGAGGAAGATTAATTTGTTTCCACTAATGTCAGAACAAACTCAGAATTTATTCTGAGTATGAAATTGTGAAATGAGGCAGCTGTCAGCATAATTTACCCTTATCATTGCTGTGCCAGCAACTCACTGTAGTTTGACATTTGCAGCTCTTTTGCCATGGTATGCTAGTTGAATCCTGTCTGCCTGTGTAAGGCCGAGGCATGAGTACTGTCCATTTGACCAGGAATAGAATTATGTTCTTGCCTTCAGAATCACTTCAGCAAAATGATTCCTAGAAAGCTGTTTGCTCCTGCTGGATCTGATATCTCCACAGCAAGAGCACTGGCTGTGTCTCATTTGCATGTCCTCTGTGTTAAGCCCCTGTCTTGCTGTGTCCCTTCAAGAAGATTGTTTCCCTTCCTGAAACGCACCTCAAAATTTCATCTGGATGTTAAAATCAAACAGTGCTAATCCTGTGCTCCAAACTGCAGATGCTCAGCTGTGGTGAACAGTGCTGTGGTGCTGATAGCTAGAGTTTGGTACCCAGCACCTGATCCTGAAAAAGTGAGGAGTAAGAAAAGGACAGAATCAGTGCTTTTTGGACAGAGGTGCGGTGAAGGAAGACAGAAAAGAAAGTGGTAGTAGCATTACTCTGTTTTGACTCCAGCATCAGTCATGGAGTATAAGATTCACTTGATTCAGATCTGCGCTTGAGTCTGGTCAATGGGAGAGGCGATCTGACTCCCCATACTTAGTCTCCTGCAGCAGGGGAACCTTTGGATTGATGGCATGGATTCAGGATTTATGGATTCTCAGAAGAGGGAAGTGGTGCTGAGTTGTGTGTTTGTCGCAGGAGTCTCAAATGGTATATGGGAATAGATTGAGTGCTGGTATTCAAGGTAAGCAGAAGGCATGGCTGAAGCCTGATAGATTTTTAGTGCTTGGAATAATCAGAAAAAATTGACAAGATTATGACTTCTCCAGAACATCAGCTAAAGTAGTCTGTTCATGATTTTAAACCTGGTTCCTAATGTCTGTAGAGGACCCAAGAGAAATGACATTAACTGGAGAGCTGGAAATTAGCAGAACATTTTCCTTGAGGTGTCTTTAGATCTGAAATGTGTTCTGTTCCTTGCCTTGCTAGAGCTCAAATCTGGCCATGCCTGAGTGTACAGAAAGTTCCTATAGCACCCAGTATCCAGTTCTCCACAGCACAGGCTGTGCCCTGGAGTGTACCCGCCTGATACAACATTTAGGTGTCACATGGACACTGAGAAGCATTGAAAGAAATTACATTCCCAGGAAGTATTGATGAGCTGAGCTTTGAGGAATTCTCAAAAATGCTAGTGCTGTGGTCTGATCATGACCACCATATTGAGGCTGAATAGGGCATTAGTCCAGAAAATATGTTAAAAACAGTTAAACTTCTCATGAGTTAAGGAGCTGTTCAGTTTAAGGAGCTGTCTGAGCTTCATGTGAAAACAGTAGGATCCTAGCAGGAACAAGAGATAAGATTTGATCCATTGATTTTCCCACAGTGTCCTTGTCATTTCTCCTTCTATATCTGTTAGAATTTAGTTTTCTCTTTGTTTTTGCTTGGGGTTTTTCCCCCAGGCCAGGTTTTCAGCTTTCTGTCTGTAGTTTTCATTTGTTTAAAACCTTGCCAAGTTCTTACTGGAGGAAGTGTTGCTCAATTTTACACTGAAGTGCTTTATGTGACTGGAAAGGACTCAAATTGATTCACATACCATTTCCTTAATAATTGACCCTTATGCAAGCTAGGAAAAAACCTAGTATTTCCTAGAGCTGATTGGCCTAGGACATTTCTAAAGAAACATTAACTTTCCCCTTATATAATATATGGCAGTTTTTGTTTTCCGGACTGAGAAATGTGATTGTACACTTCCAGATGAGAATTAGTATGTTCCTTTCCTTTAGTGAAGAGAGGGGGATTTTATGTCCTTGGCTGATACAAATTAGTACAGCTGCATTGTCTTCAGGGAAGGTAAACCTCATGAAGATCCGTCTGTTAAAGAAACTTAGTTTATCACATTAATTAGTCTCACACTGATAAAGGCACCAAACATTTTTTCTGTCCAGTAGCAGAAGAGATGTGACTATAAAATATGATTAATATAGGACTGCTGTAGCCTTGTTCTCATTCTGGTTTTAAAAGTGGGTTTATTTGGCATGACAATAAAATGCTAGGGGCCAAGCAGTTTAGTAAGGATCTGTTGTTAGAGTGCACAGAGGACAGGCATGGAATGGACTGTGCTAAAACACACTTCTCATGAGCTCTGCTGTTGTGATCTTGTTGCTTGAATATTTTTTCCAGATAAAAGTTTTTATTTATAGTCTGTGTAGTGCACTAGGAAAGCACTTTTTTAAGAGACAGAAAAAGCAAAAATGTGCAGATTTCTCTTAATTTAAGGGAAAATGCTAAAGATCATTAAATTCTCTTTGTGGAAGGTAGAAATAGGTAAGAATTTACAAGACTCCTTTCAGCCACCTGCTGTGAAAGCCTAGGAAGTTTACTATACCATGTAGTTACAAAGCCTAATTGAAAGTAGATTAATTCTGAAAAGCTATCACTAGATTAGCAAGCTGGAATTTTTTGGAGTTCAAGTTTAATGCTTATGCCTGGAGAATATTGAGTGCCAACTGGAACAAGTGTGTCCTTTCATTTTAAGAGCATGCCTCTTAACTGATTTGCTCTACCATAAAAAAAACCCGCTGTTTTATTTCCTCTGGTGTGTAGGTCACACTAAATTGATCTGGCAGGCCAAAACAGTACTTTTAGTCTTGTTTCTATGTATGAAACAAAAATGTGTTGCACTGCAATTTTATTGTCTTTCTGCATTCTTTGCCCTGTGCTCCGGTCCCTCCTGTTGGCTCTTGGGAGGCCGTGTAAAGGTCTCCTCCTCTAAGGACAGGCTGGGAACACCCACGGGTAGGGCTCTGCAGAGCTTCTGTTACAAAGCTCCTGTATGAGCTTGGTTCATTTGCAGGAAGATTTCAAGGAAGGATGCATGGCACTTGAACACATTCTAGCTGGTAAATTCTTGGTTGCCAGCTCTGTGTTTGCCCTGTGTTCCCCAGGCTGCCTGCTCACCAACCTTTGCCTGTTTTAGTTAAGGACCTGTCAGTCTTTCTCTGCTCTTTATGACTTCTGTCTTTGGTTACTGCCCACTGAACTCTATAGGATCTTCCCTTTCTTGTGAAGGACGTTCTAAACAAATGTTTTGGGTTTTCTATAATGTCTTTTTCTGTAGAAGCTAGTTCACATGTAACTCAGTGTCTTTACTGGGTACAAAAGCTTATGCTTAAGGATGATTTTACTGAAAGGGTTGAGAACTCCACTCTTCCCTTGAGGTGTGCCTAGATGTACTCTTGGTGTTTGACCTACTTTTTGCAATTTCCCCCCTCACTCCTGCCATCTTTTGAGTTTACTCACTTACCCAAGCATAAACATTAATATTGGTGGTGTTTATTAAATGTGAACTTAACTCTAAGAATAATCTAGTGAGGAGAAAATGGAGTGGCCCACCAGAGCCCTGTGCTCTAGAGAGCATTCTGCAGTGATGTTATTTTACTGAATGATGTCTCTGGGTTCAGGATGGGAGCAATTTACCAGACCTACTGTCTGCTCTCAGCAGACCCTCCTTTTTGCACTCTGACCGCTTAAAAGGACTGTCAGGGATTGGGCACCAGAAGTCTGTGAAAGGAGAAGCACATAATTCCTTTAGGAAGGCCAGGTAAAAGTGGAACCACTCTTTCCCAGTCCTGGAAAGAATAGGGCTCAAGGAAGTTGACCTCTGTTATAGAGGTACTTTAATGCTTATTTACATCACAAACCATTTTCTTGTTTACCCTGAGATATTTTGCAAAAATATCTTTATTTAAGGAAGAGAAGGGCCTCTTTCCACACATCTTTAATTCTGTTTTATTATTGTGCTGAGACCTAAGCTGTATTAACCTGGATTACAGCAATGGTGTATCTGGTTTAATTAGGAAACAGACTGTTTAGTCATTTGAGGGTTTCTGTGCTGAGGCAGCACTGAAGAGATAAATCAGAGTGACTTCCACATCTGTGCAGACACATTGGGCAAACCAGTGAGATGTTTGTGTGAAACAGCATACAATGATTATCACTGGTTTTGTGGGGTTTTTTTAGTTGTCTTGCCTAGATGCTTTTTCAGCTTCAATTTTTTAAGTCTTATTAATTTCAAAACTTCCCATAATTAAGGTCTGAAGTGTATGTGTAGTTATTGCTTTTGTTTTTGATGGAGTTCTAGCATGGATTAAATTCTGGGTTTTTTCTCTCTTTTTTTCCTTTTTTAGCATCGTAGACAAAGAAGTGTCATTAATGGCAGAAATTGATAAAGTTAAAGAAGAAGCCAGTAAGTAAAAAAAAAAAAATTACCCAGGGAACATTTGGAATAGTCATGGAAACAGTTGTTTTGTTTGGCAGAAAATTGCACAGTACATAAATTGGGTTAGCAGCATTCCATCATCTTTCATTGTATATGTATACAGTCAAAGGAGGCTTCGGTGTTCCAGGGTAGTTCCTGTCTATAAAGATTGTGCTTCAAAATTTCAATATTATGAAATTAATGTAAACCAAAAGTTCCTATGAAGTTAGGTATAAATTATTTCTTCCTTCTGCTTACCTATCAGAGCTTTTTGACCACTTGTGGGGTTTTTTTCTCATTTCTATGGTTTGTCGATTATTTTGTTCCTATTTTTCAATGACTGCTTGCTTGCTTATATTACATATAAGAACTGGAATACTGGAAGTTACATGGAGAATATATTAATGTGTGCCCTTGCAGAGCTTTAAGTGATAGTCATCAAGCTTATGAATTAAAACAATTAAAAAATTAAAAAACAGATGTTTACAGCAATCTGTTTTCTTAATAATCTGTGGGAGTTGATCTGATTCCAGGTTTTCATGCTGTCTCTGTTTTTTGCATAGATTTTCATGCATATATATTCTGATTTGGAAAAAAAAAAGGCAAGATCAGCCAGATAGTAGAATACCACAATATCTGTCTTATATTCCATCTGATATATGGTATTTGTATTTACCTCCAGTAATCAAGAGGACATGTTTCAATACAGAATGCTAAGCAAGAAAATGAAGAGTAGCCAAAGCAAAACATTGTTAGAATGATACTTTGCTTGGCAGATGAAAGTATCACTGCTATGTGTGCATACAGTCCTTTTATTGATTTGTGGATTTAAGGCCACAAATGCATGTGATGTTCTTGAATGCTTCATTTGCATTTAGAACTCTCATTCCGTTTACAAATGTACTAGTTAAATTTTAATTTTAAAAAATACTCTAAATCCTCTGTTGCTGCCTAAGTCTCTTGCAGTTGTGTATGTGTGAAAACTAAAAGGTATGAGTTGTTAGAGCAAAGATTAGCATTAGTTTGTATTTTGAATTTTATATGCTAATTTTTCTAGAAATAACATGAAATAGATGTGGGTCATTGTTATTCTGGGGAGTTGTGGATGGATACATATCACAGCTTTTTTGTTAGCTGCAGAGACCAGGTAGCTGTAATCAGCTACAGGGCATGCAGTCATTCCCAGAAAAACCAGTGGTATAATTCCCATTGATCAGTAGTCATGGATCTAACCCCTAACTGCATAAACAAAACCATTTTTTGGAGATCCACTGTCCAGGGCTGATGGCATTGTAGAGCCCCTTCATTAATTTTGGCCAGGTATAGCAATAATTTTTGTAGAAAGTAAATCTAATTCTTATCTACAGATATGCAAAGTGCTGCATTTGCACATGGCATGTTCTATTTCCCTGTTTCCATGCCAGCTCCATGATAGGGGATGGTCTCTGTTCCTGTCTCTAACAGTGTAGTTTCTGCTGTCTTTCAAGGTTGTTGTAGGCTGTAAAGTGCCTTCACATACTTAGGCAGAAAGTTTTTACAGGACTGTAACATGCTAACCAGGATTTACATAATATTTATTTTTGTATCTCTTTGCTGCACTGGAGGACTGTTTTACAGTGGGTAATCTTACTCTTACTGTCAATGTTAGGAAAAATTCCAAATGAGTATTTGGCTGGCACCTCATGTGGAGATGAGTGCCAGTATCAGATGAGATCATACAGTTTGGGCAGTCACTTCAGCAAAGATGATGCTGATCTTGGGGAGGAACAGTATTAGCATTACCTACAATAAGCAATAAGGCAGAACTATTGGACAAAGGAAAGAAGGTAGTAAACTGCTCATTTAATCTGATAAGTTTCTCACTCTCGTAGACTGTATTCCACAGAAAAGATCAGCTAGAGAGACAGATGCACACCTGCTCTTAGCATGAATAATAATGTAGGCAGAGTTTTGCCAACAGGGCTGAAGGACCTGTAGCCACCCTCTGCTTTCCCATGCCTGTGTGACACTCACCCCTCCACCATGCAGTTTGTTTGCTCCCAGACAGCTGTACAGATGCAGCTGTGTCTCCCTATGCCTGCTGGACCATGTTGTATTCAGTGAAACACTAACAGGTTTCCCAGACGGGTGGGAGATGCCTCGTCCCTGGAAACATTCACAGTCAGGCTCTGAGCAACCCAGTCTCCTGAAGATGTCCCTGCCCATTGCAGGGGGGTCGGACTAGAGACCTTTAAAGGTCCCTTCCAACCCAAACCATTTATGGTTCTATGATACTTTAAAAAGAAGGAGCCATCTGATTAAGTAAATGATAATGGGTTGAGAAACAAACTCTCTGTGAAATACCAGTAATTCTCACCTTAAAAATGGCATTGCAAAGTATAAGCCAGTTATGTGACTTGCCAAGTGTGCTGTGGAAATTTGTGGCCAAAGAAGGCAAAGAAACCGAAAAAGCCAAAATCTCCACAGCTGTAATGGAGTCAGTGGCCTTAGGATAGTTTACAACTACCACTCACCCTGAGTGTATGTGTAAGCTCTAGACAAAAGACTATGATTATTATTTTATGTTTAGATGCTGTTTCCTCCCTGCCATGAGTACTGATCCCAACAGCCAGTTAATCAGTTGCTGTTTTTACAGAGTCACTGTGTAGGTAATACAGTTTGCATATGTTGCATTTTCCACCAGAATTGTAACACTGTCATATTATCTTGTATGTGAGTAGATCATCACTTTGTGGTTCATGATTAATCTTTCCCTTAAGAGCATAACTACTCACCCCTTCCTTATGTAAAATATGACAGGCAGTAGAGAAAATTTAGTACTTTCTCATAAAGACTGTTGGCCTTCAATACTGCTTTGCAGTTGAAATGGCACCTGTGTATATTCTGTCCATGAAAGCGAAATTGCAATGCCAGTGATTTTGATGTAAACTACATATGAACAGATTTTTTTAGAGGAAGTGAATTCCCCCCATGGAAATAAAATATAGCATGTCTTCAGAAAGAAGGCTGGTGACTCAATGTAGTGCTTCTTTCCATGTCACCGTGGTAGACTCCCTGATTTTGTGATTAAAAATAAAGCACTGGAAAACTCAAAACAACATATCTTTGCCCTTGTTTGTCTAAACATTTAAGGACTGGGTTTTTCCAACAGTCATCCCATTTCTAGATTTTTTTCAACACCAGGTGGTTCAGTAAATATGCTGATTGACTTAATCTGCGTGAGCAGCATATTGGCAGTCCCGTTGTGAAGTCAAAGGTCCCTGTGTTTGTCTCACACGTGATGTACAGTGTTAATGCCCAAAGACTGATAAATCACAGAGCAATGTACCTTCCTGGCATTGATGACTGGCTATTGGTATTTGGCAGTGGAAATCCTGACTGCTCGGCAGAAGAAAGCTGAGGAGCTGAAGAGACTGACAGACCTCGCCAGTCAGATGGCTGAAGCACAACTGTCTGAACTCAGGGCTGAAATTAAGGTCAGGCGTTCACTTCTGCTTGGGTGTTTTAGCTGTTTGCAGAAATGCCAAAAAAGGGCTGTCACATTAACGTGCCCAGGCTCTTCATTGCTGCTATGGGCCAGCAGGTGACTAGCATTCCATAGGGGAGGTGCAGCTTCTTAAAGCATCATAGCACTTCTGAGCAGTGTCTAGATCCTGTGCTGAGAAGTGTTAAGCTATCTCCTCATTGGTGTAACAGTGGGGAGTTTTGCTGTTTGTGTATCATTTATAAGACTCAGTTAACAAGTAAACCTGATAGCTTCAGGTTCAGTGATCAAACACATTCTTCGATGAAATGGCCCACTTCCCAAGTGTTGGAGTGATCAGCCCATCACTGAGCTGTGAGGCAAGTAATTTGGTAAGGGTGGGAAAATACTTGGCTCTACATAGAGATCCTGTGTACAGAGCAAGGTCAAGAGTTTGTTGAGCCTTACGGAGAACTTATCTCAAGTCGGTTCCTTTGCCATCCATAAAGTCTTTTGTTCATAATGTAAATCACTGTTACTATGTTTATTTTGCAGCACTTTGTGAGTGAAAGGAAATATGATGAAGAGCTGGGCAGGTCTGCCCGATTTTCCTGTGATACAGAACAGCTGAAGACCCAAATTCAGCTCTGTGGAGAAAGTAAGTGCTGATGATTTCTCACGTGGAATTTCTCAGAACATAGTGTTCCACTTACCTGTTCAGCAGAACTAAAGGCACGTGTGCTGCCAGTGGGTGTGTGTGTGCAGCAAGCCTGACATGAGTGGTGTCTCTAGATGCAGGAGGCTTGCTGAACACACACCAGTCAGCTTTACAGTATGCAACATGTTCAACTCGCTGTGCCTGTGCTGCACAGTCCATCTGCAGGTGTGCACTGCCCACCTAGTCAGACATTTGCAGGTATTAGTCAGATCAGTTGGAGTTTTCAATCTAAATAGGATTTCCAGGTGGAAATTAAAGTCAGCTCTGGGGAACACACAAATTCCATAATTTATAAATAAATAGTAAATAGGAAGCTTCTCTGTGTGAGCATAATGTTGTGAGACCAATTCAGATCTCTCCTGCTAGGAAGTAACTCCACAGCTTTATAACAGTATTCACTGGGTTTTTCAGTAGCTAAATGGAGTCCCATCACAGTATGATTAAGGTTGGAAAAGACCTCTAAGATCAATTAAACCCAGCAGTCAACTACTATATTCACTACTAAACCATGTCCTCAGTTGCCATATCGACTTTTTTTTTTAACACTTCCCTGGGCAGACTTTTCCAATGCTTACCAACCCCTTTGTGATGAAATTTTTCCTAATATCCAATCTAAACCTCCCCTGGTGCAACTTGAACCTATTTGCTCTCATCCTGTCCCTTGTAACCTGTGAGAAGAGACTTGGTCCGACCTTGCTACAACATCCTCTTAAGTAGTTGTAGAGAGTGATAAGATCTCCCTTCAGCCTCCTTTTCTCCAGGCTCCTCTTTTTAAATTATCTGCCCTTGGAAATTCAGATTCACTTTTTTGCTTTGAATATAATGTTCCTGTTGCAAAATACGAGATAGTCTAGTTCTCATCTGTGTCATGCTTTTCCTGCGTCACCACCTCCCCACAAAAATAAAAGTAAATACTATAATGCTTTGCCCAAAATGTTATCCTGTCCCATGGTATGCCGTTGGTGCCATCATCCAGGAGAAAACTGTTACAACAATAATGAGATAATGCCTCTTGGTGGAAGGAAAATAATAAGTGTTTTCAAGTAGATACTCAGAATAGGAAAAGGAGAAAATACTACACAGTCTGCCAGTGTGATCTTCTGACTGTACAGCTAAAGAACTGACTGCTTGGAGGCATAACCAGTTTAACTCATTAGACCATAAGAATTGCTTTTGCAGAACACTGAAAAATCCATCTAATCCTATATCCTGTCTCACTGAAGCCATCCCAGGATGTTTCAAAGGAAGGCATAGACTTCCCAGTAATGCATCTAATTGTTTACAGTCACCTCCTAGACACTGTCTCATACCCTGAAGCATAAGAGATTGAAAGTTCTATAAAGATTATCCCGACTAATAATACCACAGCTGTTATTGATACAACCACAGACTATATTTTTTTAATTCATTGAACTACTTTCCTAAATAACTTCCAGCTGCAGTTAATTCTGCAAGTTAATTATTTATACCTCATTTCGGTAAAGCATTACATAAGCACAGTTTAATGCAGGCCTGTTCAAATCAGGTCAGTGAAGTCAGAAGAGCAGCTATTAGCAGGGGAGCAGTGTCATCCTAGAAATGACTGATAGTGCACTGATTGCCTGAAGAACTTGGCTCTTACCTGCCCTCTGTGACCTTAGATGAGCAACTCATGATGTTGGATGTTTTTGCAAGAGCTCTTCAGTGCAAAAGATGTTTCTGTTAGGAGTGAGGCCCATACCCTACTAGGAGCTGCAAACAGAGATTATATGAGGCTGGTAGCTAAGAACAGCCACTCTTGAGGGCTTTAACAAAAGCTATAACCAAACCCACAGAGCTTGAGCAAAGGAAGGGATGCTGTACCATGAGGAGAAGGTAGACAGCATACACTCACAATGACGGACAGGAAGAAACAAAAATAGTTGGATTAACATATATCGAGAATGTCCAGTGGTGGGTTGTATCCCTTCCTTGCACATCTTTTTTGTTAAAAATAGATTTTTATGACAAGCATCTGGGTTTTTATATGGGCTTCCATGTGCAGCAATTTAGAGAGATGTAGAATTCAGTGACAGCTGGTCCCAGTGAACTTAGGAGAGAGTTCAGTTCATTATGCAGATCATTGCATTGTTTTTCTGAAGGGGACACCTCATAGGAGAAGTAGCTGATGTTGGTAAAAGTGAATAAGATCCTCAAAAAACTAACAGATGACGGTCAGTTACTAAAATTATTCCTTATCTTCTTTCTCTGTACTAAAAGTGAAAAAATAGAAGTACCTCTTAGGTAAAACAACAGCTGTCTCTTTGAAGTGAGCCTGTTTTGTCATCTGTACCAGAAGGAAACAGAAAAATTCCATAATCAGAAAAATTAAGATCAAGAACTTCATTAGCCTCAGTATCCTCTTTGAGACTGCTTGAGGGCTGTTTCATAGATAGAGCTTCAAGAGTTTGTGGAAATGCAGAGAGGAATTGGGATTTTTTTGGTGCACTTCACATCCAGACATGACAGTGTTGAGCTAATCAGGCAATGTAAAAATACTCAGAAGTAGGGAGTAGGACTATATTGAGATGAGCAGTAGTGGTTTCTGATGGTGCAGACTGCTGTGGTCTGCATGAAGTGTATTAGTGCATTGCTTTCAGTTCCAGCTTTTACAGATATTCATGGTACAGAAGAAAATATAGAAAAATAATTCAGGTCTGGAAGACCTGCAGCTTTTCATACGCTTCTTTTTTACCCATCTTCAGAGAGAGGAATAAGCAACAGGCACTATTTTTTCATTTTCTTCTTGAAAGTGTTCAGACACTCTAGAGCAGCTTTCCTGGCTGTCACCTGTGTTGTAGGTAGCATATACATAGACAGCAATGACATGCATGGTTCCATGATCAAAAAATAATTTGGAATAGAATTTAATCTGTGATGTCTGCAGACACAACTTTGACCTCAAGCAGTCAAGAGAGTTACTGGCATATCACTTCCCTCTTCCTTCTTTTGTTGCCTGAAGACTCCTGTTAGGAGCATTATTGATAGGACAGCAGTGTGTGGGGTGGTCCAGGCAACATGTTCAGCTCAGCTGGTTACAAGTTGACAAGCAAAGCAAGAGGTGCCACGAATTTTGAGAAGTTCTCTTGGATGATGAAAGCCTGACCTTCTCGCCAGGCTCCTTCCAGTTTTGGTGCAGTGTCACTTTGACTTTTTTATCTCCAGAAGTGCTTCACAGAGAGTCAGTTTTATAGCAGTAAAACCCTATGGCCTAACTCCAACCCATGTTATCTAGCTTACTTAATTATTTAAAGTGAGGCTGGAATGATGCTTCCAAAATTAACTGTAAGCAGGGTAAGAATGCAGTCTTCTGTTTAGCTGTTGATCATTTAACTGTTAAAACATAATCCTTTTCTTTATAGTTTCTCACCCAAAGAACAACTATTCCTCAAGACCACCATGCAGTTTAGTGCTGTCTTCAGTGGCCTCTCATGCAACAAGTGGCAAGCAAAATACGCACACTCGAAAGTCCTCTAGTAATGCCAAGAACTCTGATAATAAAACCACCAGCATTAAAGTACAAAGCCATCTTCCTTCCAATCCTACAGAATCATCTTCTCAAGGAATTCCAACAAATAAACAGGTAAGAAGCCAGTTATGAACTAGACTAAATTACTTCAAAAAAATCAGAAAACTGTGCAGCATTGAAAGTTGGTAATACAGAATCAAATACTGGTTTGCAGTCTGTATATTTAATTAATAATTTTTGAAAATATGCAAGCATATAGTTTCCAGATTCATTTCAAGTCAGCATGAACATACAGAGCAGAAGTACCAGAAATGCCATATGAGCAGCGATGGCTGTCAGGTGTTCAGAAGTGACTAGTGGCAGTTAATAGACTGAAAAAGAAAAACTCTCCATAATAGCTAACTGCGCATTATGCTGTGATTGAGAGACAGTTAGTCCTGATCCTTGCCAAATGGTTGGTTGATGTGTGTTTGAAGCACAATTATTAAATACACTTTGAAAGTAGAATCCTGCCAGGTTTAGAAGTATTTTCTTTCAGAAGCTCTACAATACAGATTATAGTATTGTGCCATATTGGTAGCTATTTTGTTATATGAGTGCCTTGGAATGTCCTTGTACTGTTGTTCTTAGGTAAAGCTGCCACTGAAGTTGGTCTAAGTTTTGTCCCAGAAGAGATTTTAGGATCAAGTAGATGCCTGAAAGGAAATACAAGAGCATTACATAAATGTCAGTACATGTATGAAATCAGCTGCCCTGGCAGGCATGCAAATAAAGTAATTCAACCACATCCTACTAAGGACTGAAGCATCCTCTGAATAAGATACCACAATGGACATCTCTTTCGCAATGTGGATGCTTCATTGACTTTAATTTACATGCTAATTTCTGTTCATCCTGCAGTCTTACTATAGTATTTGCACAGCACTTTACTAGGAAAAGGTATTGTCATGATTTTGGAAAAAAATAGTCAGTATCAAGTTCTTCAGTGATTCTTAACTGCTCAGAGAATCATAGAGTACCCTGAAGCAAAAGGGACACACAAGGATCATGAAGCCCAACTCCTGGCCCTGCACAGGACCATCCCCAAGAGTCACACCATGTGCTTGAGAGCATTGTCCAAATGCTTCTTGATCTCCGTCAGGCTTGGTGCTGTGACCACTGCCCTAGAGAGCCTGTTCTGTGCCCAACCACCCTCTGGGGGAAGAACCTTTTCCTATTATCTAACATAATCCTCAGCTTCAGGCCTTTCCCTCAGGTCCTGTCACTGGTCACCACAGAGAAGAGATCAGTGCCTGCCCCTCCTCTTCCCCTCACAAGGAAGTTGTAACTACAATGAAGTCTCCCCTCAGTCTCCTCTTTTCCAGGCTGAACAGACCAAGTGCCCTCTGCCACTCCTCATATAGCTTCCCCTCAGGGTCCTTCACCATCTTTGTTGTCCTCCTTTGGATGGTCTCTAAGACCTTAATACCTTTCTTTGTATTGTGTTTGGTATGTATGCAACCATAGAGGCACAACCCCCCCCTCAAAAAAAAACCCAACAACACAAAACAACAACAAAAGAAAAAGTGAAAAAATAACAACAACAAAAATGAACAAAAAAAAGATACACTTTGAGAATACTTTTAATAAATCTAGAGTTTGGATGGCATGGGAAAGAAAGGCCACATGTGGTTGAAGCAACACAGTTTGCTGATGAAAATATGTTTTGATGTGAATGAAGGATAACCTGCCAAAATTCCAGTTCACACATAGAGGGCACATTTTAAATAGCTCCCAGCATGTATTTGAAAATTATTGCATATAATGAGTACTGGAAGTGTATTTCAAACAGTGCAAATATTTGGAGTCAGGTTATGAACTTTCTTAATACTTTAAATGAAGCAAACTAATTAATTTGTGCACACCTAATTCGAGCAAATATGAACAGGAGTGGGCAAGAGCTGAGAGTCACCTACCTGGTCAATACTGTGGAGAGTGATGTAGCAGGAGTGTTTGACTAATTATCTAGCATTATTTTGTACAGCTAAATGTTAGTATATAAAGAGCTCTGTCTTTTGTATCTATTTTCTTTAAAAATGAAACAAAAGAATATTTTTGAATGTGTCATTGTTTGCCCAAAAATCAGAGAGTGCTGTGGTAGTAAGAGTGTGATAACCACATACTCCTTTGGAAATGCATCATGATAGCTCCTAATGAAATGCTTAAACTGTTCCTCAAAAACTCCTGATGTTTTACTTTCACAGCCCGAGATGGATATGTGTATTCACTGAAATTTCAAATGTGATGCATTTTGTTGAATTTCCTTATGCTAGGAAGTGTCAGCAATTGTAAAAGCTAATAGGGATGTAGAACACACCTTGTAAGTATTATCAAGCTAGCATTATATGTGGCTGTTCCTTTCCAAGGTTATAATGCTAGATGAAGTTGCAACTAAACATCTTTTAGGACTTTTTTTCTTCTAAATCCTCAATTTGTATACAGTCTGAAGAAATGTTTTTAACAATTTCGTCATATTTTTCTATATTATACAATTTTGTAATGCTGCTGAGTTAGGGTTCTGCATTTCAGCAGGTAGAAGAGAGTGTCTGGTTCTGTTAACAATCCTTGCTAATGAATTATTGTGTACTCCTGAAAAAGGGCTTTACCTCTGCATGTCACCTCACATATTCCCAGTGAGTTTTTTCCTTATCATAGTGATAAGGAAATCATGACAGTAATGGCTATGGAGTTTCTGACTCCAGAGAATGGTAGTATATGCTGGATATACAAAATCAAGGAGAGTGCTTATGTAATAAATGGTTAAAGCAATTATACTAATAGCAGCTTCTTTCCAGTTTGTCTTAAATGTGATGTTTCTCTGTGTGCTATGTATGGACTATTAGTGCTGGCAGAAAAGTGCTGAATTATGTTTAAGCAAAACTTGTATGGATGAGTTCCTCGTCAAGTTAATAAATAATTGTATTCTGCAAGGATGTTTGTGGACAACTTCTTTACAGCAGAAGTAACAGACAGCATGTGCAGCATCTCTCACGTTATTTAGAGTTCCAAGGTTGGATTACAAGATTCTTAAGCTGCTTTTTGGCATTTACTTTTGGCCAGCTATTTATATTATATAAACAGATATGTCTAAGTTACTGAAATTGAAAGTATGCAGATGAGACTAAAAATAGTTTTAAGCTAACCCTCTAAAATGGAATTTTTAAAATAGTTGAATGTTTCTGGTATTTCTGAGTCTGTACTACAAAACTGCCTAAATTAAACATTGTTGCTGTGCATGACTGAAACACTGGAGTACAGGAAATGAAGCAATTTTGTTTGTAATTTTTATTAACAGTAGATTTTTGGCGTGTTACTTGGTGAGCAGTAAGTCTTTGGAAGCACCTTTGGCAATTCCAGGCATAGACAGAGTACAGAATTTTTCTGCTGTACCTTCATAGTGTAACTCCTACTTCTAAAATGTCAAAATCAGTGAAATTATTATAAAATTAACATTTGAATTAAAAGCACGCTTGATTATCCTGTCTTAAAGGTGTAGTGCATAAATTCAGGTTCTTTCTCACTTAGAAGAGCTCTAAATAGAACTATCTCACTTCAGACACCACTTGGCTTCTTAGGATGAAAGGTCTAGTGTGAGGCTTTAGGAGAGAAGTAAAATTATAATTTTTAACAGAAGCGTACTTTGCACAGAAGACAGAGCTTTTTGCTAATCCTATATCAATATGATTCAATATGAAATTATCAATATACAGTACAAAAATACAAAAACATTAAAATTAGTGAGTCCCCAACACCATCAGCACAGAATAGCATATCAGGTTCTTTATTGCACACTTCTAATGTTCTGTAAACTCCCTAAAAATATTTCATTAAAAAAATTTGCAGATGTTCAGAAGCTGAGACACCTGAAAGCAGCCATTTAAATTGACTTACTAGTGCTTGGGAGATAGAGAGGCTACATACAATTTTTGAAAGCTGAGCTATCTAAAGTTAAGGTAATTTGAAATAGAATTAAACAGCCACAGTGTTACATCCAAATTAAAATTCAGTGTCAAAGAGTATGCAGTAATCATCCCTACTTGTCTACAAGTGTATTCCTCCACACTTGTGTTGCTCTAGTTGTAAACATGATTAGATGTGTCGTGTCCACTAAACAGAAGTGTTGATCTGGAACTTTCGACTGTAGAAAACCAATGCCCATTCTATCTGGTTTTTTTACCCTTATTGACTTTTATTTTCAACTGTCTAATGAATCTCATGGGTTTCACATTTAGCTTTGAAGAAAAGTTATATTTATGTACTTCTTTTTAAAAATACTTCAATTTTTAATATTTTAAAAAAAAATTGTTAGAGTTCACTTGTGTGACACTATTTGTTACCTTTTAATCTGCCCTGTTAATTAATGTTTAATAAATCTGATAGGCCTCTAAGACATGCTTCTTACCATGGTAGCTGAGAACTTGGTGTCAGTGTAATTATCTTAATACTTTTGAGGTAAGAAATTGATCACATCTCCCAAATGCAAAACACAAAAACAAGAATATAAATACTTTTAAGTAGTATAGTACAAATATGTATTGTTATTATAGTACTCACATTTTATAAAATGTGTAAGGATTATATTGTGCCTAGTTTTCAAATTAAAAATTTAAGTATTTATGCAAAACAAGGGTTCTTGAATGTCAGTTTGGTGTTGGGCTTTTCCCCCACCAAATCACTCTATTTCTTTTCCCTATGACCAGCAATTAGCTGACCTGCCAGAAGCCGTGATGTTTTTGTAGCGAGAAAAAAATCCAGATAACATCAAGTTTCAGTCCACAGCATTATAAACAGACGTCATAGATGCATTGCTTATGTTGCCTGATTTTACGGAGCTATTTCAGTGAAAGAGACCCTTCTGATGTCAGCTTGTTGCCCTGGTATGTTTGCAAAAGTACAGGAGCATTGATGAAAAAAGTGGAAAGAAGATTTTTCTCAGCTTTTTTGACAACCCTGTAAGAGTTGTTTCTACTGCTAGAAAGCCATCAAGGAAAGGAGGGATTTGCTACGTTTATGTGCTTTGTGTTAATCTAGTTTAAGGAACAGTATAGATAATTTATTGTCCCCAGTCTTTCATTAACTGATCATGGCTTGATAGCTTGTGTTGGGTTCCTACAAAAGAAATGGCAATTCTTGGAGGAGTCTGGGTTCTCCCCTGTGCTGACTTCCAGAGTTACATAAAATTGACTTTGGAGCCTGAAGTCTGTGAGGAGTTGTGAAAGTGAAACAAGGTCACAAGGGAGTATCTGTTCACTTAGGGCACTTTGGCTTCAGTGCATAACACAGAACGTCACTGAAGTGCCACGGAGAGAACTGCGCTCGTCCAACTGCACTCGTCCTCTGATTTCTATTTCTGGTTTAGAAAGTAGACTAAAGGGACTTAAGTGAGCTATGAAACACAAGATAGTTTAACTTCTCTGATGAACTTCTGCGTGGTCCTGCAACAAATGTTGATGCATTTCAATATTTTCATGCTTTTATAGGTATTTACATATTTTCTAATGAGAAGATCTTTAGTTTTCTTTAAGGCACTATTATTTTGAGTGTTGTGAGTTTCCAGCTATTAAGATGTATTTATATACCTTAAGTATTTATTTAGATATTTTAAAAATCTTCATGAACAGTCTCAAAGGAATACTTGGAATGAACTCTAGTAAACTGTCTCATTTTCTTGTTGTTTACTAAAAGTGCTGACATGAGAGTGGTTGTAATGTAGAAAGTTAATCTGTGGAGAAGCAGAATATATGTGAAATTGTTACTCTAAAATATATAAGGTGATTTATACTTACTGTTATTATTTAGGATCACAGTAGAAATATATAACTATCTTTTGATACATTTGAAATAAATACAACTTTAAAAACAAACAATGCAGGAATAAATGAAATTAAATATTACATAACCATGTGTCTTTTCTAAAGGATTATTGTAAGTGAAGAGAGTAAGCAGAAGTTGAATATAGTAAAGGTTGTTTCTGTCAGTTTATAAAAGCTGTCTAGAAATATTTTCACTTGAGTTCTTATCTGAAAAGTACAGCCAGTGGTTCCTTACAGCAAATCCTGATGCAACTAGTTTCATGCCATTCTAGACTGATGCCATTCTGTAGAGTTAGAATCACCCTTCTGACTGTACTAGTTTTAATAAAGGCAACTGGACGTTAATTAGCTTTTAGAATTAGTGCATTTCAGAAATGGTTGTGACATGATTTTGTTTTTTCTTCTTTTTTATTTCAGACTGTGAAAAGTGGAGAAACTACAGCTAATTTCAATACTCTAATACTATTCAAAATTATTTTCAGCAGTGGGAAGCTAAATACTTCTCTTTCTGGAGGCATCATATGTAAGAATTGTCTAAGGCTTTGTAAAACTGTTGCCCAGTAGACCAGAACATGGATACAGAGCTAGACCCCATGACAGATGACTTGCCCTTGATGGCAAATACTAGCTACATGCTTGTAAAGCACTATGTATTGGACTTGGATGTGGATTTTAAAAGTAAAGTTATTGAAGGCAGCATAGTTTTATTCTTTGAGACTGGGAGCCAGTACAGGAAAACGAGCAGTACTGGCAAAGAATGCTACCAATCAGATTTTGATGAGTCCTGTAAAAAGAGGGCATCTGAACCCTGCCACATTCCTCTGACAAGTGTGAGTGCCTGTTCATCGAAATATAATGATTTTGCTGTCAGTTGCAAAGGTGAAGAGGATACTTCTGATGAAAATGGTATCCATAGCAACAGTGAACAGGCTTCTGGGATTTCTAGTTCAAAGGACTGCTGTGACACAGAGAATCATGGGAACAAGGATTTTCTGCTGGTGTTGGACTGCTGTGATTTATCTGTGCTAAAGGTTGAAGAAGTAGATGTTACTGCTGTGTCAGGCATTGAAAAATTTACAAGGTCTGCCAAGGTAACTGATGTTTCAAAGGAGCTGGAAAATCTCAGGAATCAGATTGTACACAAACTCATTACTTTACCTGCAGATTGCTGGAAGGAACAGCTATACTATTTTACTCACTGCAGCCAGGCACCTGGATGTGGAGAGCTTCTGTTTACTACTGGCCCTTGGAGCTTAGAGATAAGGAAATTGGGAATTCAGACTCCAGCAGACTTTCCTCATGCAATAAGAATATGGTACAAAACCAAACCAGATGGAAGATCTGTTACATGGACTACAGACCAGAGTGGCAGGTATGTAACTATTTGCTGAAGGGCTTGTATACAATAATTTTAAATAAGTCCAAGAATGTAGTAGAATTGTGTAATTGCTGAACAACTGTGATGATGGTGAGTAGACTCTTCCACAGTTTCCATCCTTGGTTTGAATCCGTTTGCTGTTCTGTAGGAGAACAAACTCTTTGCTCATGAAACTCCAATGGACGTGAAGACCTCAGGCCTGTTTAAGTGATTGTGTGTTTTTTCATTGTGAGCAGGAATAAACAATTTGTGTGTATTTCAGTAAGTGTGTGCAGGGAATAGAGAATTATCATTTAGGGAAAGAAAAGATACGAATGACAGGTTATTGAACTGTAGTACTTTATGCTCTTTTTCCTTCCTGGCTTACACAGCTAATCGTACAGCATAAAGATCAATATACATAACATTTAACAGACTTACTTGACAGCTAGTCCAATGTTGTAATAAGCATAGAAATGCAGTCCTTTCCTGTTTAGTCTCTAATAATCAGCTTTCAAAATCTTCTTCATCTTTTATGTTAAGCGCATTGACAATAGCAAATGAACTGAAAGAAAATAATTGGCATTAAGTCTAGTGTTTGTGAAAATAGATAGTACTGGACAGAAATCTTTAATATAAGCTCTTTGTAGGAGGGAATAGCAAGTAGTCTCAAGTGGATTTATTTTCAGGCTTTTGTAAGATATTCCAAAAACTAATGCCTGTCAGAAAATCAGTTTTCACACCAGACTTTCTTGCTGTATTTTTAAAATCATCTTTTATGTGATGACCCCATAAATACGGTGATAAAGCTTATTGTACAACATGCTGTCATTTTTTCCTCTGGCCTTTCTAAAATTATTACATTATATTCTCTTGGGAGAATTCTTTGCATTGTTCCAAACTGTGCATGTGGTGCTTTTTTAGGCAGATGTCAAATCCTTTGCCAGAGGAGTCTGTACTGTAGTTCCAACCCTGAAGAAAAGTAAATAACAAAGTACAAGCATTGTGTGACCGCTCCAATGTTTCCTCTGTTATAGCACTACTACAATATTTTGAAATTTAACCTATGCAAAATTTTATTAAGAATTCCATTTTGTTTTAAACAATTATGTTTTATAATACACCAAAAAAATCAGTTGAAACAAAGCTTTGGAGTAGGGGTTTAGGCAAGTTGAGATATGTGCATACAAACATGTTGTCCCAGCAGGGCACACTTCTGTTTTCAGTAGAGGAACTGAACACATGGAACTTCATTTCCATTTGGGCTCTTGGGGCCAAACTAAAAAGTCAACCATAGACATGACTTGTATTAATAAAAAGAGGGAAGGAGAGAACGCTATAAAGTAGTGACCAGGAAGCCTACCAAAATACACTTGATGAAAGAGACACTCTTGACCTCTCTAAATTTGGATGCTG
This sequence comes from Xenops minutus, assembly GCA_035221455.1. Taxonomy (NCBI): domain Eukaryota; kingdom Metazoa; phylum Chordata; class Aves; order Passeriformes; family Furnariidae; genus Xenops; species Xenops minutus. The sequence continues at coordinate 27,290,401 of JAWWEE010000162.1, read as the reverse complement.
GTTCCTTCCACCACTGATACGATGACAAAGGTGCATGTACAGCTGGGTGATAAGGCATACTAGGCAGTTAATCTAATTGAAAAGAAAAGATGGTTCCACATTCATGGAAACTTTATCAAAATACACAGCATTATAAAAAGAGATCCTGACAGAGTTTATAGGAATGAGAGAAAAGATGGGGTTAATGACTACTGCCAAAAATATTTTACTCATGATTTGCCATGCATTGTGAAAGGTGTTTAGCCCAGAGCCATTGGTACAACCCAGTTTTAAGAGCAATATAGGGGATTTTCACACTCTGAAGAAATGTTAGGGGCAAATTCCACCATAACTAAGAAAACTGGCTGGCGGAACAGTGCTAAACTAAATCTTGTAATGCCCTGTCCAATACAGTATAAACATTACAAACAGACACTACCAAGACCAGTAATGCTTACCTGACTCTCAGAGAGCACTTTTTACCTGCAGACCATATTATGTCAGTCTGCTAGAGAAATAATAATGAAACAGACAAGTTCTACATATCATACAGGTTTGAAATCTACAAAGCTGAGGTTAAATAAAAAATAGTACAGTAGTAGTGTTGAATTTTGATAGAGAACTTAATTCGGTCTTTTTTATTGTAACTCCAACTCCAATCTCTTTTTTTCATCTAGACCATGTGTTTATACTATGGGATCACCAATAAACAACAGAGCCCTTTTCCCATGCCAAGAACCACCCATTGCCTTGTCAACATGGCAAGCCTCTGTCCGCACAGCTGCAGGCTTTGTTGTGTTAATGAGTGGTGAAAACTCAGCAGAACCAGTCCAGCTTCGAGAAGGTGAAATGTATTTTTTACAGCTAATTATTTTCAATACTTTTATAATTAGAAATAAAGCTTAGTAAATACATTATTTTTGAAGGAATCAAGTTTGTAACCTTAAAAGCACTTCCATGTCTATCTGTAATCTCTTTGTCTTTCTATGGAAAAGTTACCTGCTCAAGGCCTCAGGATAACTTAATAAGAATTTAAAGCATCAACATTTCACTGTGTTGCTTTTTCTTTTCTGTGTTTCCAAACCTAGATTTCACTTTTCATAAATTTGCTTTATTTTAATCACTCTGTAGTTGAATGTTTCATAGATGAAGCACCTTATCAGCTCTCAATAACTTCAGGCCTTGGTAGATAATTATCTTTCAGCTTTAGTTCTCCAATCCAAGCATGCCAATGATTAGAAGCAGTCATTGTGTCTTATCTGATTCCTGAAATACAGGAAATAGATGAAGAATATCAGGTCAGTGCCCTGCAAATCTGATCTCTGGGTTTTGGGTTTTTTTTGCATTGATAGAACATGACTTTGGCAACACTAAGCAAACAAGCATTTCTTCTGTGCTGGTTAAACATTTTATTGTCAAAAATCTCTGCATAGAAAAAGAAGTTTTTAAGGCAGTTCTACACCTAATACAGGATGTCTTACTTCCATTAGTTTTGATATATTCTGTCCAACTGAGTCAGTACTTTCTAGTGTAAGTAGCATACAGGAAAGGGTTAGAAATAAGTATTTCTGGGGAAAAGTTTTCTACTCTCCTTTATTCTTGAGGGGAAAAAAAAAGAATCAAACTCTCCTTGATTTGAGAACCATCAGTTAATCCATTTGAATGGAATTCTGTGGTTATATTTGGGCATATGTGAAGCCTCTTTCAAGGCTTGTCTCTGCTGTTGAAATATGTAAAACTTCCATGATGAGCTGCTCAGCTTACTTGGAGACTAATACTTTCCTGTCTCAACATCCAGAAAGCAAAAGGACTCTTGACTTTGGACAAGGATAATGGCTTTGCCATAAGTGTTTAATTAGTTTAATTAGAGATCCTCATTATGTTGGTGCTTATATAGAGCTGGAAATGACAAACCAAAGACCTGTCTGGAATTGTAAGAATTTACAAAACACATACAGGGGAAAGAAGGGAAAGAAGTAATATCGTGAGAAATGTTTTAAAAACCAAACATTCTTAATGAATTATGAATACATATTCATTAGTTTAATTAGTAGAAGTTTTAAACATTAAAATGCTCAAAATGGTCTGTTGTCTTAAATAACTTGTCCCGCACAGATCTTGTTAGGGAATTATAGAAGGTATATGAAATATACAACTTAAAATTTTGTCTTTACACACCAAAAAGCCTTTCAAGGTGACTTCAATTAAAATGAATTTGCCAAAATATTTATATGCAGTATGCTATTGCTGTGCTGCATATTTATAAAATGATACATAACAGGCAGAATAATAAAATCCGTTTTTTAAAGTGCAATTTATTGGAAAGAATTAGCAGTTTGGCAAGTAGTTGTGAATTAATTTATTCTGAATAGAATTAGAAGTTAGTTGAATATTTTTTCCTTTAAAAGTCATGTTTATAACCAGTGTACAGGCAGACAATAAAAGAACAGCAAGCAAAGTGAATTTCTTCCTACTTTTACAGATCTGCATTCTCCTTCACAGGTATACATCTCTCCATGTACGGATGCAGTAATCCACTGCATAGCTAATCTAGGTGTAGTCTCATGCACAGATTCCATTTTTGCCACTTGTATTTTCAGGTTTTAGTAATAGTGTATAGAGGGTAATTTCCTGTTGTAGCTGGTAAAGGAGCCTACGGGGGGGTGGGGCCCTGCTAGACCTGCTCTTCACAGAGAGGGGCTTGTAGGAAATATTATGGTTGGAGGGCGTCTGGGGCTCAGTGACCATGAAATGATGGAGTTCTCAATACTCAGGGATGCAAGGAGGGTCATCAATAAAACTTTTACCCTGGCCTTCTGTAGGGCAGATTTCAGCCTACTAAGAAGATGGGTCCAGAGTGTACCTTGGGGAACAGCCCTTGGAAACAAAGGGGTCCAGGAGGGATGGACATGCTTCAAGAAGGAAGTCTTGAGTGCGCAGGAACAGGCTGTCCCAGTGTGCTGAAAGGGCAAGCCAGTGGGGAAGATGACTGGCCTGGCTGAACAGTGAGATTTTGAAGGGAATTAGGAGGAAAAAGAGAGCTTACTGCCTGTGGAAAAAAGGGCAGACTACTCATGAAGAGTTTAAGAATATAGTTAGGTCATGTAGAAAGAAAATTAGAGAGACAAAGGCACAATTTGAAGTCAACTTGGCTACTTCTGCCAGGGGTAACAAAAGGTGTTTCTATAAATACATTAATAACAAAAGGAGGGGCAAGGAAAACCTTCATGCTTTGGGGGACTTGCGGGGCAACATAGTTAATGGAGATGAGGAGAAGGCTGAGGTACTGAACATCTTCTTATGCCTCAGTTTTCAACAGTAAGACAGGTGGTCCTCAGGACAAGTGGCCTCCAGAGCTGGTGGGACACAGACGGGAAGTCGAATGGCCCCTCTGTAATCCAGGAGAAAATAGTGACTTACTGAGCCACCTGGATCCTCACAAGTCTATGGGACCAGACAGGATCCATTGCAGGGTAAGGAGGGAGCTGGCAGAAGAGCTTGCCAAGCCACTCTCCATAACCTACCAACAGGCCTGGCTCTCTGGGGAGGTCCCAGATAATTGGAAGTTGGCAAATGTCACTCCAATCCATAAAAAGGGCTGCAAGGAGGACCCTGAAAACTACAGGCCTGTCAGCCTGACCTCGGTGCCTGACAAGGTTATGGAGCAGATCATCCTGAGTGCAATCACAGGGCACCTACAGGATGGACAGGGGATCAGACCCAGTCAGCGTGGATTTAGAAAGGGCAGGTCCTGTCTGACTGACCTGATCTCCTTTTATGGTCAGGT
>JAWWEE010000162.1:27269324-27286535 GCA_035221455.1 Xenops minutus | reverse complement strand
AGAGAAGAGATCAGTGCCTGCCCCTCCTCTTCCCCTCACAAGGAAGTTGTAACTGCAGTGAGGTCTCCCCTCAGTCTTCTCTTCTCCAGGATGAACAGACCAAGTGCCCTCAGCTGCTCCTCCTTCAGCTTCCCCTCAGGGCCCTTCAGGCGTCTTCCTTGCCCTTCTTTGGACAGTCTCTAATGGGCTTTGTATCTTTCCCATATCATGGCACCCAAAACTGCATGCAGTGCTCAAGGTGAGGCCACCCCAGTGCAGAGCAGAGCAGGACAGTCACCTCCCTGGACCAGCTGCTGATGCTTTGCCTGATGCTTCCCAGGACAGGGTACCCTCATATGCAATTTCTGTTGACCAGAACCCACAGAGTCCTTTCCTGAACAGCTCCTGTTGAGATTTCTAGTATTTCATCCCACTTTCTGTGTTTTCTTGAATCATGGCAGATTTTAATTTGGCATCAGTGGTGAACCTGCCATCTATGTTTTCAGGCTACTCAGTATCGCATGGCACTCATAGTTCAGTTTTTAAGTGTTACAAAGAGAGAACTCTGGTAACAATCAAAACTGTTTTCCCTCTCCTAGCTACACTATTAATTCTGATTGCTCTATTTCTTGTCCTTTTGGAAGGATTCAGCTAACCTAACAGTTATCCAATTTCTTTCTGGGTAGAATGGGCCATCTAACCAGAGACGAAGATTCAACCCACAGCACCAAAACATGCGGCAAAATGGATCTCTCAAGTCACAAGGTGCCAGTAATGAGGCAGATCAAACTACAAAGAGCGGTTCCAGGTCTGAGCACAGAAGACAGCAGCATAACAGCTTCAGATCTAAAAATAAAGGAGCTATGAAAAATCAAGAGCAGTCTACACCTGCAAGGACCCCAGAGAATCCCATACATTCGGAGAAGACGCGACGGAAGCAGCACACCCCAGACACGGCGGATCACAGGCCTTTCCAGGGCAGCGTTGGCAGGGCATCGCAATGCAATCTGTGCCCTACAAGGAGGGAGGTCTCTGCTGATGCCACTGTTCTTTCAGTGCCAGCTGTGACTTTAGTGGCCTAAAACGTCACAGTGATGGCAGGCAAAGAAATTTAATCTCTTCGTTTTAGTTTCTTGCTCGAAATGTTTGTTGGTGAAGAAAATAAGTCAGAACATAGTCTTTTAAATCTCTTGCTGCTTAAACCTTGTTGGTATCTTTATTACTTACTAATTATCAAAATTAAATCATACTTTCAAGGCTTTCCCCAATATCTTCACATTTATTTTGTTGTGACAGTACAGAATCTTACCAAAGCAGCATTTACTTCTTAGAAAAATTAAATCTAGATTGGAAACAGAAATTGATAATTAAATTCATAATAGCAAAAAACCTCTTGTAGATACGTGATTATACCAGTCAACATTATTATTTTGTAGGACAGCCTGTGTTAGAAGGATTCCACAAAGTCTGTATGCTGTGGTCTGCAATGAAATCAGATAATCTTGTAGAATTTTTCAGCAAATCTCTATAGGTCTTTTTCTTTCTGTGCGTGTATACACATACATGCATGCACACTGTATACACAGAGAGAATTGTTATATACAAGAAGAGTTGAAAAAGCAGTTCATTTGATTTTAGCTTATTATTCCATAATCTGAGATCTTTAAATTCAAGTATAAATTGTATTAAATGTATTACATATTGGTATTTTTCGTGGACAAACTATTTTTATGAGGCTGAGGAAATAGGCTCATTTAAGTTTGGAATGTATATAATAATGGCTATTCAGATCCACAGACCTGTTCTCCATCCTTATCAACCACTTTTCTATGACTAGTTGGATTTATTTTTTTGCATATGAAAAGCTGCAGGTCTTCTAGACTTGAATTCAAATTATTTTTCTATATTTTTGCTGTAGGAACCATCTGTCCATAATGAGAGCTATGACTAATAAATTACTTAGCCTTTATGTTCTGATTCTGTATTTCAGAAAAGCTGTTTCTTCCAAAAAATTAAAATCTTCTTTCTAAAATATCCTGGTGTTTGCTGCTTTGCAGTGCCTAACCTTTGTATTTTTTTCAAATGTGTTTGCTTAGTTCAGCTGGTATCAGTGAGAGGCTTTCAGCTGAGTTTGGATTGGCCTAGGCTTCTGGTTTTTAGCTAGATTCTAATGCCACAGTGCATGAAACACCCTTACCATGAGAGCAGTGTAAGTTATTGTTTAAAATAGTAAGGTGTCAGAATCCAGCCCTGGCATCAAGTGATCTGGCGCCCTAAGTCTCAGAATCAGAAAGGTGGAAAGGGTCAGTACAACTGACCTTCCGTTGAGGTTTCAGTAAGAGCAGGAGGACACTTGAGGATCCTTAAAAGTGTATTTCTATCTAGGTTATTGTTTGCTATTGCTTTTTACCAGCTTCCTCTGCCTGATTTCTGTTTGTTGACTGCTCTGTTCCTTAGTACTGACTGTGGCCCTTAAAATAATCTCCAAGTGTAGAATGAGGTGCATTCCTTAATTTTTATTTCGTTTGATATCTGTATACAGTGTCCCACAAATGAATATTGGTAAAATCTGATTTTAAAAGGCAAATAGCTCATCTTCATCTGGAAAAGTAGTGAAAGAAAAATAAGCATGCATAAGTAGACACTGGTTTTCTTAGCACTGCAAGAAAAATTGCTATAGAATTGCCTGTCACACTTCTAAACCGAATATTTTTGAGTAGATGGAATGGAAATGCCAGAATCTCTGTTGTAGACATCCATCACATACAGGTAGCTTTTCAAGCACATTAAGTGCCCTTCTTTTTTTAACTTTTTTTTCCCCGAACACGGCTGACTAATACAGGTCTTCCAAAATTTATCTGCTGCCTTACGGTTTGACCTGTAACCTCACTCTAAGAGACGTAAGTACAAATTCCATGCAGATATTACACAGGAATCTTCTTATATTGTCCTTATGTAAGTTGGTGTATTTATTTGTCTCTTCTAGTAACCCTTCCTAAAAAAAGTGAAAATCTTACTTACCTGTAATGACATCTATTCCTTCCCTATAGCTTCTGCACTTGATAGGATTATTGAAAGTTATTTTACTCCCTAAATCAGCTTCTCACAAGTAGCCTTCTGCAAATAAATAAAATCTGTAACATCAGTCATAACTCAACACAACAGGTTCAGGCTGTGCCTTTCAGTCCCAGCTAACCTTTGGAGCGCTGGTGCCTCAGAATGTGACAGACCCAGGAGGAACAGGTGAGACACGGCAGTTCTCTCATGATGAAAACCCATTTTCTTTGCTGAGAGCTGCAGGGCTTTGGTTGGGCTGGTTCTGGGAATGCTGCATTGCTGGAACACCAAGAGTTATCCGGTATCTGTGCTGTTTTTGGAAGTTTATCACAATACACATGTTAACTACATTATCTGACTGTTCTCTGAAGTGCAGCTGTCTCAGAACAGTATCTCTTCTTCTTTCATTTGGTGTGTCTCTGTATGCTTGGAATGACATCTGCCAGTTTCTAGGAGTGTTTCATTGTTCACAGTAGTTGTGAGTAATCAAATGCTCTTGGGCCCATCTTCAACAGAGCTCTGTTTTTATCCTGCCATTACAGAGATAGCCACTTGTGATACTCCTTTTAACATAGGGAACTTGTACAGGGGTCAGGGAGGGAATTAAGGGCAGGGCAAGGCTTGACTTTGAGGCCAGTCCTCTCTCTTAAAAAGTGCCCTCAATTTGTAAAGCCAGTACAGCTGTTTGACATCAATCAAACACGAACATGGAATTCCCACTGCATTTTGTATGTTGTGTGAGAAGTGGAAACACACCTTGAAGGGCAGTATTTTAGAGCAGGCTGGATCTGTTTATCTTCTGTGTAAGATTTAAACCCAGAGGAGGGGCAGAACCCAGCAAAATAAAGATCCAAATACACAGTTGGAAAACTAAGAAGGTAACAATACAGTCAAGCTGTTTGGAAGACCTGTATTAGTCAGCCGTGTTCGGGGGAAAAAAAAAGTTAAAAAAAAAAAGAGGTCACTTAATGTGCTTGAAAATGTCACCCCAAAGGAGAAACTAATCATTGTGGAATAGAAACATTGATCTTGTAGCTCTCTTGTGGACCCTGTTGTCATAGGGGAGCACCAGGTCGGAACTTGTATGAATATGAATCTCTTACCCTATGAAGTGACTGGCCTGCATCAAGATTTCATCAATCAGTATGTCCTTCCTGTTCAAATACTTGTGACTACAGCAGAGGCACCATGGGATCCAGAGGGCTCAAGTTCCAGTACCACTGCCAGTTACCCACATGAGGATACAAGAGAAATTTGCCAGAAATTTGAGACAATCCAGGTATTTTATTATGACAGACCACTGAAACAAAATGTACACAATGTTCATGTGTGTTGGACCAGAGAGAAAGGAAAAGGGCAACTTTGAAAAGGGTCCAAATCCTTGCTGCAGACTCTGGGCACACTATGCAGCTGCTCATGGTATACAATGAATTTGCTAAATAATTTTTTACCAAGTGTGATCAAGTCTGGTATAAACAGCCAGATGGTTTTTGGCCAGAAGACAATTCTTTAAGAAGATAGACACTAAAAGCTCAGAAAGCAGCAAAGTTGAGCAACATCAGCTTTACATGTTTCTACTGCTTAACAGCTTTTACTAAAAGCTGCTGCCCGAAATAAATCCAGTTTTTTGCGGGGCTTTATACAGAGTTTTACTTCTAACCACATTTTAATTCTGTAACTGCCGCTGAGGGACAGCCAGCTTCACTCCCCAGTTTTTTCATGGCATAGCTGGCCTGATTTTAATTGTGTGAGAACCTGTCCTTCATGGACTGCAAAGAAATAAACAGAACAAATCTGCCTACTCCTGGGTAAGGTTAGGATTTCTTTATTAGCCACAGTAAGATTTGAACTACATAATGTTTATTATCTAAGCAATTTAATGTAATCCAGTTTAAAAGAATGTGTTTCTGCTCTGAAAGAGCTGGTAGGGAAATAACTGGAACATTCTGAAAGAAAAATGGTTTAGCTTTAGTATTACCTTTTGTATTTCTTCAGCTAAAAACAAGCCTGATGGAAATTTTCCCTGAGGATCAGTGATAACATATGCCTATCACATGAAATAATGCTTATATCAAGTACAAATGAGCTCTCTGTACCCTGAAACATACAGGTAGAATTACATCTATTTGAATCACATCTTGGTGATAATTGGCCCTTTGCATGTGTAATCACAGAGGAGTAATTTTCTAGAAATCTATCTTGGAATAATAATTTTCTTGTCTCTTTAATCCATATGATGCCATATGATTGATGGTTTGGAAAGACCATAGTGCGAAAGTGAGAACTAAACAACTGGAAAATTGACAGCATTTGTGAGAAAAAAGTTCCTTGCATCAGACTACAGTGGGGATACATACATATGTCAGCCTATACAGTGCAGATATTAGATTACTGAATTGGGGTAACTTCCTGAACATGGTCTTTTCTGAGCATTATCTTGACAATACATCTAGTGCCAGCTCTAAAACTGTAGCTGACCTCTAGTGGTTTCCCCAGTTACACTGCCCGGTTTGTGCACTGTGTGTGTCACAGTTCATCCCTGCACATGCAGTTTCAGCTGGTACTTCCTTACTTGAGTTAGACAAGTGAAGTGTAAATGCTAAGTGAAATATTAATTAATGTCTGCAGTTGGCAGACTTTCAAAAAACTTGAGAACATAGAGTTTTCAGGAAATTTCAACCTGCAGGAAACTCAGACTTACAGAATTTCTGCTCCTTGTCCCAAGGCCTAAAAACATTCTGTTAGCCAGGGTAGGGGATCACTGTCCTTTGTCTGGTAGGTTTCATTTGTTTTCAACTATTAGCTTTCCAGAAAAGATGAAATTCTATTTCCACATTTTAAAAGGCTTTGGGTAGATAAGGGCAAAGCTATTGTGGTGAAAGTCACCATGAAGGTAAATGCTATTCATGTATCATAAAACTCTTCAATATCAGTCCATCAGTTAAGAGAAATTTAACAAGATTCTATGATATAAAAAAACATGCTGGAAGTGCTTACTCAGTTAAATTAAAAGGCCATGTCTGCACCTCATCCAATTAAAAATAAATAAATACAATTAAGTCACTCAAAAGATAATTGATCTTTCTTTACCTCTCCACCACAGCCACCTCCCTGTTTCATCTTTTGAAATTCAAGGCAGTTCTTTTTCCATTGGGGTTCTTTTTTTTTTAGTTTTAAGCACAAGCTAGTATGTCCAGGACAAAGGGAAGACTCATTAAAGCCACTGTAATGCAAATGACATGAATGTTACTCAAAAAATACTGTGCTACCAGAATAATTAAATTAACTCTGAGGTAGTGCAAACTCAGAAAGTCCTGTAGGATTGCTCTTAAAGCTTTTTTATTGTATGCATGCAAAATTCTGTACTTTGTGAACTTTAGTGACAGTTGGACTTGGTGATCTCAAGAGTCTTCTCTGGCCTAAATGATATTCTGTGATTCTGTGTTTATAGAAGCTTTCTAAACTTACCAAAAGTTGAAGAGGAAAGAAATCAGCTTTAGGAAGCTTTGTAAAAAGATTTAAAGGTGCATGGTAAAGTGCTCAGCTATTGAATAAATAGTGAAATAAAAGTCTCACAGAAGGTAAGTACTAAAAACTGCTTTTCAACCAGATTATCATGACAAATTTCACAAACTGAGTCTCAATGATGAATTGCATGTTCAAAGAAGAGTAGATTACATTGTTAGTATATTTTCATAATTTTTGCTTTGTCCTTTGTTCAGTGAAACTTTTTTGTTGCAGGAGGAAGAACCTTGATATTGTTGATTTCAGGTTTATTAAGAAAAACCTCTAGCTTAAAGATTCTAAAGGTCAGCTGGTCTTCCATATACACACCAATAGCAGAGAATAACAGTACTGCACACCTTTACAGTGGCTACTGTTCATGGCAAAGTGTCTCCTTAAAAATATGTTAGTACATGAGAAATTGGGTATTTTACTTTTGCAACTGATGTTGCAATTCCTTCGGGTTAGGAGAAAAGCCTGAAAATGTGATGGCCTCTAAATTATCTAGAAAACAAAACATTTAAAGCACCCTTCTGTAATTCTAATAGTCTCGGGAATGTTAAGAATGTTGCATTTTGGCAATGCTCTGTGTTTACAGACAGCTGTATTTACTGTGCTGCAAAAGCACTCATAAAACAACCCCAGCACCCAACTATAAGCAAGGGTACAAAGCAAAGCCAGGGTTTTTTCACTGATTTCAACAACTAAAAGGGCTCTTTAAAATCAGTGATCCAAATTCACCTTTCCTTTGCTGATAGCAACATCCAGCAGCTCTCCATTTCAGTATCATTCCTCAACATTTGCCCTGGTATGAGAATGTCCCCTCTAGCCTGCTGGGGGGAAGGAGGGGACAAGAACCAGGGCACCTCCAACCTCCCTTTCTGTCCTTTGCTGCACAGAAGCTGAGGTTGTCCCCAAGGCATGTTTCTTCCCTTCCTGTATTTCTGAATTTCCTCCCTTTCATTGCTCTTAATAACAACAATGGTGATTTACTCTCACCAGAAGTACCAGTAAGGGCATTCAGCTCCTGGAGGCTTCACAGTACTCAGTATGTTGCACACTTGCAGTAAGCTTGTATCTAACAAAAGCTACTTGCTTGTATCTATTTTCCCCCCACCTTAAAGGTACAGGTTATAGTTAACTCTGTAATGTTAACTGTAGTTTAAATTGATAAAGAGATCTTCTTTTATGCTGTGCAAGTATTCCCTTTAATGTATAGCCCAACAGAAATACAAATGTGAGATATTGGAACATTAAACTGCCCATGCTCTGTGTTTGAGGGGTTTTTTTAATCCATTCCTTCACCACATCTAAAAAATACTTAGAGAACACATTTCACTGTTCACTTAAAACAGTTTCTTCCTGTGCTTTTCATGAACTTCTTCATCACAACTTTCTACCTAATCTTTGAAAAAATGACCACATGAGATGATGATCTCTTCTTTGACCAGATGATGCGAAGGTGTCCAGTCTTTCAGGCCAAGTCAAACATTATCCATCCACTTTATCACTCTTGAGTGTAGTACTTTCTGCTAATACAGCTGATTCTTTCTTGTTCAGTACCATAGAAGCAGTGGGAATTTCACCAGCAGCACTATCCTGTTCACTGGTTTTACTGGATAGAGAAGGTAGCTGAGGTGGTGTCACAAGAAAAAGGGGTTTGTTTCAGCTTCACTATGTGCTTGTTTCCAGGCTTCTTAGTCCCTGCAGTCTTGAATGTCGTTTGGCTTGGTGTCCCATTGCCAGCACTCTGCCTTCCACAGGGTGCCTGGGAATTGCTGGGCACTGATGTACATGTTGTGGATATGGTTTCAGAAGCTTCTTGGTGCACTCTCACTTTCACTGCTGGTCGTTTAAGAGTTGCTGCAGAAGCATTGCAAGCAGCTCCGTTTAGCAAAGCTGAGTTCTAGACTTTGATGTGGGTACTTGTTGAGGGACCTGAGAACCTGATTGGCTTGGGACCCACTTTAGATGGCAAACAGTCTTCCTCTTCGGTATAGTCAACTAATCATCTGCAAAACAAAGAACTTACTTAGATAAACTAATTATATACATAAAGTAATCTTTTTAAAACGTTATTACAAAACAGACAGTCTGTGACAGCCATCCACAAATAGGAAGTTATTTTAATTTTTGCTTGTTACAATATCATTTATGGTTCCCAACAGTTCATTACAATCAGGCTTGCCTTTCTGTGAATAGAACCATCAATCTCTTCTGCCTGTGGAAGATGACACATTAAAAACCGTAGCAGCAGAGTGGCTGTAGGGTGGCTCAGGTAACTGTGTAGCAACACCTGCAAGGGGCTGCTTTTAGATAATGTATTGAGAATGGAGGTGTAGTCAACAGTATCACCGTAAAACTGCAGGGAAGAAACTCTAGAAATTCCTTCTAAAAAGAAGGCATCTCATGTATGTGAACATCAGTTAATCTTTTAAAAAGTTTTCAGATAAATGGTGCAGATTAGAGAGTACAACTTCAAAAATATAAAAAAAATATCAAGACCTTTTTAAGCTCTATGTTTGACCTTGAAGAAGATGTCTCCATTTCATTGGCCAAATGGTCAGACAGACTGTGTGGATAAGGAATTCCAACATAATCTGCTTCTTCCTGCAGTGCAATTCGAATTTGTTCATCTCCAGGAATCCAAACTTCTCCATGAAGATAATCCAAAAGATATTTAAACAGGCTTCCATCTTGACCAATTAGACATGCTCCTGAAAACATAAAGTTATTTGAAATACTGCTTCCAGCAAGTGAAGACAAACCTGTCACATTCTACCAAATCATCAAGTTAAGCTTTTTATATAAAACTTCTGCACTAGTTTTACTTAAGATGAGTAAGTATACCTCTATTCTTTTAAAACTGTATTTGTTTCCCAGGAATATTTGTTATTTGAAGATAAAATTCTTAGCACAGAAAACATTTCTTTGGAATTTCAGTGAAATCACTAATCTGCATAGGACCATGTCAACATACAATCTTATCTATACTGCACTCTGATTAAGATGTTAAAATGTAATTCTAGATGCATTTCTAGTTCTAACTGCAGGTAACATCTTTACTCACCATCAATCACAAGGATCTTTTCAATTTTGGATCGAGACCATTTAAAAGAGTTAAAAGTAGCATCAGCTTCAGTACACATCTATTCAAACCTTCCTTGAATATTGCTGAAGTTTTACTTTATTTTTTTGTTCCTTTTTCTCTCCTTTGCCTGCTGGGCTCAAGGACCCTACAGAAAGCACCAGGGCTGTTCACTGCGACTGTCAAAGTTGGTAGCAAAGTCTTGCCCATGCAAATGTTAAATATTTCAGATATTTTGAACAATCCAAAGTGTACAACAAGGAACTACTATTCTTCAGCCATCCTATCTTTAAAGTGGACATACTTAGGCAGGATTTCCAAGTTACAAACAAGTGTGAAATTTGACCCATGAATAGTCTTATTCAAACTTTCATATCAAGCCATGGTGGTGAAAAATGCAATCCTTACTGAGTAATGAATTATTCTGAAACAAAGATTAGACCCAAATCTCCTTATGTAATGAACAGAGAGAATGAGATGCCTCTGGAGAATACAGGAGTTCACAAACAGGATCCAAGTTAAATGCCAAATACTCTGCCAACTTCAACTTTTTCATGCTCATACTGAAGTACATTCTGAAGCCACGGTTTGGACTGGGACAGGGATGTTTTTGCCACAGAGCTCCTTGGTCAGAATGTCATATTTACCGCTTCAATGTATTTACCTGATTCATCCACTTTCAGAGGAAAGCATCCACTAAATGTAGAAGCCAGCATTGAGTCCTCAAAGTGGCACAGAGACTCACGCCTGGCTGTGTATAAACACCCTTGCACATTCAGTTGTAGAATAGCCTGGACATCTTCAGCCTCGACCTCTTCCATGGTGTTTGCCTACAATGATGTTCATTGGGAGCTGCTCGAACCTGAAACTGACACAAACACAAATCCCATGCCAGGTATAGGGAACATAGGGTGTATGAGCCCTAAGCATTAGGTCAGCTCTTACATGTCTGAAACACCGTACCACTTGGAAAACAGTGCTGGAGATGTATTAGCATAAACAGCAAAATATCCTACACCTTTACTATAAAAAACTGGCATTTTGCTTTGCCAGGAAATACAAAAATTACTCTTTTGAGGCAAATGTGCAAGCACAGTTACGCTGCCAGAACGCGTGAGCAGAGCACTGGAACGACATCCTGGGGAACCCTGGTTTGAGTCTAGCTGGCCGCGCTGAACAGGCGGTGAGTGTGCCCTGCTGACAGCGCGGGTTCTTTCAGAGCCGGTGTTTAATTGCGCTGCCTCAGCCGGCTCCCCGCGGGGCTCTCGCCGCCATCCCGCGGTACCTGCGGCGGGGCCGAGCCACGGGGAGCGCCGGGGACAGCCCGTGTGTCCCTGCGGTGACATCCCTGTCCCCATGGCCATCCCCGGGGCACCGCACGGGCGGCTCTGCCCGCGGGTAAGGCGGCTCCCCCCAGTGCAGGCACTGCCTCCGGCACGGCTGCGGTGCCTGCGCCCTCCGAAGGGGAGGACCCGACGGGGACCCCAGGCGGCTGCTCTGAAAGGTACGAGCCGTTCTCACAATATTTCCCCCCCACACCCCCAAGTTCGTGTTTACTCAGCGTGGGTTTGATTATTTTTCTGGGTTTATAGTCTCAGTAATCACAGAGCGGCCTGGGCTGCAGGGGGCCCTAAAGCTCATCCAGTTC
The DNA here is from genome assembly GCA_035221455.1 of Xenops minutus. NCBI lineage: Eukaryota > Metazoa > Chordata > Aves > Passeriformes > Furnariidae > Xenops > Xenops minutus. The sequence goes on along the minus strand of JAWWEE010000162.1, from coordinate 27,275,259 downwards.
CAGCCCACAGGGGCACCTTCCACTAGATAGGGTTGCTCAGGCACCGACCAGCCCGGCCTGGGACACCGACACCTCCTGGGATAGGCACCCTGTCCCACTGCCTCGCTGCCCTCACAGTAAAGAATTTTTTCCTAATATCTAATCTAAACCTACTCTCTTTCAGCCTGAACCCACTACCCCTTGTCCTGTCCCTACATGCTCTTGTAAATAGTCTTGCCCTACAGGGCAAGTCTTTCCTCTAAGTTCCCTTCAGGTACTGGGAAGCTGCAATGAGGTCACCTCGAAGCCTTCTCTTTTCCAGGCTGAACAATCCCAGTTCTTTCAGCCTTTCCTCAGAGGAAAGGTGCTCTGATCAACTTCATGGCCTCCTCTGGGCTCACTCCAACAGGTCCATGTCCTTCATGTAGTGGGACCCCCAGTGCTGGATGCAGCACTCCAGGTAGGCTCTCACCAGAGCAGAGTGGAGGGGCAGGTTGCCCTCCCTCGCCCTGCTGTCCTTGGTGCTCTGGATGCCCCCAAGGACATGGCAGGCTTTCTGGGCTGCCACAGCACATTGCTAAGTTGTGTCCAGCCTCTCATCTACCCGCACACACAGGTCCTTCTCGGCAGGGCTGAGAGCATCTTGAGCTATCTCCTATCCCACCCACACCCCCATTTTACTTCATGGTGGTCTCAGAGCCCCTCCAGCTAGCCCAGGCCAGGGCAGTGGCTTCGGACCAAGCTGGCACCCAGTTTCTTCTCTTGCTGCACATCCCAAGTTGCAGGCGACTTCACCAGGATGATGTGGTGCTGGTACGTGCTCCCAGTCTGAGGATGTAAAGGTCTGCTTTCTTAAAATGGGAGGGCAAAGGCAGAAAACAGTAGCCTCAGGTCAGCTGGTGTTTTCTGCCCTGTTATGACATGACTCCCTGAGAGCAGACCAGCTTGTGTGCCAGCAACAGTGTGTTCAGTTCCTATCATATGTGAAGGCAGCCATCAGAACTCTTAATTTGCTTTCCTGTTGCTTACTTGTGAAATATATTTTTTTCTCTGTGGGTTTTTTTTTTACTTCACACTTATATGCATTTTTCAGACTGAACTACTTGTGCACTAAAATAGCACAGATGAGTGATATTTCACTGCCACGTCTCAAGTGAAAGGACAGGAGGAAATGGCCTTAAGTTGCACCAGAGAATGTTCAGATTAGATAATAGAAAAGCAAAATTTCACTGAAAGAGTGGTTGGGCTTTGGAATATGTAGCCCAGGGAGGTGGCACAGTCACTGTCTTTGGAAGGGTTCAACAGATGTCTGGATGAGGCACTTGGGGATATGGTTTAGGGGTGATTATGGTGGTGTTAGGTTGATGCTGAATAATCTTGAAGGTCTCTTTTAACCTTGATGTTTCTGTGATTTTATAGTTCTGTAGTGCAGGCAAGGTGCCTTTCCCTCATACAGATATTTCACAAAGATTTTCAGAAAGTATCCTATTAAATTGCTTATGCTTGAGATAAAGTTGTGTAGTCATCAAAATGGATGCATAAGCAATGTAAAGGTAAAGAAAATAGGTTCTTGTTACGCTTTTGTGCCAACTTTATTATGCAAAATTCCCATACATGAAAAATAGTTTTAAGACACAGCTGTATTTTATTAAAAAAACCCATGTAACTAACTAGTAGTTGTACCCAAAAGTTAACAGGGCCAAACTCTGGATTTCTGCAGACTTTCTGGAAGGTATGAGCTGATTATATGTTTAATATATATATATAAAACATTTACTATATATATTTCTTATATAATAAGAGATAACGTAATCACAAATGTTCATAATATATTTTAATTGCTACCTGAAACCCTGTAAAAATCACTTACTTAACTGTACACTGCACATATAATAAATGTGCCTACATTGCATTTAAATAGTTTACTCAGTTATCTCTACAATTACTATTGATTTTCATCTTGTATCATCCTAGTTTTTTATTCACAGTTTCCTTTTGGAGGTGTTTTTTTACCTTTTTAAGGTATTTAGAACTTCAGCCACGGGTTTATTTGCTAAAAGGTCAAATCAAAGGATGTGGAACACAGAACAGCTACAGTTCCAGCACTGTTGCTTGCTATGTTCTGGTCTGTTACTGCATTTTGATTTTTGAGAATACCTAAATATTCATAGGCTACTGTGTTTTCAGTTAATATTTGGAACCATAAACTTGTAATTCAGACTTCCCTTCAGTGAAGTTAAGCACATTAAAGGAAAGAGCCATATAAATCATATTGCATATGGTCCTCATAGGGAGAGAATAAATTCTCTTTGGCACTGTGTAACTCTGAGTGACCACTTACTACTTAAAACTCACTTCTTTTTATCTTAATGCTGATTTGCATTATAATGGCAGTTAAACCAACATAAACAGTTTGCATGTTTAATTTTTCTTAGCAACTAAGCATGCTACAGTTGCAGGAAAGAGATAAAATGCCATGTCAAGCACCATGGCTCTCATGTGCTCCTTGAACAGTCCTCAGCCAAGATGTACCCAGAAGCCAGGTCTTTAATGCTTAATAACAAATTAATTAAAAAAGCACACAAGTTACACATGCTACTGAATGCAATACAGACTGATAATTTATGGACGTTGGACCTATTATAACATAAGTATAATAGATTATTTTGGTGGAATAATGGTGTCTAGTTTAACTATGTCTTTAGTAAGGATAATAATGCATGTTTCCCCTTACTCACTGGGAATAGTTCATACATAACAATTGCTACTTAAACGTGGCCATTTTTGTCAAATGTTGACATATAGTTTAAGTGTAACTTCCAGTCTTTCTCACTCTAAAATATTCTCTTAATGAAGCTGCAACTTTCCATGTTTCTTTTCTTTGAAGCTGGCTTGGTTTTGTCTCAAAAGTCTGAACAATGTTCCTTCATGTATTTCTGCATTGTGAGACCAGAACAATATACATGGTTTCACTCAATATATTCATGTACACACACATAAACAGTGCAATAGGTTTTGGATCTTGGATTTAACCATGTGAATTAGCAACACTTTTCAAGCTTAGTACAGCATGTTCTTGGCATAGAGGCCTGCAGCAAAACCAACTTGCACAAGCAAACTGCCTTTTGAGCTGCACGTTTTGGGAAATGAACACAGGGGCGTTTTTGTTTTGGTTTTCACTAGTTTCCCAAGGAAGCCAGGCTTACACACTCATCTTCTCTATATTTGTGTTTCGATTTATTAATTGTAGTCAAATTTGACAGAAAGGAAGAGGCATCAAGAAATGTATTTTTCATTAAGCTTGTGCAAGAAAGGGTGTGATTAGAGGAAGATATGTTCTTAATACTATAATTTCAGGAAGAGCTACAGCATGAGCTCAGATTTTGTTGGACATCAGAGAATCCATACTTGGAGAATTTGTGCTACATAATCTACCTACCAGAAGTGCTTTAGTCACGCTTTACTACACCCTACAAGATTAATTCCTCAACCAAGATTCTTCTCAGACATGAATATGCAGGTATCTAATAAGGTACAAATTCAATTCTCACATGATTAGAGCTTTTACAACAGATCTGTCTGTCTGTCTGTCTGTCTGTGTATCATTCCCTCACTTCTATTCAGTTTAAAGACCGGTCACAGGATGCCTGATAGATGACTGAAACCCAGAATTTTGCTCTTAAGATGTATAGGCTGTGAAATTTGGCAGTGGTTTAAGTTCTTCCCAGCTTTGAGCAGCTGGCAATTAACTGGAGATTTTTATGTGTGGAGTGTTACAGTGTGGGAGTTCCTCAGTGGAGTGTAAGGGAAAGTATGGCCATGGGTGGAAAGGCAATTCTTCACATTTTGTTTTAAATTTATTGCCCACAGTAGCAACATAAACACTAAATGGAAGCAAATTGGTGATTACCCCTTCAGGACTTGAGACTGTTGTGGAACTGAAGGAAATGAAAACTCATTATTGGATCTGGAGGAAAACCCTGCCTTCTGGAAAGCATAAGGAGGTAAGTTGTATTTGATTGGTTTTCTATTTTTAAAGTTATTTAAGGTTATTTGCTCTTTTATTTGGCCAGAGTTTTACAGTGGCTACAGTCACTTCCAAGTTTCCCTGTAAGGCGAAATGTACCAAAGGTATATAATGTGTGCTGGATCAAATCTGTATTTTAAGGGTTCTGCCTAGAAGCATAGGGTTTTGCAGCTGCAGAGCCACACTAAGAAACTGTGCCATATGTCATAAACAAAACAAAAAAAAAGGTAGAAAAGGCAGACTCTCCTGATGCTCTTTGCAGCAGATTATGAACGTAATAAGTTCATAAAGATCCATTTTCACATAATGCTACTGATACTTCATGTGCAATTCCTTTGACTTTATAGCATATTGTAATGTTGGCACATGGAAAAGCAGGGGTTTTGTTATGATTACTGGATTACAAAACCTGATGCTGTTTTTTATTTCTACCTTTCCAATGTTAATAAATCTTCAAATAAAACATTAACACTGTTTACTATAAATTTACTGATTCCTGGATCAATGTTGACGTGAATGGTAGGGACTGGGCACATGTAGCCAGTGAAAGAGAATGTATGTGAAGAGAGTGTTACAGAGAAAGGGCTTTTGGGCTCAGAAGAGGTTCTGGGGAAAAAACATTTAATTAGACTAAAGTGCATCCTTTCAATTCACAGTCCTAATATTACCTGAACCAAATTAAAAGTGGGCTTGCTTAAATTCTGCTGTTGGAGACTCCTGCTGTTGTAAGTATGCAGGCAGCACATGCTGATATAATCTATTGGGTTTTAAATCACTCATTGCTGTCTTCATAACTATCTTGATGCCTGTCTGCTCACTGTTTGTCCTTCCAACTATTACTAATAGCTCAAAATCAGCCAGAAAGAAATTTAACTTTGCACTGAGAAGGAATTACCTGGAAGCTCAAAATCAGCCAGAAAGAAATTTAACTTTGCGCTGAGAAGGAATTACCTGGATTTCTCCTTTTAACCTAAAGGAACTCTTTGAACTGAAAGCCAAGCACCTTAAACTCTTCCTAAAAATCTCTGACAGCCAAGTGGAATATCTGTAGTTCCCTGTTCCCTTCCTCACAATGTCCTGAGACTGATGCTAAGTGTTTATACAGTCAATATATTTGGGGGGGGGGGTGTGTTTGTTTTTTTGGGTGTGTGTTTTTGTTGTTGTTGTTTGGGGATTTATGTGTGTGTTTTTGTTTGGTTGGGGGGGGGTGTTTTTGTTTGTTTTGGTTGGGGGTTTGTTTTGGTTTGTTTTGGGGGGTTTTTAATTATTTTTTTTTCTTTAATTTTAGCATTATTAATGGTTGTTATTTAGTTTTTTTAAAGGCAGGTAGCTGAGAAGTTACAGACACCCCACTCCTTTTTAAACCACCGAGGTGCCGCTAAAGAAGGGTAGCCGTGGCTTAAAGGTTAATGATTTCGGCATCCCCTTTCTGATGGTCCTGGGCCGCCGGTGGGAACACGGTGCTCACACCGCACAGGGCACGGGGTCCAGCTGTGACAGCCGGGCTTGCTGATCCCTGCGGGTCCCTTCGCGCTCAGGGTATTCCTATGGGAGAGCACACGCGGACTGTTTTAACACAGTCATTCTGCACGTGGGTGACAAACCCTTGGCACTGCGGGGCGGGTTCAGTGTCCCGGTTGGTGTCCCGGGTCGGTGTCCCGGGTCGGTGTCCCGGGTTGCTATCCCGGGTTGGTGTCCCGGGTTGCTATCCCGGGTTGGTGTCCCGGGTTTGTATCCCGGGTTGGTGTCCCGGGTTTGTATCCCGGGTTGGTGTCCCGGGTTGGTATCCCGGGTTTGTATCCCGGGTTCAATGTCCCGGGTTGGTGTCCCGGGTCGGTATCCCGGGTCGGTACCCCGGGTTGGTGTCCCGGGTTGGTGTCCCGGGTCGGTATCCCGGGTTCAATGTCCCGGGGTGGTCTCCCGGGTCGG
>JAWWEE010000162.1:27250016-27269224 GCA_035221455.1 Xenops minutus | reverse complement strand
CCGGGTTGGGGTCCCGGGTCGGTATCCCGGGTCGGGACCCCGGGGTGGTGTCCCGGGTTGGTGTCCCGGGGCGGTAGCCCGGGGTCAATGTCCCGGGTTGGTATCCCGGGTCGGTACCCCGGGTTCAATGTCCCGGGTTGGTGTCCCGGGTCGGTATCCCGGGTTGGTGTCCCGGGTCGCTATCCCGGGTCGGTATCCCGGGTCGGTGTCCCGGGTCGGTGTCCCGGGTCGGTGTCCCGGGTCGGTATCCCGGGTCTGTATCCCGGGTCGGTATCCCGGGTTTGTATCCCGAGTTGGTATCCCGGCCCGGCCAGGCCCTCAGCGCCGCCCCGCGCGCGCCCGGCCCAACGGACCCGCCTCGCGCGCGGCCCAACGGCCCTGAGGGCACTGAGGGCACCGGGAGGGCTCTGAGGGCACCACCGTGAGGGCTCTGAGGGCACCACCGTGAGGGCACCGGGAGGGCTCTGAGGGCACCACCGTGAGGCCTCTGAGGGCACCACCGTGAGGGCTCTGAGGGCACCACCGTGAGGGCTCTGAGGGCACCGTGAGGGCTCTGAGGGCACCACCGTGAGGGCTCTGAGGGCACCACTGTGAGGGTTTTGTGAGGGCACGGACACCGCGCCGCTCCTACCTCCGTCTCCTCGCCGGTTTCTCTCCCTCTGTCTCATTCTCTCTGCTTAAATTGACAGCGTTTATAATACGGTTTGTTTATTTCTGTCAGTTTCAAATCTGTCTTCTAAAAGCATCAGCTGGCCTGGTCGTATTGTGAAGTGACAGAACCTTGGGGTTTTTGTATTTTAAGTTTAAGCTTGAATAGTTAACTTGAGGGAATAGACAAGCTAAAAAAAAAAAAATCTGTGATTCTTTTAGGTTTCATGGCTTGCTAGTTAAAATATTTTGCCTCCGTGTTAATGTTTGGATGTGTTGATTTATTCATTAACCTGTTTTAATTAATTGAACAAAGATAAAGACTGAAGCAATTTTTTTCAATTTCAGACATAGAAATCTGTATAAGAAATAATGAAACTTAAGAAGTGTGAGAAGGATCATTTATTTATTTGGACATTCCCCTTGACAATGTACAGGTTCATCTTGATGATGGATAAGGGAGGAACTGCTAAATCATCACCTACCATGTTAACCTCAAATGCTGTTAAAGGACATAGGAAGAAGAGGGATGGAACATTACATGCTGCAAAATGGAATGCTTCTTTAGCTTCTAAAATAAAAACTAAATTAATGAGTAAGTACTTCTAAAATAAAACTGAAGCCATCTACTGTACTTAGAATGTATGGCTTCAAAAGGAATAGTAATTGTATTTAATATGAGTTGCCGAATTGCTGCCTGTTAAAAGTACTAATTTATGTTGAGAATTTTAGGAGTCTGAAAGTTAAAATGTGATTGTAAGTTGTTTATTTGTATAATTCTCCAAGTGTTTTCTGTACGTGCTTCTTGCTGTGGCAATGTTTTTTTAAAGGGTCATCAAGTGCATTCACAACATCCATGTCCACATTCACTTGGGGCATTTAAAAATTGAGGAATCAAGATTAGTAAAATCAATGAAGTTTAAAATATATTTGCCATAGTAAAATACCTATTACTCCCATTTACAAAATGGGCTTTATACAAAATTATTCATGGAATAGTTTATTCAAATTTACTGAATCAAAGAAAACTGCAAATATTCATCTGCTGATTTAATCACTTGCCAGAAGAAACTTTCTTGTCTCAGTCAATGTTAAATTCAAACATAGGCATAGGTTTGCCATGATGAATGGTTAGGGTTTGTTTTTGGCTCTGACAAAAAACACTGCTATAGAACATCTCAGAAACTTTTCTGCAAAGGGTAGGGAAACTATTAATGTAGTGAAACTGTTATTTGAGAGCTCTGTTTCAAGCATCATGTTCAGTGAATGTTGACTTCTGCTTCTCTTTCTGTGAATGGTGCAGCAAGATTTTTTCTTGTTTCTATATACATATATATATGTTCTTTTTGGATATGTATTTGATCTTACTTTATGCAAAAATAATAGTTTTCAGTGAAAAGTGAACAGTAGATGAATAATGCTAGTGTCCTTTAGAAATCTCCATGCTGCAGTAATACAAATAGTTCATAATTCACTAAGATGAATAGTAATTTCAAAGTTTAATGTTTGGAATAACAAGGTTCTGCTGCTGCTGCCTGTTTCGTAAAGCAAAGCATAAGGCCTTGCAAATTTTGGATAACAGATCACAGAACTAATTACGTAAGACAGTGAAGAGCTGCAGTAGAAGCAGTTTTCAAACTAGCCTTGCTCCTTTTTGTACTCTTCTAGAGTATTGTCACTTCTCTCTACTTTGAGTTCAGGTGAACTATGTGCATACTATGAATGTGAGGCAAAAGCCCCCGACATTTTGGTAATATGCAGTGCCATTATCAAAAAAACAACTTAAGTTCCTACAACATTCTCTAACAGATATGTGTAGGCAGGTTTTCATTAGGACAGTGGAAGGTATATTTTGAATTTAAAGCTTTTTTCTTTATGCTATCAAAAGTCACATGCATTATCAGAAGGTGCACTTTAATTTGCAAAATTTTTTTTTAGAAATTTGTAAATTTTTATGCCTGTGAAACTATCAATTTTTAAATGCTTTTTTCTTAAAATAACCTTATTTTTAAAAATCCAAACTAGAGCAGAATCTGTGCATGAAATAAACTTGAACAGACAGAGCAGTCATCCAACTGACAGCCACAGTTTTGTATTGCAAAGTGTGAGGCTTTGCTGTTGTTGCACCAAAACCTAGAGATAAAAATGTTATAAAGTAATAGCTCACACAAAGAGGGCCAGGAATTGAAGCTGATGAAAATAATATGATTTTTGTCTCCTTTAGATAACTCATCTGTGTTGAAAGTATCTTTACAACAAAATAACAAAGCATTAGCTGTGGCCTTAAGTGCTGAGAAAGAAAATTCTCGCAGGCTAAAGAACGAGAGGATTTTTCTTCAGAAGGAAGTAGAAAAACTGCAGCTTCATAATATCTTGCTTCGCCAAAAACTAAACTCTTTGGTATGCTGCAAATAATACCATTTAAACTTAGGCCAACTAAACTAAGCTTTTATCTTTTTTGGAAACTTCTTAAAATGGTGATTTAAAATATATGTCTCACATTTGTGAAGTTATGTTATCTGACAGTGTAGTATTTACATTTGCTTTTTCCTTCCTAGTTTGTTTTTTTTTTTTGTACTTACTATTTTGTCTATCAGTGTGTATGTCTATTCAGAGCTATTTTAGTGTCACCTTCACCTTTGTAATTATAGGTACTGAAATGGCATTAAAAATCAATTTGTGCTCAATTAAGTCTAAAAAAAAATTACAGCACAGATTCACCGTTATATCTTGTCTCTTATCAAGTCAGAAGTCTCTTAGAATATATTTTTTAAATTACTTTTGCTTTTACATGCAGAATAAAACTCTTCTTGGAATAGAAGCATTTTTGAATGATAACCTTTTAACTGCAATAGAAATAAGCAGTCCTTCTGAGGTAAGATGTTTTTTGAACTATTACCATATTGAACTCATTTTCTAGGATAAGATTTTCAAAGCGCCAAATTGAGTGCAATGCTGAAATAATACATATGTTGTAAAACCTTTACCCCAGTTCCTCAAAACTTGGGATGAAACACTGGTCTAGTGAAATAAATCAAATTTTGTTGGAATGAAAATATAGAATTTAATCTGGTTTATAAAGTATCTAAAAGTCAAATATCAGTTAGCACAGTTTAAAAAAAAAAAAGCTTAGTACTTCATTATGGTAAGCAAGTTACCTGCCTTCCTTTCTTAGTGCTGCAATATATACCTTACGTGTGGAAACAAAACCAGAAAACATATTCCATGGTAGTCCTTGCGTCATGGAAAAAGTACAATTAATTTTAAAAAAGAGGAAAATATTGTCTTGTCTGTTCTAATCTGTTCCTTAGTGTTGCTCTGTACTTCTATATGTATAATGCAGTTTGCCTTAGTTGTAGCTACATTTAAAAAGTCTGCGCATTGCTTTGGCATGCAAGTAGGTTATGGGTTTTGATGGATTTTGTTACAAAATATTTTGCTTTAAAATTATTGCATGTGTTTGAATATCATGTGCCTTCCATCCTATTTTTTTCCTGTTTGTTTTTTTTTCCTCTGGATATTTCCAATACTTAAAACATAAGAGAATATTTAATGATTTGTACTTCCCTTCTGTTCTTCTTTTGAAAGAATCTTCAGAGTTCCTTTCCTCTGTCAGCTGATCCAGATAGCCCTACTGATGCCCCGTTCAAGAGTGCACATCAGTCGGTTGGGTAGGTGGTTCTATTAAATGCAGAAGTTGGGAAGTGTCTGTGGATTTTCTTTTACAGCTAATCTTTGTATATTGTCCTATGTATTTTTGATGTAATGAGAAATAATTTCCTGTCTAATTCAGAAATTACCTATTTGCAACTTGGAGTCTAGAGAGAGAGAGTGGTAGATGAAACTTGTATTTGAATAATTCACTGCTTGCTTCATGTGATCTCACAAGCACAAAGCAGGATTCTCTATCATCAAAAATACTTTTGCTCTAAGATAGAACCAGATTTCATACTCAAGTTTTTGTTTTCTGCTTTAATACATTATTAAGGGAGCATTTTAAACAATTGAATGTTATGATAGAAAATGTAATAAAAATCTTCACAGTAAAATTTCCTCTTTTCAGATCAGTAGAATTGCCAGTGAAGCTTCCTTTAATTGCAACAGCTAATACAAAACAGCAAGGGACCCCTTCTCTGGTGGAAATACCAAATTCCTGCAAGTGTACTGCTGATTTGTCAGAGGAAGTGAATTCAGATCAAGTCACATTTGCATCACCATTGCCTTCTGGTACAAACAATCAAAAGTTAGTTGGAACAGACCCAGTGGAAACAACTGTTGACAAGAGTAAATTTTTTAAAGGTATGATGTATTTCTGTACTGGTGATTTATTTTTGAGAGCTCTCTGAGAATTAGTATTTAGCAATTCATTACTTGATGTGAAATACAGAAGGTATATTAAGATTCCTAAACTGTAATAAACTAATGAAAAATAGAATGCCTACCCATAAGTATAGGTGTCCTGACAATCACTTGTAGAATATTGGTCATTGAAATGTCACAATTGAAATGTAACAAAATTAATGTGAACAGAATAAAACTTCTATAAAATAACCAAATAATAACTGAAGCAGTAATAGAAAAATATATTTTTATTTATGTTCAATATCAAGTCTAATTTTGGTAAAATATGAAATTATCTCTAGTTAACTAAATTTTTAAGGACCAACCACATAATGTATGTATTCAGTTAAAAAGAAAAGTTTATAATTTTCCATACGTGTAGTTCAATGTTCAGTAATTTTATGGAGTGATTTTTATAGAGCTACACTCTATTCATTCTTTCACCAAGCTGTTGAAATTTTTCTCTTTGCAGAAAATCAACTGTACACAGAATTAAGTTGCAGTAGTGCCTTGATGACTCATGTCAAAAATACACAATCCTTAGGACAATCAGAGGAACTTTCAAAACAATGCGGTAGTTCATTGCCATTCTGTGGAAATGTGACTGAAAGAAAGAAACATACAGTACTTCCTAAGTCAAAAGCTCAACCTAATGAAAAGGATTTTGATAAAAAATGCGGGTCATTGAATCTGCCTCGTCATGGTATCAACTGTGGCAGCAATACCAATGATACAAGTTTGCAGAAAGGTTCAAGTGACTTGTCTCGCATTATTCCTTCACCTCTTAAATTCAGCAATGAAAGCAAGACAGATTTTAAGAAGCTGCTTTTTGCTGACAAGAGGAAGCCTGAAGAAACTCTTTATGATGCTGATATGGAGTTGACTGCCAGTGATGCAGGTGAACTGCTCACAGTCACAGCAAAAGACAATTATAAATTGCACCAAAATAAAATGAGTAATGCCAATTCTGACAAAATATTAGCAAATTTCAGAAAAGTAAAATATTCTAAGAAGGATAAAGAAAAAATTAAAAGTAAGACTGAAGTTGGTTCAGACTTATCCGCAGAAGAAAGGCACACTAGGGCTGACAATAGTGAAGCCTCAAAAAGTACTGACTTAGAAATTCAACTATTCCAAAGTCAGACAGAACAGCTACCTACAGGAAATTCTGTAGAGAAACACAGAAAAACAAGTAAAGCTAAAGATACTAGGAGGATATACCAGGTTAACATAGCGAGTCAAAGAAAACAGGAGACAAATGAAGAAACTTTCTCAGAAATGCTTGGAGACATGGAAAGCAAAATTCAAAAAGCAAACTCAGACTCAACTGTTACCCAGATGGCACCAGAAGTTTATCATGCTGAAAATCTGCCATTCCAAGATAATAATTCTAATGCATTGCCTTTACAGCGTAACTTGCTGAATACAAATGAGAAAGATAACAGACCAACAATAAATAGGAAAACTTTTCAAAACCCTTCCAAAGCAAGCACAGCAAAATCCTGCAGAGAGGAAAATGGCCAGGATGAAGAACATATTTCAAAAAAATCTCAAACAGAGATACACCAACGTCACAGCAAGACAAAACGAGGCCAGAATAATATTAGAAAGAGAAAAAACATGAAAAGTAGCTACAGACAAGGTAGAGAAACAGAAAATGACAGTCTGTGTCAAATTAGTAAGAAAGCAGACCAAAAGAGTAGCCATTTTTCGCCAGGCAGATTAAAACGTACATTGGCCAAGGCTAGCTGGAAAGCATGCATAATACCAGTGGGAAATCTTACACAGTTCTCAGCTTGTAAAAATGTAGAATTGAAAAATAAGGATTCACTACATGTAGAGCCTGGAAATAAAGTAACTGAAACTCAGCAAACGCAAGTAGCTATAATGACACAGAATGGCGTAGGTCTGAATACACCACCAGCTAAAGAACAAATTCGTGATGATGCCAACATGTTAAAGAAAGTAGATTGCTCAGCAGTGGCAAATAAAAACCCCTACATTAGTAACTCCTCAGGTAATCAGGTAAAGCAGAAATGGAGGTTTAGTTCTGATATTACTGAGACCAGGCGAGGAAAAAGTGATTTCAGGCCTGTTGATCAGGGCAGGCAGAATATTTTGAATGACCAGGAGGTCCCTCATGAAATAGATTCCTTTAAGAGTAAATTAAACCCTATGATTCAAGTTGAATGTTCTAAGAATATGCCATTAAATGTAGGTAGCTTTTCCCAGGAAGGTCTTTCCAATGCACAGCTCCCAGCTCTTGAACAAACTGCTTCTATCAACTTCTCTATACTGAAAAACTCTGAAATTCATGGGGGAAATAATTGTAATGAAGCACTGAATGCTGAAAAGGCAGAACAAAATCTGGATTGTATTTCTACAGAGAGCTACAAAAATACTCTGACACCTTGTCATGGTAAGTGTATGGGCTAGGAAAAGAAATGGCATTTTGAATTAGGTAGTGCTTGAAATAGTGGTAAGGTGTCTTCTCTTAATCCTGTCCTAATCATTGCTTGTTTAGAGTGGATAAAACAGAAGTGGGAAAAGGTAAGAATAACAATCACTAAAATTATGCATATTCCATGTAATCTATCTGTCACAATATCTTTTTTAATTGTGCTAATATCCTTGTTAGTTTTCAATATGCCCCAAGATGATAGTAGGCCAGATGTAAGTAGTCTGTGTTCTTGAGAAGCAATTTTAGTTGGAGCATGTATTCATTTTTCAAAGAATGTTGTGGAATTCAGAAAGTTGGGGATTGAAAAGATATAATAGCTTGACCTTTTATACAAGGGAAATTAAGAGGGAACTACACTGTTCCCTTTATAAATGGAGAACATAGCTGGACTTCTTAATGATTTCATTTGTCTTTCTTTAGAAACACTGCAATTCAACAGGAATTCTGGTATCTATCAAAAGTACATTGAGTAAACTTTTTTCTATAACTTGCCCATGAGCACACACTTTGATACGACAGCCTCTTTTTTAAAATAAGATACATTAAGTTAAGCAAATAAAATGTATTGTAGTCTGGAAGATGGGTTTAGAGTCTTCTATCATAAATTACTGTAAAGGAGCTAAAGGGAATACATGACTGACACATCTATGCAAGAGTTTAAATACACTTTCAAATGTAGCTTGGTAGCATTAGGAATCTATTTTGTAAATACACTTCTTCTCAACAAGTTCCTGTTTACTGTCTGAGAAAGTCTCAACCCTGAGACAGGATCCTAGCTCAGATTAGTAATTTGAATCCCAGACTATCAAGCAAATACTGCCTTGGCTTCATTTGAATGCTGACACAATGGCCAAAAAACCTCCTATTTTACATGAGCTCAGAATAGGAATATTGACCATTGTGTGAGGTATCAGTCTTTATAGTTTGTAGTTGTATCTTCTCATTTTTGATTCCTTCTTTGGAAGGTGGAAAGAGAATCCCATAATTTTTTTATCCTTAGTGATAAATTAGTAAACCCTTATTATCAGTAGTATCAAAGACTGCTAACATGAAAAGCTAGTTAATTATTTGATCTTCATCCATTTAACCAGTTAATTTTTTATTCTACATCCAAATCTATATCTTGGATTGAAAGATTGCTATGTTCACTTTATGCACATATGCCCAAAAAGCAGGCATAAAGCTGCAAAATTCAGTACTAGAGAACTCTTGTACAGCCTAACTCTTCAGATTGTACATGTATACTCTCCCCCTGCATTCAAAGCCATGAGCTGTGTGCAGTTTTACTTTTGTAAATGCAGTAATTTAAAGGAGTCTTAAGCAGACAGTTGCAAACTGCAGTCCTCATGGGGCTTCCTTAAATGCCCCATGACCTATGGCAGACCTCAAACAGCTTGAAACTTGTAGAGGTTGAAAGTGCTGTAGTGGCATTTTCTTTGATCATCTGTCCTGGTTTGTGCTGAGTGTCTTTAGTAGGACCAGTAACCAAAGTACCTGACTTAGGAAATACTGATGAAAAATAATTAATTGAAGGTTTTCTTAATGATTCAGATTTAGAATGAGGCATATAAACTACTGTATTTACAGGGAGAAAGGCTTTCCAAGATCTGACAAATACTGGTATACCATCTCACGTTTCTGCACCTAAATCACCCAAAACTTTAGAAGAAAACTCAGCAGGACCACGTAGGCGAGGAAAATCCACTATTTGCTATAAAGAACCTAATCTCCACTGGTAGGTGGGGGCAAGTAGATTAGGGGTTTTTTTTGTCTTTTGAGGGTGTAACTGTCTCCGGGAAAGATAGTTCAACTGTTTATTTGGGGATTTAATAACCTATCACAGATCTCTTTTGCAAAGATACTCCAGTGTTGGTTTAAAACATCTCCTGTGTGGCAGCATTTCCAAGTGCCAAAGTAAGACAACAACAGTACTCAAATTTCAAAATATAGTTGGTAGTGATAGTGAATAATAGTGAATCTTAATGTTTATCATGATATAAATGTCTTTAGAGGTGGATAACTGTAAATGGCATACTTAAAGGTAAACTTATAATAATGTCCTTGTAATATTGTCAAGTGGGGAAAAAAATTGTGCACTAATATAATTAAGTAGATTTCTTTAAAGTAGCTGTATCTAATATAGGAAATAATTTATTAGTTTGGCAAGTATTTATATTAGTTAGCTATATTAATTTTATTCTTCATTTGCCTCTCATTGCTCTTAGCAAATTTAGTGGCACAGGATTTTCAAGATTGTTAAAAGACAAAACATAAATTGTCTAAGAACTATTAAAATTTAAAAGAGCATTTTAAAGCCAAACTTCCATTAAGAAAACTAATAGATTTGCCCTTACATGAATAGACCTAATTCTCAATGGACCTTTAAGTTGATTACTTCTAAAAATATTCTGAGAGTTTTTGCCACAAAGTTGGTTGGTGCTTTTTTGTTTGGTGTGGGTTTTTTAAAAGCATAATATTAATACAAGGAATAGTTACACTGTATTATTGTGTGTATATTAGTAGGATGCATATTCACTAGGTAAAGACAGTATCAAGGCTTCCCTGTAGTACTGTTGAGAGTGAAAGAATTATAGCAACTTACTTTACGGCAAAGGCAAAAAGAGTATGTCTTTCTTTTCTGGCAATACTGTGACAGAAGAAGAAAACAAATCCATAAACAAAAAAATTAGAGCACTGTTCTAATACACCCTCAAAATGTGTTTTACCTATGTAAGTAAGCAAAGAATTTAAGTAATAAGACTGGGCAGAGAAGAGCTGAATCTAATGTAGGATGTATCTTTACCACTGGCAATTCAGAAGTATTTATACTAGATAACTTGTAAAATAAATGGAAAAGGATTATACTTTTATTTTACTAATTGATTTAGATGCTAGAATGCTGTAGTATTATATATCAATACGTTGTCACTCTTTTTTGCCAGAATGATAAGGCTCTGTATTTCTGAGACAGTAACTAATAATAGGAAAAAATGTCACTCAAGCTTTCATTGAGTATTTAGAATTTGTTATTCTAATTTGAATTATTATAATTACATTATTATATTTACATAGGTGCTTGACTATATTCATACATGATGTCTTTTATTTCTTTTCTTTACAGCAAATTAAGGCGTGGGGATCCATTTACAGATACACAATTTCTGCGTTCCCCAGTCCGTAAAGTAAAAAATAAAACAAGTTTTAAAAGTAAATCAAAATTTATTTGAAGAAGACGAAAGAATTGCCTTTATGAATAATGCTTCTAAAATAAGTATACAGTTGTTTATGTGTATATATATATATATATGTTTAGCAATATAGAGTGTGCTTGTTGTTCTTTGATTAGTAAAGGTCTTCCAAAGTGAAATTTTCTGGAAAAGAGCCTCTACATAAGGGGCATGGAATACTTTACTGAGGAAGGCATATAGAGGTTAGACTCCATTCATGTTTTGCATTTCTGGTCAGTAATTTATAATATGTTCAAAGCATTTGGAGCACTTCTTAAATTGTAAGAAAAGTGTATGTTTTAATGAGAATTAAAAATAAACCAGCTTTGGGGACTTTATTGTGAGTTTTTCATCTGTATTTTGAGTAGAACCATTTTCTCAGTTCTGGTTGGAACAGACACATGCATCCCAAATTTTGATAAATTTATTTAAATAGATTAAGACAGTCCCTTTTTCTTTGGGTTTTGGTTATTTTTTTTGATATTTGATTTTTAGATTTGACAGAATCATACTGAAATTTGAATAAGGAAGTCTCGCTGAGGAATAGTGGAGAGAAGTCTAGTGTCCAGAGTACATGCCAGAGACAGCCAGGAATGGAAGAGCACTGCAATAGAAATTCAGTAGTAAATAGGATCCAGACAAAGCAACACCTGGAGTTTCCAGCTGAGAGTGCTAGTGTGACGACTAATACAACCACACCATACCATTCAGCTATCAGGTTTTTGTATTTCTTCCCCTCTGGATTCCCATTAATAACTTCTGCATTTCATAATGAGCTGTCAGCTGACAGTTTTCTGGCACTATCTCATTTGAAGATGCTGCCAGCTGCAGGCTATGGCTCACAGCCCACACAACTTTTACAGATTACAACAGATAAGCAGCAGGTTAATTTTGCAACAAAGATAGCCATAGCTCATTTTTAATGAGATACAAATAAGTTGACTTAATTTTAGTTGTAGATGGTGTTTCTTCACACAGGATGTAGTAGATGTCACTAGTTTAAACAGTCTTAAAAATTGATCAGACACATTAATAGAAGAAAAATCTATGAGGAATTACCAAAACCCATTTCTGGCACAAGATGTCCCTGAATTGCAAATTGTTGAAGGCTGGAAGAGGATTCTGGAAAAGCCTTGCTATGCATTTGTCCAATTTTTACACTTTTTCCAAGGGCATTCAGTGTTGAAAATTTCAGAGGCTAGCTCTTCGATTAGCTAGACCTTTCGTCTGATACAGTATGTCTCTCTTTAAGAGGTGTAACTGATACTCTTAAATTTATTCGAGGTACATATTCTTGAAAATTTATAATATGTTCTTAAAAGTATTCTTAAAAAATGTACTCTTCATACATCATTGTAGATTTCATTGTAACCTGGAAAGCTGATGGAGAAAATAGTCCTTTAACAGATGTTAAAAGCAACATGATTGGGAGTAGCTGACATTGATTTACAAACAGGAAATCAGGCTTTATTAACCTAACAGTCTTTTACAACTAGCTTGGTGGGTGAGGGTAGAGCAGTAGATGTTGTCTGAATTTTAGTAAGGCTTTTGACATCACCTCTGATAACATTCCACAAAAAAGATGACGAAATATGTGCTAGTTAAGTGCACGGTGAGGTGGGCTGAAAACCCAGAAGGTTGTGATTAGTGGCATATGGTCCGGCTGGAGGCAACACATTAGAGCTCCTTAGGGTTTGTACTGGGGCCAGCACTGTTTAACACCTTTGTTAACAACCTGTATGACCAGACAGAGTGCACCCTATACAAACTTGCAGTCAACACAAAACTGGAAGGAGTGTCTGAAATACTGGATGGTTCTGTCACTGTTCAGAGGGATCTGGACAGGGTGGAGAAATGAGCCAAGAGGAATCTTAAGAATTTCAACAAGAGGAACCTCTGCCCTTCTCCTGTGAGCTGCCAGAATTTCAGCTGCATATTTTGACAGAAAAGTGAGTCATACATATCAAAATATACTCCTGGATGTAGCTTTCAGGTGTGTCTGTTCTACATGTAAGTATTGAACTATAACCACAAACACTGAGGCACTAAAGTATTATTTACAAATACTTAAGTAATACAACTGTTTCCTGTTGTGGTTGCTTTATTATAGTCTGTAGCCCCAAGGCAACTTCCCCAAAATCCTGTAGGACATTCCATGTATGAATAATTTGGAGTTAAATATACCACTAGTGAGGTAGTTTACAAAAGGGACCTTCATCCCCTAAACAGAGACCTTGTCTAGCTATTGTTCTGTTGTTGCCAGTTCCAGAGAACATGCAAAGATTGTAAATGTACAGCAATAAGGACAGCAAGATGTTTTCATACAGAACCTCGCAGGAAAAGAGAGTATTCAATCAGTATGACAATTCTTCCAGTAAAAAACTTGCCTTATCATCCAGGCAATGTGGTCTGCATTGCAAAACAGAGCTGTTAAAATTACTATCTGAGAAGTTTCAGCAAACAGCCTTTTCTTTCTGACGCATGTAGTGTGTGTCACCACATTAGCAAGACCATTATGAAGAAGTGCAGAAATGGTTGGGAAGATAGATTCTATCCTGAATCAGTGTTATTTTTAAAAGAATTACACATAGAATTTTTAATACATTTTTCCTTGGGTTTTTTTTTACCAAGTTTGTAATTAATTTGTTTTATTTTTAATTGAAATTTTCTTGTTAGCTTCTACTATTATCAATATCACCAGCTGTGTAATTAGAAATCCAAAGAAGTACCTGTCACAACTCGTGTTCCCAGTGCTGGCACTGCAGCAGCAAAACAGTGGTTTTTAAAAATGGTTGTTGCTCTGTATTGCCTGTGGTTTGAAAGCTAGAAACAGAAGCACATGCTTCATCTTCCCAGAAAATAACTAATCTTTTGGGAGATGGCCATAATTATTTTTTTTCAGTGAAAGTCCCATTGTTCCACACAGCCTCAGGTGATTCCAGCTAGACTCCTACTGTGTTCCAAAGGTAAGCATGGAATTTTCAATAAAAGTACAAGGCCTAGGTCTTTATGCCTTCATTTCTTCCATTCCTTTTAGTACAGCTATCTTTCAAAGTAAGAAAGGATAAAGAAAATGGCCTGAAGATGCATAGAAGTTATTTTAAGTAACTCTAAAATTGTATTATTGTTGTTACTGCCCTGCTTCCCTTGTTTTCTCCATTCTTACACTTCTTGTTGCTCAAATTGATATTCTATAATAGAATACAGAAAATATTCACTTTGTTATTTTCTAGAATGCATTTCTTTTAATTGTTCCACAAAATGATTACATAAATTCGGCATAAAGAACGTTACACTGCGTTTGAATCGTCACTAATTGTGCTTGTTTTACCAGATGATTTGATATATTAGAAGATCTTTCCAGGAAAAAGATGTACAAACAGCTAAAGATTTTCGAGATAAAACTCAATTTGTAAACCATTACCAGGGATTAGGATAATTTTGCTCCGGAGGAACACCTGTGTCCTTTGAGAGAGTGTGCGGTACGGCTTAGCATTCGAACCCTCGAGCGACACCTTCAAACGCTGCGGTCAGTAAACGCCGAGCTCGGCTCTGGGTGCCGACACTAGGGCCGTGTTACCCTCTGGCTGGCCCCTCCGAGCGCCCCACCCGCCGCCCAGCCCGCTCCGGCCGCGCCGCTGGGGCAGAGGCCAGGCGCGATGGATCTGCGGGGGGCGGCGGCGCCTGACCAGCTGGTGTTCTATGTGAACGGCAGAAGGGTGAGTATTGCCTGCAAAGAGTGCGGACGAACGGGGGCTGCCGTTCTAGAAGCCCCGAAGGGGGTGGGCACAGATTTTTGGCATCCTCAGACTTCATGGCAGTATAAGCGAATCCTCACACCAGCCTGCAAAAGAACAAACGTGGTTGCATCCAATTTTGGCTACCTCTGCTGTGTTTAGGAGGAAAAAACGTGTCAAAGTGAAACACGCTTTCAGCTGGGTATCAAGTTTGGCTGGTAAGCAGCCTGGTTTTTACCATTTGTATGTGGCTTCTCATCTTTGATGGCATCCGATTTTCAGAAGCATAACTGAAAGTAAGACTCTGGTGCCAAAATACGGACTATTGACCTTAAAGATAATATTGCAAGGACTAGTTTTTGATCCAAAGCAGCTGTAAGGAACCAGCTGATTCTCAGCAACAGAGTAAGAAATGTTCTACTCGATCAAGAATGTGGGCGTATCTGTTGCTCTCTGTTGTCAGACGATTACAGCAAATGAAAGTTCTTACAAATAAAGCTAGAAAATAAATAGCTCCTGCTCATGGTCTTACAAGTTCATTGCAGTATGTCAAAGTGCCAGGGAAACTCTAAAATCTGAAAATCATTAGTTCTTTAGGCTGTCTCTACTGTAGCAAAGTTCTGCTGCATTTTTATTTCTGCTGTGACCGAAGGTCAGTTCCCTCCGTACTGCCTTTCACTGAGCAGCAGTTATTTTTAGTAATTGCAAGGTGCCTTGACCCTTCTTTTCCGGAAACAAATCTGCCTGAGAAGGAATTTCCAAAAGCAGCCCAAACTCTCCTGTGGTGTTTGGCATTTAGTTTATTTCTGTGAGAGGGAAACAGAGAAGGATTCTCTTTTGGCTTTGAGGGAATGTAGTCTGTGCACTGAATTTTGAAAAGCCTTGGTTTCTTATTTAAACCTTGTTTTTAATTTCTTACTGCAGATAATAGAGAAAAATGCGGATCCTGAAGAAATGCTGCTGTCTTATCTGCGAAAGAAACGTATCCTTTTCTTGTCTGTTTCCTAAAGTCACTCATGTAAAAGCCTCATTCAAGCAAAATTCTCATAAATTTTGATTTAAGGCTTAATTACCAGGTTAGGGAAGTTGTGATTCCCCAAAGAGAAACCAACCATAGAAGCCTCTTTCTTAATCCAAATACTCTTCAGTTGAGATACTGTATTTTTAGCCTACTTTCTTAAACACACCGTTATGACCTCAGGTATGATGAGTATGCATTTTTCTGTGTTCCTCCTCTCTCCCCCCATAAAGAAGCCTAAAAACTTTGTGGCCAGTGTCCATAAAGCTTGAAAGAATAGAAGTCTCCAAGTTTTGTAACCGTCTCTCTCCAGAGAAAAGGCAGAGGTTGTAATGAGACCCTGAGTCTGATAGAATTTTGAGGGGGAGAAAGGCATCTTCCTTTTGGTGGCTTTGGAGTATTAAATCAAGTGTTTGTTGATTCACAGCTTCAGATTGGCCACAGATTCCCAGAAATGAGCACTTCTCTCAGAAATGTGATCTTTCAGATTAGGTGCAAGGTTAATATCCTGACTATAAATAGGTCTTCTGGGAAAAACTGGGATATAATTTTCAGTGGTCCACTGGAATTTCAGTTATATAGCTGAGTTGACCATTACGCATTACTTCCTTTCATATTTTCACTTGGAAAACTATTTTTCACTTCCTCTTTCTGTCCCAACTTAACTCCTCTTCCAAAATAAGTCCTAATCAAGTTTTCTGTTTTCTTGAGAACAAGATTTTGGTCATGTCATTCCTTAACTTCAATCTTATTTTCATTCAAAATTTTAAGCCAGCATAGAAAGCAGTCTGATGCATATCCTATGATACCAAACCAATTCTGTGTTCCTTAGAGGTTTAGGAAAAAAGATGGCCTCAAGTCTTTGAGCAGAATAAAAACCAGATAATTATTTTTCCCTAATGACAGCATTTTCAGTCCGTCTTACAGGAACTAAGTACGGCTGTGGAGGAGGTGGCTGTGGTGCCTGCACAGTGATGATATCAACATATGAGCCATCTTCAAAGAACATACGGTATCCTTAAGAAAAACAGCACAGAATTTTATGATTTTAGATACCATTTCCAGATATAAAACTGTCAAAACAGAGTTGTAAAATATGTACCTAATAGTAAAAGAAGCTAAAGGAAAGGTCACTTCAATCCAAGAGAATGCTCTAAAAAATACTATTGATTCGCAATATTGTAAGTTTGCTGAAGTATCGCTGAATTTGCTTATATATTCTGAGAGCTTATGTATTCTTATATATTCAGACAATTACATTATATTTTAATGCAATGCAAATGAAAATGTTTAGTTACTGGAAGGGTTGAAAGTAAAACAGTCAGAATAACTTTTGAAAATAAACACTTCAGCTGTATTAAAAAAGTCAACTATTTTTATTATAATGATTGAAAGCTTTGAAGAATTTTCATCTTGGTATGTTGTTCCTATTTATTATGATATTTATTTTACATCGTAATTTCCTTTGGATCAGAAATTGGATTACAAATTTGCAGCACTAATTCTTTACTTCCTTCAAACAACTACATCAATCCTCCCTTCCCCATCTTCCTTCTCCAAAATACAGTTGACAGGTTGCTTGTAGGCAGGAGAAACAGAAGGGCAATTAGAAAAGATCAAAGTATTAAGGAAGATTTAAATTCTATGGAACTGTCCTCATAGATACGTTATTTACACTGGGGACAAGAGATACAGCTAGCGAGTGATCCCTTCTCACTCCAAATGATGACAGTGACTTCTTTATAAGTATAAACCATGTTTTAATTGACTGAAAAATAATTTTCACATATTATAATAAAATAACATTCATATTCTTGATTCTCCTTTATGTTCTGAAGACACTATTCAGCCAATGCATGTTTGCTTCCCATTTGCTCCTTGTATGGTGCAGCAGTGACTACAGTGGAAGGTGTTGGAAGTACAAAAACCAGGATTCATCCAGTTCAGGTGAGAGTACCGTATCACTGTGTAAGAGGATTACTGATTGCTTTTTTGTATGGGCTGGCTTGAATGACACTGCTTTTAGGACATGGGAATTTAATGTGATGATTATTTTCCCTGCTAAATGATAGTAGAGGTCAACAGGGGTTTCTGATGGTTGATTGATCAAGGCTGATGACATATGGCTCATGATAGACCTTGTTTTAATGCTGACAGTCTGATCAAGTAGTTGGTATGTAAGGATTGGTCAAATGGATCAGGCTCATGCTGTTTGGGCCAATGGCACATCTTGGACAATGCCCTTTTAGCTGATGTTTTAGTATAAATGCAAAAAAGACAGAAGTCCACTGAAGAGTAGTTAACTTCCTTAGTAAGATGTGTCTGGGCATCACACCCAAAATAATTACTCTTATTTGATATTCCTTAAAGTGTTTTACTTAAAAAGTCTGATTTGCTGTGAAGACAGCATTTGGTATGGCATCTCCTATTTAAGAGAGAATTTGTTAGAATGTGGATGAATGCTGGAAGGAGGAGTGCTGTTTATGGTATTTCATTTCAGGAAAGACTTGCCAAGTGCCATGGCTCCCAGTGTGGGTTCTGCACGCCTGGAATGGTGATGTCCATATACACTTTGCTGAGAAACCACCCAGAACCAACTTCAGAGCAGATGATTGCAACTCTGGCTGGTAAATATTGCTCCCTTTTACTGTGCAGGTCTGTCCCTGAAGCATTTTCTTCAGATGCTCTGTGAGTGCCTGTCTGTGTGAGTGCACACACATGCATGGATAGATGTACTCTCTACAAACTGTGCTTCTCAGCAGAGTTGCTACTGGATGCAGTTCTTGTATTCCCTGTTATTCTTTTCTGGAAAATGGAGCATGGAGCTCTGGACTGATTCAGAGACAGGTGTTCTAAATATCCCTATATGTGTCTTTTGAAGTGCTTTCAATCAGGTGTACCAAAATGATGTCATATTGGAGTAAGGAGCTGCATCTGAATGTCTCTGAGGTGCCTTTATGTCTGGAGTTGAGAATGTCATAAGTCTCACAGGAGATCCCTTTTGCAGTAAAAATAAACCAGTCAAATGAGGCAGAGAGATGCTCATGCTTTCCCTTACTGAAGATACTCTGCATTTATTGCAAGTAAAATAGTCTTCTGTCAACTGTTGTGCTGTAGAGTCACAGTGGAGCCAAAGGCATTTCCTATTGCTCTGTGGTGAACTTAAATGCTACCTTCTTTATCCTCTAGAAAGAAGTTAGAGGGAAGGAGAAAAACATTTTGAGTGGGTGGACAATATTGTACAATCTTTTATTCTCCCACATACTGAGCTGTAGTCAGAATTCACTCTAGCACAAGTTTCAAGTGTTTCATACTTCCCTTGAAACAAAAGCATTTTTTCTCAGGAGCTGCATGGTCCTAGGTCTTGTGATAATGTTCTTTTTTGTCTTTCTGAAAGCTAACCCTTCCTGAGCTTCAAAACCACAAGACATGGCATCACAAAGCCACATGCTTTGGAACAAAGCTTTTTTTGACTGATTTTCCTTTTTCAGGGAACTTGTGCCGCTGTACTGGGTATAGGCCAATCCTAGATGCCTGTAAAACCTTTTGTAAGGTAAGAAAAAGCAGTGATGACAGGATTACTAGATTGGGTCATATGTGTATACAAACCATCAGGATTTTCCTTAAGATCATGGCTTTCCTCTATTCAGAGATGTAGATCTGAGTAAGTGGCCTAACCCATTACAAAGATTGATTAACACTGTTGCCTTAAGGAGAGGGGGAAAAAACTTTCCAAGACAACTTTATGTGGGTAAAGTAGAGAAGAGTTCTTTACT
>JAWWEE010000162.1:27098912-27249916 GCA_035221455.1 Xenops minutus | reverse complement strand
TCTAATTGTCTTAGCTCTGGTACATGTTTCTCAGGCATGGTGTTCCAGCTATTATCTGACCTTAAGACAGCTAGCACAGGGTGAGAGGTTGCTAGCTGCTCTATATGTGAAAAACTACATAAAAGTATAAAAATCTACAAATTCATGAAAACCTTACAGCAACAACACAAATGAACATGGTGTCTAGCCTGGATTATGAAGAGTAATATGAAGTAATCTATGTGGTTTACTGTGGGTTAGTACTGGCATGAACAAAAGCAGAATTTGCATTCATGTTCTCAGTAATTTATCATATAATGCAACATGTCAGAAACTTACAGAGAAAGAGAGTGAACATTTTGTAAAGGAAATAATGCAGGCCATCTATATGTGCTCTCAAAAAGTCAACTGAATTTCATGTAGTATGAATTATTTTGTATTAAGGACTTCAGCATCTGATGACTTTTAATGTCACTTCTTTAACACATAATCCTTGTAGTTTGCCTTGTTATTAAACTTCACCTAGAACTTTATTGAAATATAAAGAGTCACTCTTACCAGTTTTAACTCGTAACCATTTTGGGCAGCATTTCACTATGGGATTATTCCTATTTTAGGAGTCCATTTGTTGTCAAGTGAAAGCAAATGGAAAGTGTTGCTTGGATCAGGAAGATGATTTATTTGACAAGGAAGAGAAGGTAAGGTTTTACATATTTTACCCATGCCATTTAAATATAAAACTTGGAGAAAGAATATTGCATAGCTTTTTTTCCTTGTAATTAAAGTAAATGTAGTATACGCTACCATTTTTTTCCTCCACCCTACATAGTATTATTTCATAAATATTTCATTATCCCTCAGAAAAAATTTGGAGATATTTTGAAAAATGGAAGAGTGTAAGCACTGGTCTCTTAGGAATCTAACTGCTGACTGGAGTCTGAAGAACTGACACACTCTTAAAAATCAGAGCTATGATTGTGATTTTATGTAAAATTGCTTATCCATACAAATATTTCACTTTATTTCTTAATTTTCTTTCAGTTATGTTTGATCTACTTCTTTTGGTTTTGAGTCCTTTAGCCTGGCATGAAACTAATTGCTTACAGTAGGACTATAGATAGGAAGCCTGTCCTTAATCCTTCAGTTGCTTGCCTTTGCACTGTCATTTGTGTTAGCAGTAAAATTTAAGAAACTGTTCTAATCACTTCCTTCACCTCAGTAGCTCCAAATGATGCATGGTAGTTTAGCAACAAATGCAAATGATAATGGAATTGCTAGTTTTCTAGTGACTTCAGCGGGAACCTCATGGTTTGGTTTTGGTTTTGCTTTTTTGTTGTTGTATGAAATTAATGATGAGAGAAAATTCTTGGTCTTTGCTCATCTTCTTTCCTTGTAAGGTTTCCACCAGCCTGTTTTCAACAGACGAATTCCAGCCCTTAGATCCCACCCAGGAGCTTATATTTCCTCCAGAACTAATGGTAACTTCTGCTGCTTATAGACTACTCTTTAGCTCTGTTCAGAATTAATTCATAAGTCCTGCTTAGTGGTAATTCATCAGAAGAAATGTCAAAACATTTTAACATCAATCCAAAGTTATACTCCGTTTTTTTCAGTATGCTTACTGAATATTCACATACCAAAAAAAAAACATATTGCAGAGTTAGGTGTTAGGTGAGAAGACAAAGAAGTAACCTAAACTGGATTTTCAGTGCAGCACATGAAGATGCAAAGGCTTTGCAGCAAACTGAATAGCAAACACTTTTTAACATTGGCAAAACAATGCATTTCCCTCAATTTGTGGCTTAATAGTTTTGTTAGTCTTTTCTGCCAAAATGTCAGCCTCAGATAGCCCCCCAGATCAGGGAGTGTTTAGCCCCAGTGACTAAGGTATGTCAAAGATATAAACAGTTGGAATGGAAAGTGTTAGGAATCCTTAATCACTGACAGCAATATTTGCCAAGAAAAACTGAAAGCTCTTTCTTTATGTTATTGTCAATCTAGAGAGTCAAGGACAAACTCTCTGTAACTAGTCTGGCTGCTTATGGAAAAAGGTTGATAACTGTAGGACAGGAGTTCTTGACTGTGTGTTTGTACCAGTATTAGTTCTCAAGGTGTTTCCCAGTGATCACTGAACAGTGCTAGAACAGCCAGAGACACTTAAATGTATGTGTAATCTAGAAAGGGATGCTGCTGCCAGTGTCACTGGTGACCTCCAGCAAGCTAAGGGGGTAAACACCTCCCAAAGTATTTTGTAATCACTCCTCTAAGTTTTAGCAATTGCAGAATCTATTCCTACATCTTTTGCTTGGGGATAACTTATGATCAATCTTGCTTATTAGCCCTTTGAAATTACTTGAAGACCTTTCACCCACACAGTCTAGAATTTCACTACAGTGCAAAGAGTCAGCATAATATCTCTGTCCCATTTTTGTCCAATAAGTAGAACTGTCATTGTTTGAGAACATTTTTGACTCTCAGTTTAGTGTCTCTTAGGCCTCACGC
The DNA here is from genome assembly GCA_035221455.1 of Xenops minutus. Lineage (NCBI taxonomy): Eukaryota > Metazoa > Chordata > Aves > Passeriformes > Furnariidae > Xenops > Xenops minutus. The sequence continues at coordinate 27,247,435 of JAWWEE010000162.1, read as the reverse complement.
CTGTTTGTGTGTCTAAATATTTAAATCTGCCAAATTTCCCCATCAGAGAATGGCTGAAAATCAACCAAAAAGAACTCTGTTTTTTCATGGGGAGCGAGTGACGTGGATTTCCCCTGTAAGCTTGGATGAATTATTGGATCTGAAAGCTGCTCACCCCAAAGCACCTCTTGTGGTTGGGAACACCAGCGTGGGTATGTATACAATCACAATGGCTCCTGTTGCTGTAGTTTCAGAGTACATGGGAGGAGCAGGGTTACATTTGTCATTCTTTTTGCATCTTTATCCTTAAGCTTACACTCCACTATGTTGGAGTTGTCATTATGGAAAATGTCTCTTGTCCAAGTCTGTTCTTATCTTATAGGACCTGAGATGAAATTTAGAGGTGTATTCCATCCAGTTCTTATTTCTCCTGCAAGAATCCCAGATCTGAATGTGATGAAATTCACAGATGATGGTCAGTAGACTTTGCTTTATTCAGACATAGGAAATTTCTTTGCAAAAATGAATGCTGCTCCATTCCATAGTGCTGAAGGTGTGAAGTGCTGTGCAACTCATTCCTAAGCATGCTTGGTTCTGTGCCCACCATCCCAGTGCATGATAGTTTTGTCTTCATGATGCAGTGCAGTGCGGACCAGCAGTATTGCCTTGGGCCTTGGTGTAATGGTGATTATTCTGGTCATACTGGTTCTGGTGCTAAGTCATGCAGTATCTGCCTTGTGACCTCTGTACCATGCTCTGCTGAATAGCAGAGAGGGGCCCATACAGAACCACAGAGAGAGTGAGCACATGGCATGCTTGTTTACATTAGAAAAAAGGCTGTGATTAAACTGGCATAGCTAATATGTATTAACTAATCTAGTTCTCAGTCATAACAGTGGTGATTATTGCAGGTTAAAAATGGTGTAACTCAATTTATATGTTTAAGATTAGCATGGAGGTTTTCTTAGCTAAAGTTAGACTCAGGTTCAGTGTTTAAATAAATTCTAGTGAAATTAGAACTGACAGGTAGAAACAGGTTTCAAGTTACCATAATAATCTAAATTAATTTAATGTAAATTATGTTGTACAAGTTTTCTGCCAAAGTTTTAAGGAAAGTCATATCCTGTATCTAATGAAATTACTTGCAATATGCCTGAAGCCACTTTTTTATAGGTGGCAAAAGGTATTTAACTGTTCTATTGTTGCATTTAGAGTATCTTTTTTATTTTTGACCAGTCACCTAATTCTATTCAAAGACTAGTTTGTTCTTAGCTGAAAAGAAGCTGGGTATTGAAAAGAAGCTGGGAGACTGCTTACCGCTTTTTTAAAATCTGTAAATAAAACCTAGGTATGAGAAGGTGAGACTTACATATTCTGAAACAAGAGATATGCAGTTTAGTTTGCCAGCCAGAAATAACATTTCCTCTCTCTAATGAGATTTAAATGCAAAACATGTCTTGACTAAATTTTTGTTTTAAATACACAAAATCTAATATTGCTTTGTGTGATTAAAAGTCATCTAAGTTATATATATTTCTGTTTGTATTTTGATTGGATCCCCTTGTTCATTCAAAACATTTGTATATTACGTAAATGATTATTTTGAACAGAAAGGAACTGTTTACCATTTAAAAAAAAAAATTAAAAGCATATTCTTACAAAAAAAACTCCTCAAATAAATGCATACAAGTTTTCTTTCTAGTGGGAAAAAGAATACTGTCTTCACTGTTAGGGCTGTTTGGGTTTTTGTTGCCAATGCTACCTACCCATACCTTAGGTGAATAACTAGAATGTATGTATGCAGAGCAAGATGAAATTATGGTGGAAATTGTGTTTAAAAATTGGAAGAGTCTCTGAAAAGCGTTTTGAAGCCGATGAAGAAGAGGTGAGCTATTAGCTCAGATTCATCATTTCTCAAGTTTGCCTGCAGTGTCCTGAAATGAAAGGTCAAAGTCCTTTAATATGAGAACATCCCGCTCCTTTTATCGGAGCCTGTATTCCACATGAGCAGTCCTAGCCCTACAGTCTGAAGTGTTTAAAACCCAGGTGATAAAACAATGCACATGTTCCACTTTGGTAATTTTTTGGTTACAGGACTAACTCTGGGAGCTGCCTGCAGCCTCTCTCTAGTGAAAGACATCTTGACAAATTCCATCTCAGAGTTCCCTGGAGAGAAGACAAAGGTTTTCTGTGCTATCTTGCAGCAATTGAGAACTCTGGGTGGAGAACAGATAAGAAATGTGGCTGTACGTTGTGCATTTATTGTAATAATTTGGAAAAGTTGTAGCAAATGCGAAATTGTAAAACGTGTAAAACTTGCATTTCTAATTTTGATTTTGCCATGGATTTTCTGTCAATACCTCATTTTTGAACTTTCAGTATGTATACATCTATGTACAGTCTGCACGTTGTATTGTCACTTAACATAAAAATATGAAGGTGATAGAGAAAGGTAATATAAATATCTCTTCTTTTTTTTTAAGTCATTAGGTGGAAACATCATAAGTAGAAAATCAACCTCAGACTTGAATCCTATTCTGGCAGCCAGCAACTGCATGCTCAATCTGGCTTCAAGAGGTAGGAGGAGATAACCTGTCTCAGTAGTAGTGCCAGAGGTACAGGATCCCATTGTATGAGAGGAGGGGAAATAGGAACCTGTGAGAGTTCGTTAAGGAACCATTTTTACACTCTTACACAAGATCATGTCTGCAGGAGAAGCAATTTGCAAGGAAAGAACCTGTCACATATTCCTATGCATTGAGACCAACCAGATCACATGTACTTCTGTGGGCAGTGAATTACTATAAGCACGCATAAAACCTGACAATTTGAGTAGCTGTGTACCATCTCCTCATCTCCCTGTTTGTTTGGGTTTTTTTCTGTAATTGATGCTTTGCCATGATTTAAAATCACCCTCTGACTTTGAGAAGAACTCTGACTTTTCATTCCTCAAAAGCACTTACTTCTGATACAGGCACCCTGATCCAGCACATTTCTCCATGCCCATTTCCTCAGTTCCCTTCCATCACTGTGTATATGTTACCCTGTACGTGCCTCTTTTCTTGTGCACTGCCTTTGGAAGGCTGAGGAAGCTATTGGTAAACATGAGCTACCTGGTGGCTTGGAATTGCATGCTTTCCGTTCTGGGTGGCTTATGTCCTTTTTGCCCTAGATCAGACAGAGTGAATCTTGCCATTTCAGACCGTGTAATATTCCACTCAACACACTGAAATATGTGTTCTTTAAGGATTGTTTCTAAGACAGGATTTCTTGGAACAGATACACAAAAACTTTCACTGTTTGATTCCCATTACCTCTTTCTGCATGGTTTGTCATGGAGAGAAAAAATATCTGTCAGAATGTTGTTCTAACAAGTGAAAGTGCAAACATTTGCATCTTCTTACTCAGCAGTTCTAATGGTGTGCCTACTTACTTGAGTGAGGAATAGGATCACTGATTGAGATCTCTTTCTAACCAGGCAGTACTCGGCTGTTGGGAGAGAGTTTTTAGGCATTTTAACAGGTTTTTAACATAATTTGCTATGAGGTAGTAATTGATGAAACATAGGAACGGTGGATTGCTCGAGAAAAGGAGATTGCAAAAGCATACTTAGTTGTTAGTATTTATCTTAAGTCACAGTGTAAGAGAAAATGCACCTTCCTAGATCCTGACAGGCTCACAGGTGGGATTGGACAATAATCTTTATGTATGTAAACCAAGTGTATTCTGAATGGAATTGCAAAGGCAAAAATCCAGTACTGCTATTCTTAACAGTGTTATTTTTCAGATTTACGCTTCAGCAAAATAAAATTCTTTTAGTGAAGATTTGTTGTCACACTAGTTATATCTGAGGAATTAAATTCTAAGGCTAAATGATATTCTAGGATGAGCAGGTTATCATCAAGCATAATGTGAGGAACATGAAGAAAATAATGTTGTAAAACAGCCAGTCATGAAGTATCATGTTCATTGAGTGAGGGAAGTATTTCAATATGTGAACCTTTAAAAAAAGGCAGAGAAGATTATCTGGTTATGGAAAGTCTTGGCAGTCAGGGCAGTTGCATGATAAATAGCATCTAGTAATAAGAAATCCTTTATTTAAAATTGCATTGGACCCCTTAGGTAGCATGTGAAAAGTACAGAAGACACAGAAGACTAATAAAAATACACTTACTTCATCAGTCAAACACAGATGGTTAGGTTTCACACTGTTGACTCATGGTGGATTTCCATCTGTACAGTGTTCAAGCTTCTGTGTTCCTGCAGAACAGCAATGGTACTTGATAGCTGTGTTACTGGTACACTTACAGTCCTACCAACAAAACTGCTGGAGCCAATGGAGCTTGTTTAATTAATAGAATCAATTATATGTGTTAAAATATTGCACTTCTGGAAGGCCTGCTACCTTAACTGTGTAGCAATATTGGCAAACCTGATGTAGCGTAGATGAAGTATTCAAAGGGCTCTTACAGGTTTAGGTTCCTTGCAGAATTTTGTCCTCTTCCCTGCTGAAAATTTTAACTTTCACAGTATATCGTAAGATAACAAATACAATCACTTTGAGAATAAACAACCAAAAAGAGAAAGAAAAAAGCAATAACATTCCTTTCTGGACTCCTAGAAATGTTCAGAATCTCAGGGGATAAAACACACAAACAGAAAAAGAAATAAACCCCAAACTTAAACAACAAAAAAACCAACGCCCTAATAATTTTTTTACTTTTGCAGCAGTTCTTTCTTGCTCTGTTTTCTTCCTCATTCTTTATGTTCTAGACTGAAAGGTAGTAATGACAGCAGCCTCGGAGATTTGGAACAGAAGTGGGATGGTCAAGGCAGTACTTGAAGGGAGGGTTACGAAATGGGGATTGACCTCTGGGCACTTTTTTAGGAATCTGGTGTTTTGATGTTATGGAAGATGAATTTATAGAACATATCACTGATAATTTTTAATATAAACTCTGTAGTGGTTATTTACATAGGGAGGCAGCAGGTATTTCTTGCCAGTTAAAGTATGATTGATATATATTAATTGCACAATTGTATAGAAATTTCTGGATTTGGGATCTTTTTTAGGAAGGAAGCGACAGATTCCTTTGAGTGATATTTTTGCAGATGGAGTTGGTAACAATACCGTTGCACCAGAAGAGATCTTAGTCTCTGTCCATATTCCTCATTCAAGAAAGGTAAGTTATTAGTTTGTTTAGATTTGCTTTATGCAGAGTTAAAGACTATGAAATAAAGAGGAGGAGGAAGCATAATCCTCTGTTTAAATTATCCCTGTTACTGTTCACTTTCTGCATTCCTTACATTTATTCCTTTTAGTGTCATAGTATCTCTCAATTTCAGCCAAAAACACACGTCAGCAGGTAACTGGTGATGATATATAAAGAGTAGTATTCAGACAAAAGTTTGCCCTAAAATGATGAGGGCAATAGCAATTATCTAGACCGTCTGATGGAAAGGGGTCTTGGACAAGCTGCCATTGTCCTCACCAGAACAGGCTGCTGACCTGTGATATGGCTGGCATCAAGCAGCTAAATCATTGTCATCTCTAGAGAAGTTTTCTTTAAAATGAACGTATGCGTGGTGGTTCCATAAATGTTGCTGAACTGAATAATAGCCTTTAACTGATACCATGTTTGCAAGAGTGGATGTGGGATCTTATAAGAGAATTATGGGTCATGTTTTCTGAATGCAGAAGTTTGGCAATACTTTGAAGCCTCTAAACTTTGGGTCTTGTTATAAATATAACTCCACTCCACAAGGTCCCTGTCTTCCAGCTATCTACCGTGAAAAATCTAGGTCATCTGAACTGTTTAGGTGATGGAGGATTGGGTATGCCTTGCTAGAAAATCAGTAATGGTAAAGCTACTGAAAGGTCCTGAGAAGGAAGTAGATGGTCTTGAATGCTCAGGAAGTTGAATTTGTGGTCTTCATTTTTCATTCTCTTGCTTCACATAGTGCAGTACAAAGTTCTACTTTCAAATACTTATATGTCTGCATTTCTCTGCTCTGGCTCAGGGGGAGTATGTCTCTGTATTTCGACAAGCACCAAGACGAGAAAATGCTCTTCCAGTAACCACTGCTGGGATGAGAGTACTTTTTGAAGAAGGTACAGACATAATAAAGGATTTGAGCATTTTCTATGGAGGTGCTGTGTCAGCAACAGTCTGCGCAAAACAAACCTGTTGGACACTTACTGGAAGGTAAGATTTCTTTGCCTTGTCTGTGTCTTGGAATAAATGCCCTTTGAAAGCTTGGCTGTACTTCCTTGGAACATGAAAGTACTGAATGATTTCATTTTCCTGGCTGATGCCTCGTGTGTTGAAGTGAATGATCTGGTCTAGCCTTAGCAATGACTTTTCAGGATTGTTACGTTTTGGAGTTTTAACATGAAGTACAACTGCGGTGTGAAGCATGAGAGATGAGCTGTGAGACAGGGGGGTGAGGAATACCTCAGCCAGGTATGCACCTGAGCCCACGTATTGGTAAATGGTGCTGTATCCCGGCATTTGATAATCTCCTTGTGTCAGTGTTCTTGAGTCCTCCAGTTTGGCTTTAAAAGATACAAAAGTTGAGAACTTCAGATGTGCCCAGTAGAGTTAGAAGCACAAGTCATGCTTTCACGTTTTCAATATCTGTTCATCTACAAGATCCCAATAATCTCCAGAATTAGTCCCTGACTTTCCCTCCCAATTCGCAGCACCCTTCCAAGTTTTGGAGGAAAAAAATTGCAAATAATTCAAGCAGTGTAAAACCAACACTAAATGGAGTCCCACTCACCTGTTTTACCATTTAACATGCAACTGTTTCACTAGCTGAAGTGTCTTTTTTTATTTTTATGCTTTACATGATTAAATTTAGTCTTACAGGCTAATATTTTGATATCTAGGGTTGTGTAACTGTGGAGAATTAACAGTGTTGAGGTCCTTCAAGAAGACCTTTTCAGGAAATGCAACAACTAATCAGAACCCTTGAAAGTATCTGCAGTTTCATCAATATTATCTAATTTTCTTCAAATATAGGATAGTAACTGCAGAATGGTGATAATCTGCAAGACTGTTAAACAGCTTTAAAGCTGTAATAGAGTTTGTTTTATTATGTATCTGTTTAAAAACGGTGTAGCACTTACTTCCATTGACTTAAGGGAGCTCAGTTCTGTGAACATTGATCTACACTGTTTTCAAAACTGCAGGAATTATTAGAATCAATATTTTGGCTTCATTTTGAGCAAGGTTATGCCTATGGTCCATGGTACAAATATAAGACTGCAATTTGTATTTTTTTATATTTTTTTTTTTAATCCTGATCTGATTGTGTCTGTTATTCTTCCTGACAGACACTGGAATGAACAAATGTTGGATGAAGCTTGCAGGCTACTTCTTAAAGAAATTGCACTTCCAAGTTCTGCCAGTGATGAAAAAATAGACTATAAGAGAACTTTGACAGTCAGTTTCTTCTACAGATTTTTCCTGGAAGTGTCACAGTCATTAAAGAGAATGGTAAATTAGCTCTCCATGCCTGCTTTTGTGCAAGCAAATAAAAAGGGTTTTCTTTCTATCTGTGGTGATTGCAGTTTTTAGTGTGCTAAATATTGTCTTTGGGGTTCAGATCTACAGAATAAGGTAAACATTTAACTCCAAAGAGATAAGCACTCAGATATCTTTACCTTGGACATTAGGCTTTAAAAGACATTTGAGCAGTGTTAATGCAACAATATATTGGTATTGAGCTCCCAGCCCCAAAGAAGATCTTACAAGAGATCTTACTCCATCTGTCTGTAGTTCAAAACAAAAATAGATGGTATAGAAATAAAGGCTTTGGAAAGCCACTGTAGGTGTTAAACCAACACTCCTCATATGAGTTGTTGACTGGGAGATGAGGACACTAAAATTGCACTTCCCAGTACACTCTAGGTGTAATTTGCTTATTTTGGCCTTAAATCTGTTCTTATGAGGCAAAATACCCCTTTTACATTTTTCTTCTGTGTAACTTTGAGCTCTTTCCTCTAAATTGCCCTTACTAGGTAATTGACTGTTACCAGGAGTGTCATCAGGAGTGATTCTGTGCCAGTTTTGATCTGGCCTCAGAACAAAGCTCTTCTGTCTATCCCTGCTTTATGTTGCTTACTTTAAACAAACATATTTATGTATGTATTTTAAAATACTATTTAGTGAAATCTAAAAAACTCAACATTGTTTTAGAATTATAGTTTTAGAACCTTTCTAGTTTGAGCCTTGGAAGAATTTCCTGCATAAGGACTTTGGTGGTTTTGATTGTTAGCTTTTTTTATTTGGACTGTTCAAAATGTGAATTTTAGTAGCAATTCACTTCCTTTTCAGGATCCTTGCCGCTATCCTGGCATACCTGTGGAATATAGGAGTGTCCTACAAGATTTCAAAACCAGAATGCCCCAGAGTATCCAAATATACCAGGCAAGTGATTTCATTCTAATATTGTTTTGTGCTTTATAAAACTTGGTAAAAAAATTACAGTTCAAGCATGAGCCTTGGTGTGAAGCTCAGGTCTGGATTTTCCAAAGGATTGGAAGCAACAGGCTTTTAGTAGTTGATTTTAACTGTATCTCAATTAGAAAATCCTTGTTTGTAAAAATAGACCCATATGGGTATAGTCATTTCTTCTAAACAGTTCTCTAAAGATAAATATACTGAGCGAACTCCACTGTCAGACTGCTTAAACTTGGTATATTGCAGTGTGCAACCCAATTAGAAAGAAATTAGAAGAAAACAAAAATGATTGAAAAGCCCAAGTATAGTATATGCATATATAAACTATAGTATCATTGTAGTATTGTTGTCTCAAGATACACTTGTCTTAAGATCTCAGGGGGCTCTTGGGTTGTAGTGTAGATTTGGGAATCAAGATGGAGTGTGATGGCTGCAAGGTCAAATTACCACAAGTATCCTAAGTCAGCACTAGAGAGCAGCAAAGAACACATTTTGTGTTTTCTGAGCTAACTCTTATGCCTTGGTCATGGTGGAAATGCCCACAAGGACTTCTGATATTTTGGTATTTTTACGTCAATTCACAGGTAAAAATCTCCAGTTTTTGAAAACCTAAAGAAAAAAATCAAATAAAATCTCGGTAAACATTTATTTATTTATTTTATAGTTATTCCTTAGAATAGTTTTAAATACTTTAAATTTATTCAAATTGTTATCTTCAGCTTCTTTCGGAGTCATTACTAAAATGAAAAAGACACTCCAGACTATAAAAGGGGCCAGGATACAGGAACTAGATCTTTATGACTCTTAACAGTTTATTCTCCAGCTGTAAAAACAAATGGAAATTGAAAAAATTTGTTATTCAGTCAACTGACACTGAGCAACACTGAGCAACAATATTTAAAAACCCATAAAATCTGGTTTTTTCCACTTTAAAATTTCTGTCTAGCTTTTGCAAGGTCCTATCATTTGTCAGGACTTCCTGATTTGAACATTATTAAGCTTTTAAAATCAGAGGAAAAGACGAATGCATATCCTGAAATCTAAATACCTAATCATTCTGTTGTGGAAAAGTTGAGATGGTTTAGCTGAGACATCCATTTGAGGAACTTTGGCCGGTCAAGTGAAAAGTGTTTGTTCTTGGCCTTGGGCTAATAGCAGACAGTGTGCCAGAAACTGCAGGAGGTAGAAATGTGCAGCCAGAACACTTGTGTGCTGAAAGTTTTAGAAGGAAAAACATTTTGAGTTGTAAGCTATTAAGTAATTCTAGATGTAGAAAAGAAAAAAGTTGAAGAGAATACTGACCCAGAAATTGGAAAAGTCTTCTGGATGTTTTCAACAATTGGTTGATATGGCAGAATTAACTGGCACCCACTGAATTAACTTTCAAGAGAAACTTAGCAAAATAAGATAAATAAGACACTAAATCCATACGCAGGTGCAAGGAAATAAAATTGTGAAGAAAATATTTAAACAACATTTTCTCTCTGATTTACATTGATCAGTTGCAGTCTTTCAGTGAGGAAGACAAATCCTAGAAATCACTGCAAATAGCTCAAAATGTACTACCAGACCATGATAAAATTCAGAGCAGAATCTTGTGAAAATAATTGAGAAAATTATTCAAGCTTCATGATACCATTCAGTAAGAGAGGAAACTGTTCATTTGTAAAAGTGCTGAGTTTATCACTTTGTTGTAAATAATTAAGGGAAAAAAAAATCCCAAGGAGACAAACGTGTGCAGTGCTGTCAGAAGGCTCCTTAAGAGAAGAAACTGATGAAATTGAAGAAATTTCCAGGAGTAGCAGTCAGGTCCTGCAACCACATCTGTTTTCAATGTTGAACCAGAAGGTGCTAGATATGAACAGTTGTTTGTTCATCTGATTTTCTGATTACTGTACGAATAACACAACTGTTCTTCTTTTAACTGTTTGGGGTGGGGTGTGTGTATTTCTGACTGTACAGGACATAGAGCCCAGTCAGTCTCCCCAGGATCCTGTAGGACGGCCCATCATGCACCAGTCTGGGATTAAGCACGCCACTGGTGAAGCAGTTTACGTTGATGACCTTCCTTCCGTGGATGGGGAGCTTTTCCTGGCTGTCGTCACTAGTTCCAGAGCTCATGCTAAGATTGTGTAAGTGTTCCAAGTGTATCTGAAGAAAGTGTTGTCATGAATTGCTGTCTGAGATTCTTCAAGCAGACTAATGAGTTATGTGTGCACAGAACTGCAGGCCTTATACCCACACTGCCTCACGTCCTGGGAGTGATATTGTTGCAGTAGTAGGAGGTTTGGATTCAAGTGTCTCACCCCATTTTACTGTACTAGTAATGTTGAACTCTCTGTGATCCCTGAGTGCTGAGCTGTGCAGTGCAAACAGTGAAATTTACTTGTGCCAACACACCTTTGAAACCTGAACTCTGTTACGAGAGAAGAAAATTGTTCAAAAGGTAGGAAATAGTGTTGCAACATTGCAGCAACAAAGTGGCAAAGCTCATATGACCCTTAAAGTAGAGTTAAACAGGGAAGAGGATTTTATTTTGTTTTTTGTTTGCACTTAGGTTTTTAGGCTGCCAAGATACACCTATTTTAGCAATTTGTTCAACATTCAAGCACCAAGACATGTATTCAGGTGGCCTTTTAAGGATTAATTGTCACGACAGAGAGGACTGAGGCTACTGGCTGCAGGCCTTGTCATATTTCATGGCTTATCCTTAGGTTAGTGATGATATGCTGGGTTCGGATGTGCTCTTTCTGGTATCATCAAGGAGCTGACATCACCCCCACCTCTGAATCAGTAAGATTTATTTAGTCTCCTTTGTCTTCTGATTTGGGTGTCCAAAGAAGATGCCTGTACTTTTGCTGGGATCTGATGTCCTGCTAAACTAGGTTCTATCAAAACATGCCATTCTTGTACACCTTCTGCTGTTCTTTTGGCTCCTTCTACATCCATACATTCCCATTCATTCTCCATTTAGGCTGGTATATATGCTTTATATTGTGTAGGCTGTGAGGTCTTAGAAAGTTGCAGTTGTAACATCATAATTGTGCAGTGATTTTTACTAAATCAGTGCACTTCAGGCAGTCCAATAGACCAGTGATTTCCCTGTTGCACTGAAGTATTTCCTAGAAATTAAGGAGGTTCACAGAATTTAAAATTTAAATTTTAAACCTGCACTTCTTCATATGCCAGAGAAAGAAAGAAAGAAAAGGTGTGTCTGAACCTATAAGCAAATCTCAGTAGTACAAGAAATACAGCTCTGTGTTGTGTTCCCTTCCTCTGTGTGACAGTTTGTAAAGCTGAAGAGCTGTGCTTCTCTCTTCCCATGTCCCACTCAGATCTATCGATCCCTCAGAGGCGCTAAAAGGACCAGGTGTGTTTGATATTGTAACAGCTCATGATGTACCTGCTGCAAATGAGTTTTACTATTCTGATGAACCGGAGATTATATTTGCAAGAAACAAGGTATAGCTACAACCTTTTTGAGACTGATTTTCTTCATTTCAGCTGTTTTTCTTCAGCCTTTTATCCTCCTGTTACCCATTTCTGAATACTGCATTTTCCTTGATTCTCCAGTTATACTGGTATTTTTAATAGTTTGTTAGCTTCATGGATGATCTAAAAAGACAAAAGTCTTAAGATGAAAACTTCTAAAAAGGAAACATGAATAGTGGTTATATGAAAGAAGAATATCAGCAGCACTTATGGGAATTATGCTGTTCTGTTATGTAATGTGTATTTTACAGGTGCTTTGTGTGGGTCAGATTATCTGTGGTGTTGTTGCGGATTCAGAAGTTCATGCCAAACAAGCAGCTGCAAAAGTGAAGATAGAGTATGAAATGCTGGAACCAGTTATTTTAACAATTGAGGTGCTAGTAATTTCTTTACTCTTGCTTTTTGATTGTTTTTTTTCTATTTAATTAATGGAAGCAGCAATTCACATTGTTCAGTTGCTTTTTAAATATGATTTTTTAAGGAAACAAGGCAGATAAGAACATCCAATTAGCCAGTCTGGGTGTCTCCCTATAAAAAGTTTTCAACTTTTTATCTAATTTTGCCCACTTGTGATAGACAAAATATTAAGGTTCCACAAGTTTCGCAATAATAAGCATTAGAATGCAAAAAAAAAAAAAAAAAAACAACAACTATTTTAATGTTCTCAGTGAGGAAAAGGCAATGAACACGCAGGTTTAGAATTTTTTTGGGAGCTACCAGCATATGTATATTAGCTCTGGATTATCTGTAACCTTTTTATCTGTTGCCTAGCTTCCAAGCTAAGCTGGAGACATAGGATTTTTTGGGGAAATGTGAAGGGAAAGATGTAAGGAATATACAACATTGTAGAAATGTAATGTGGGAGTTGAAAATGGGTTTGGGCTGATAAAGAGATAAGTAGAAACAAGGAACAAAAGACACATTTGCAGGGTACCAGCATTAGTTTTGGTAGTCACTTCACAGCTTGTTTCCATAACGTATGTGTGGTTTAATGGAACAGTCTTTCTGATAGAAGAAATAGAAGTAGCCTGTTTTTAAAGACTGGCAAATTTTATTAATATTTCATTAGAATTGAAACTCCAGTGAAGTCTTATTAGAAATAAAACAAATCATGCTTTATAAACAGATTCCACTTTTATTTAGTCCTTGTACAGTTGTTCATTAACTTTGGTGGCTGATGGTTCAAAACTCTGAAGAGAATGATGTTTGTCCTGAGACTAAAATGCTGCAACAAGCTGAGAACCTTAGAAATACTTAAAAAACTTATTTCTCTTTTTCTCCGTTGCAGGAAGCTATAAAGCACAACTCGTTCTTTGAGCCAAAAAGAAAATTAGAACAAGGAAATGTTGATCAGGCATTTGAAACTGTTGATAATATAATTGAAGGTAAACTGCAGAATACATTTGGTGAGAAGTTTTTGGTTGTCAGTATTTGGGTTTGCCTGTCTGCTCTTCAAGGCCCAGTTCTACCTTTTTTCCATATAGTCACTAGGCCTGAGAAAGCTCTTAGTCACTTAGAAGACAATGTTAAACCTAGTGGTCTTGTTGTCCTGCTGCTACATTCAAGCTTTTTGCATCTTCTGTCCTTGAAAAAAGTCACAGTGTAATTAAGTTAGAAGGGAGTCCTCTAGTCCCACCTCCTGCTTAAAGCAAGTCTTGTTAGAGCAGGTTATTAAAGGCCATGTCCAGTCAGGTTTTGAACATCTCCAAAGATGGGGATTGTACAACCTCTGTAAGCACCTGTTCCAATGTTTCACCACTTTCATGCTGATTTTTTTCTGACATCTCTGAGAACATTCTGGCTCGCTTTTGCCTCTGCCCTCCCATTAAGCAGTTGTAGACAGCAATAATATCTCTTCTTAACCATTTTCTTCTTATGGATGAATAAATCCAGTTCTCTTGACCTCTCCTTATACAGCCTGTGGTTCAGCCCCCTGGTCACCTTGGTGGCCTTCTTGACTTGGTCCAGTATGTCCATGCTTTGTTTAATTTATCTATGTTTTATTTGTTGCTGTAACCACTTATAGGCAATACTGTTCTGCTCCTAATCCAGTTCTGTTGATGCTACTGGAACAAGACAAGTTTAATCCTATAAGGAGTTTAATTTGTGTTTTTATTTTAGATAATGCTCCTTCACCCAAGAAGTATCAGAGGACTTGACACTGATTATCATAATTTACATGATGATGGGCAGTTAGTTCTTCTCTAGGTCATTTCTTCTGTCCTTTCCCCTCAGTAACACTTGTGTTTCTCTCTTTTGATCAGGAGAGATTTGCATTGGTGGACAGAAACACTTTTACATGGAGACTCAGAGTGTGCTTGCTGTCCCAAAAAGAGAGGATAAAGAAATGGATGTGTATGTGTCAACACAGCATCCAGCAATTATTCAGGTAATACAGAACGGAACCCTTTTCTGGAGAAGGTTTCTCTTTCAGAACCTAACTTTTAGGCCTAAATTGAGTTGGCATGAAATATTATAACTGGTTTTACAGGAGATGGTAGCTGCAAGTTTAGGTGTTCCAGCCAACAGGATCATGTGCCATGTTAAACGAGTTGGTGGAGCTTTTGGTGGGAAACTTCTGAGAACTGGCTTACTGGCATCAGTTGCTGCAGTGGCAGCAAACAAGTAAGTGCAGGACATGCATATTTGGATATGAAGAGAAAATGGGGTGAAAAAGTTTTGTATTTTGGCTAAAGTGCTTTCTTCTTTCCCAAAGTTTATTATTACTCATGTTTTGGTTTTATTCCAAGACTCTCTCTGTTTCACTATGATTCTGAATAGCTAAGAGGGGACTAACACTTAACAGTGAAATAATTTATTCAGGAGTAGTTTGAACTTGGCTTTCAGGAGATGAAATGAAAATTCTGACATGATTGTAAACGTGAAAAATATGAACTCTGGACATAGCCTTAAGCATGTATTTAAGCTTATTAAAGTTGAGTTTAAACTTGGTTATGTGCCTGGCTAGATCTGGATACATGATGAATAGCTATAGCCATCTAATTAATAAGATCCCTTATTTTAACTGAAGTTTGACTTTTCTTTTTTTGGATTTAGAACCAGCAGAGCAGTCCGTTTCATTCTGAGCCGAGGGGATGATATGTTAATCATGGGTGGCCGACATCCTTTTATTGCTAAATATAAAGTGAGTCCCACAAGAATTCAGTGAAAAAATACCTACCTATATTCTGTGAATAATGATTTCAGTGTTACTAGTTATTGTGTTCTATTAATGAAAATTAGTATAATCAATTCAATTTTAAAACAAAACTACTAACCAGGGAACCAAGAGATAATGTTCCTGTACAAACCTTTTGTCTCTTCAGGGTTTTGTTTTGTTGTGTTGTTTGTTTTTTTTTCCTAGTTCCTTCATGTCATTTTCCTTTTATAGCCCTTTCTGTCGTTCTGGGAGTGAGAAGCTAACCTAGCTCAGACTCCTTCTGCAGTGGTTTATTTTAAACTGTCCATATGGTTAGATTCACATAAAGAAGCACATAATTTTTCACAGGAACACTGTCATGCAGGAAAACTTGTCCTGTGGAGGAAATTAATCTCTTCCCTGCTCATGCTTTGTCATCAGTCATAACTATTCATTAGGATAATTTCTTTCTTCTTTTCTGTTTCTACTTGTCATGGAAATTATGCATGCCAGCCATCATAACAGGATTTGACTCCAAGTTTCTATTGAATCTGTAAGCTGAAAGATAGATTCCTCTGTAAAAGCGCCTCTTGTTAATAGCACTACAGCTCAAGCCTGGATGCGTCCAAAGAGGGACCCTGAACAATTAAATTCCTGGCCAAATATACACTTCCAATCTAAGTTCCCCATCCCTCATGTGGCAGTTCAGACCAAGAGTAATATTAAGGGTCTGAGGTCTTCACATTCTTTATTGGGTTCTTCAATTGTCTCTCACTGGGCCATTTCTTTAAGGCTGCAACCTCTGCTAGATATTGTAGCTTCCTTATCTTTCAGTTTGAACTGGCTCTAACACCTTATTTTATTTAACTATGTAGAAGTTCAACATATCTAGGTAAAAATTCACAGCTTGCAGCCTAAACCTTCAGCAAATTTAGCTGCTAATGTTAAGCAAGTTATTCTGAACAAGTTCTATATAAGTACTATACCAAATTGTGTGACATACTACATAGGTGAAGTAAGAGAGGTTTTGTAAGATGCTTCCCTAAATTTGAAAATGAGCTGTAGCTCATGTTGAGAATTCAGGAGCTGTTAGTGGTGAAAAGAGGGATGTGAGATAAAGATAACATTTCTTTATTAATAAAAACAAATGTCATACTCCATCTGCCAGACACTATTCTTATTTTATTAGAGTGGGATTTGACTTTATCTACAGTGAACATTTCTAGGTGACACACTTAGCTATCTCAGGCAATGCACAGGGAGCCACTGGTCATCACTGCTTCCTGCTTTCCCAGTGGGCTGATGTTTCTTAGTATATGCTGTACCTACACACAGATCACAGATGCCAGGTGGGAAAGCCAGTATCTTAGGAAGATACTTTCTTTCTCTCTTGCCCTTCTATGATTTCAGTGAATGCTGCCCAGAAATTAATCTGGCAGTATAATTCTAACTGTGTAGGTTATGTTAATTTTCAAAACATATAAGCATTTAAGAAATTAATGCCAAAATCTAAACAGGTTACTGTTGGTTCTTCTAGGTTGGCTTCATGAAAGATGGTAGGATCAGAGCTGTGGATGTCAAATATTACATAAATGGAGGATGTACTTCTGATGAATCTATCGTGGTAAGGAGTTTACACTGACAGATCTTACAATATGGAGGAATCATTAGTGGGAAGATTATGAAGGCCAAATTTCCCTGCACATGTGTTATTAATCATATAGACTTTTGGTGTAGGGACTGTGGGTTGTTGGAAGAATGTACACCAGCTAATTTAACCTTTCCTTATTGTATTGGGTTTCTGTGGCCAGGTTTTGGTAGCCACAATGAATAGAAGCATGTACATTAAAGTGTGTCATGTCAGAACCCTCTTTAGATGAAGTTCTACAATGCTACAGTGAAGCTGGTGAGACCCAGCAGGGATAAGCAAGTAACCCTTCCACCTAACTCAGCTGGAGCTGGAATAACATATGATAACAACCTAACTCTCTAACATTGCTTTCTGATTAATTAGATTAATAAGCAATGATCAAACTGTGTGATTCCATTTGTTTCTACTAGTATAGCAATAACAATTCAACACTTTTAAGAGGAGAAATAGGTTCATTGGAAATAAAATTATAAACTTTACTAAACTTTTTCCTCAGTGAAAAGTTATATGGCATTATTCATATGCACAGTTATTACAGAAAAACTGTCTTCAGTTGTTTCTATGCAGAAATGTTTTGAAGTTTATTAGTTAAAGCTCAGTGGGAAAAATAGGAATAAAGGCTTAAATTTGCCATTCTGGTTACCACTGAAGACAGTCAGTAACCTCTTCATGAGGCATCAAAATATTTTTAACTTATTATTTTGATAGTGACTCCTAGAGCCTAATATGAGATTTTCCTCTTCTTGTGTTTTCATGTTTGGCATGTAAGATCTCTAAAAGAAATACTTAAGAACGAGAAGACACTGTAGACTGCAGTACATATGCTTTCTGGTGGAACTAAACCTTAAGTGTGAATTTTCATAGGATGTGATCATTCAGAATGCTTTCATCAGTTCCTTTCATAGCTGCTGTGGCTTTAAATCTAATCTGCCTATTTTTAGTTTCCTGTGGCTTTTGATATTGAAGTAGAAGCAAAATCAATCATAAAATGGTGTATCTTTTACATCCATAACTACTGATAGCACTCAGCTACTAGTAACATCAGCTCTGTTCTGTGAATATCAAAAAAAGAGCTGAAAACTAATATACTGCATGAGAAATGTATAATAAAATCTGTAAGTGTGCATGAGTACTCTTACTACCAGAGATTGCCAGAAACCCAATTTTAAAACTAATCGTGTTAAGGTCTTTATATGAGATGAGGAAGACTTGAATGTGAATTTGGAAAAGCACTGTTCTGACTTTAAACTAAACTTGTTTGTCCCCTATCTCAGGTAGCAGAAGTCTCCTTACTAAAAATGGACAATGCATACAAGATTCCCAACCTGAGATGCTGGGCTTATGCCTGCAAAACAAACTTGCCATCAAACGTAGCATTCCGAGGGTTTGGCTTTCCCCAGTCAGGACTGGTGACAGAAACTTGGATAACAGAAGTTGCAGATAAAACTGGTTTATCACCAGAAAAGGTGACAAAATGAAGGCATCTTCTCTCCTGAAATGAAGTCTTTGTGGTTGGAAAGTTAAAACCCTTTAAATTAGGTCAATTGTTTGAACAAGTCTTTTCGAAGTCAAACCTAATTTGTTCTAAAATTCATATTTTTTTAAATCAATGTCTGGTTATTGAATGAATAATGTATTCTTAGAAACTGAACCAAACTAGTAGTTGTTCAAAAAGCATACAGTGATGTTCTTGTTGTCTATTAGTCCCCCCATATGGTCAGTTTGCCTTTAACAGCATTGTATGATACCTGTTAATTTCATTTTTTTTTCAGATTAGGGAAATAAATATGTATAAGAAGAATGAGCAAACACACTTCAAACAGAAACTTGATCCACAGAACTTAATACGGTGTTGGAATGAATGTATGGAGAAATCCGCATACTACAGTAGGAAAAGAGCTGTCAATGAATTTAACAAACAAAATTACTGGAAGAAAAGAGGGGTTGCCATTGTACCAATGAAGTTTCCATTTGGAATGGGTGCACGTCACCTTTCTCAGGTGAATTTCCTTGAAAAATAAGTGAGCTAAGAATTTTTATCCATAGAAGATTACAGTTACTTTATCTTAGGATGCAAAACAAATATGTTTCAGCTTCTGGAGAACGATCATCCTCCTAATGGTTGTTCCCTGAAGAGGCTACGCTAGATTCTAGCTCTCTTCTAGATCAAAGTTTGCTTTTCAGGTTCCAGGCAGCTTGGATTCTGCCTGCTTAAAGGCTAGTCCCATCTATTGCAATGCAGTGTTGGAGTAGATGAGTTGAATACTTTTACGAAAAGTTTTTGAAGACTGATGGCAAAATGTTCATTGAATAAGCTCTAGAAATAGCTCTGAGCTTACTCTTTCTGACTGTGAAGGTACTGTGGGATGCTGTTCTTAAAGATCAAAGATTAAGTTTAAAGAATTAAAAACTACAGTAGTATTTTTGGTCTTTGAGGGTTTTTTTTAATGTAAGAGTCCAGTTTTTCTGAAACAAACAGCATTCTATCAATTGAAAATTAACTGACTGGCTTGTGTCATATTAAACGGGCTGTCTCTCTTCAAGATTAAAGTCACAGGGTCTTTGTAGTCTACAGTGTTACTTCCAGCTGAGTCCAGAAGAAAAATACCATTCTGAATCTTATTGCAGTGTCTAATGCTGACAGCCTGCCCAGCCTATGCAGCTGAAAAACCTGTGTCCAAGGCTCTCAAACGTCAATGAGAGAGAAAATGGAAGTTGCAGCAATTTGCACTTGCAGATACTAGTGAGGGAGGTCCTTCAGCTTCTTTTGAAACGATTGAGATACTGGTGCCAGATGTAGATTTATTTCAGGCTCTAGCAACAGAAAAACCAGACCTGCAAGGGTTTGTGTCTCTTTCTTTTGAAGTTCGTCGTAGAGAAGGAGTAGCAGCTAGCACTCCAAATTTTGCCTTCTATTCAAAAGCATGAAACAGATAAACTGAAATACAGTTAAAAACTTTGTCCATTTTTTTATTAATAAATTCGTCACCATATAGAACAGATTTCTGACTGCTCTGATCTTGATTTTTTCTTTTTTAGGCTGCTGCACTGGTTCATATTTATACTGATGGGTCTGTGCTTCTGACACATGGTGGAATTGAAATGGGGCAGGGTATTCATACAAAAATGATCCAGGTAACAAATGTTCCAAACAAATAATACCTTGTGCTTTACCTGGGTTTTTTTTTTGGTTAGTGTACCAGTAGGACAGTTTCTTTGTCAGCATAGCCACCGCTGCTTTGCATTGATGAAGTTACAAAGCAAAGGTACCTTCATTAAGAGTCATAGAGACAATATGAAAAAAAAACAGACTGTTTTTTATTCTTCTAATAGCATGTGAAGAGGCATATTAGAAATAAGATTTTGGGGGCTGACCCTGTAAAACCCATAATGAAAAAGGCAGTTGGTGTTCCTATTAGTATACAGTCAAGGTGATAATGTGTTAATGGATAATTCAGAGACAGATAAGTAAAGATATTTATCAAGTCAATGAAAGTTTGGGATCTGGGCTTGCATAATTTGCCCTAAATCATACAAAGTGTAGGCAGCAAAATCAGGAACAAATTCTGGACTTCAGAGTCTCAATCCAGAGTTTAAGTACAGCTAAAACAATGCCATTCTTTTCTGTTTCTTTGTACTGAAAAATTGGACAGAATGATTGCAGCTGGAGATGGGAAGAGAACTTGTGAAACTATCTTTCCTGGTATTGCTGACTTTTAGCTAGTCCTGGGGAATTATTGGAGTGTCTAGATCAATTCTAAACCAAAGAATATGATGTTCTTTCTGAAACAGGTTGCTAGTCGGGAATTGAATATCCCCATGTCCTGTATTCACTTCTGTGAAACAAGCACAACCACTGTTCCCAATGCATGTGCCTCAGTAGGATCTGCAGGGACAGATGTCAATGGCATGGCTGTGAAGGTAAAGAGTATTATTTAGTTTAAAAAAACACACTTGACAGTTTCTCAGTGATGGTGTTTATGGGTTTTCAGAATATGATCTGAGCTTTCCTGAAAAGGCCTACACTTGACAAAATCCTTGTTTCATCTGAAAAGCTTAACTAAACTAAGTTATACCCACAGATCTTGTACCCTGTTCCTGTTTGAAATCTACTGATTTTATGCAGATTCCAGCCTTTGTAACTTAACCCTATATAAGTTTTGTATCTATGCAGTTAAAATGACACCTCCTACCATACTTTTCCAACTAAGGTGACAGTAAAGCACATACTAATTAAGTAATAAGTAGAATGTATCCTGAATAGTACCAAATGTATCTGTGTTAATTTTGTCTTATATTGTCCTGAATTCTCACCAGGATGCTTGTCAAACACTTCTGAAACGCCTGCAGCCTATCATTGACAAGAACCCAAAAGGGACCTGGAATGATTGGGTAAGACATGTGAATTCTACTGAATGTGTTTGAATGTGTGCAGAAACTGTGATATATGTATTCCAGTCTATAAGTCTCCACAGCCTAATAATAATCCTGAAGTTGAAAACTCTAGAAACTGGTTGCTCGACCTGTAGCAGGGTAGTTCTCAACCAGGCACAAGCGACTATGTGGAAGATAACAATTAGATTTATTGCTAGTGCAGCATCTAAATATTGCCAGTGCAATATCCAAATAACAAATCTATTACAATGAATTATAGTGTAATTAGGTCACAGTCCCTCTTGTGTCACAAGCTTGAGTGAGATACCATTGCTTTCTAAACTTTCCAGAGAAGTCTAGGTGCAGCTAGGTCCCCTTAGTCTCAGATTGGGTCCACAGTCTATTTCTAAAGGGTTAAAATATGTCATGGTGTAACCCCAGGCAACCACTCGCTCACTCCCCCACCAGCGGAATCAGGGAGAGAATCAGAAGAGGAAAAACTAGAAAACTTGTGCATCAAGTTAAAGACAGTTTAATAGGTAAAGCTAAAGCTGTGAACACAAGCAGAGTAAAACAAGGAATTCTTTCACTGCCTCCCAGGGGGTAGGCAGGTGTTCAGCCATCTCCAGGAGAGCAGGCCTCCATCACACCAGTTACTTGGGAAGATAAATACCATCGTGCCAAATGTCGCTCCCTTTCTCCTTCTTTCCTCCACTTTATATACTGAGTGTGAAGTCATATGGTGTGGAATATCCCTTTGGTCAGTTGGGGTCAGCTGTTCTGGCTGTGTCTCCTCCCAACTTCCCATGCATCCCCAGCCTCCTCACCACTGGGGCAATGCAAAAAGCAGAAAAGGCCTTGGCTCTGTATAGACATTGCTCAGCAATAACAAAAACACCTCTATATTATCAACCCTGTGTTCAGCACTAATCCAGAACACAGCCACGTACCAGCCACTGTGAAAAAAATGAATTCTATCTCAGCCAAATCCAGCATGTAATATAAATGGGCATGGCTCAAAACGTACAGGTTTGAATCCACAGCTGCAAAATGAAAAAACACCCATGTAGCTACTTTAGGATTTTATTGCTGTATTTGACCAGATCCTAGAATTTTTTATTCACTCATCCAAAAGTGAGTCTTCTCCATCTTTGGAGTGAATCTGCCCTGCAGATGACCCTTACGGGACTGGGGATCCCCCCAGAAACTGCCTGCAGCCTCAGGAGACTCAGTCTCCGGCAGGATTTTATACCCTTTCTCAAACTGGTGTGCACCAAAGTCAGCTGCAGACATCTCTGGAATGCAATAATTATGAGGACATCCAAGCAGTTCCTCCAGCAATTCCCACTGGTGTTCTTATGTTAGGACAAACCACATTGCCCACCAGAGACTGCAGAAAGGGTGAAGGGGTGGGAGGCGGAGTGGATGCACATGAAGACCTGACTATCTTTTGTTACTGTCACAGGTGCTTGGTATAGATATGTGGGAAACAATCCCCAGATCATGCCTAGTTGGAAAGGAGAGGGAGCTATCTCTGAAGTCACATTTGGAGTCAGAGAATTGTTTAACATACAAAAAATATCACCTTGTGCAATAGCATGCCCCACCCCAGCTCAGATAAGGTTTTGTGAAAGATTTTTAGGCCATGTATGTACAGTGTTAGTTTTCCTGTGTGGCTGTTTTGTGTCTTACCAAATCAGTAAGGAGAAGCCTTCTCAATGTCTACCTTCCATCTCTCTCCCATATGCAGTATGTTACAGAATTGCACAAAAGGTAGCAGAAATTCTTGCTCCCATTGCTCTAATATGTAGCTAGTTATTAGTTACATTTACAGTAGAATAATATAGAAGCAATGCTAAAGTTACTTGTAGAAGTGGCCCCTATCTCATCCTCACTTGAAACTGGAATAGTTTTAGAGCTAGAAACAGAATTTTATTTATTAAAAGCTATCAACTATTTTAATGAAGATATGGCTAAGAATCTAGTGCTATGTATTGAAATGTTAAAAGAAAACCTGTTTATCCAGTATTGGTCTTATATCTACAGCCTAGTGAAATGGAAATTTACAGATCCAGTACCTACTACGGTGTTTCTTCTCAAGTAATTAAATACTATAATAGCTGTGAAAATGGAAACACTTTCTTTGCAGTAGTAATTCCTAAGAGTAACAAAAAATGTTGGCATGCGTGTGCTAGCTTGCTGACAACTGTACAAATTTGGATGATTCAGACACACTTAAAGTATTATCAGACATGGCTGACCTAGGAAAGAATGTTAATATATCCACAGAAGTAATCTTACATCTTGCAAAGTCAGTAAAACTAACAAAGAAAGACACAAAACCCTCTTGACTTGTAAACTGAGCAAATCTAGCATGAGAATCACTGAAAGGGAATAGTTTTGGGACATCATACTGTCATTTTTATCACTGGCAGAACTTCACAAAAAGTATTTCTCTTGAAAACTGTCATTTTTATACAAATAGGTCATGCATATCTTTTATGCCAGTGTGGTGCTTTGACCTTGGCTGGACTCCAGGTGCCCAACAAACTGCTCTGTCACTCCCCTTCTCAGAAAGACAGGGGAAGAAAATAAGATGGAAAACCCCCCCACAACTCAGTGGGCTAAGATAAAGGCAGTTTACTAAAGGAAAGCGAAAGGTTGCATGTGCACATGGTCCCATGACCCAGTGTAATCAGTGACTTATCAACCAGGTCTATTCAGCTGACAAAGAGAGAACCTATTGCTATTGGACTTGAGCACAGAAATGGAGCGGGGCCCATTCTGACTATGGCATTACCAGTAGTAAAGATTCTGCAAGAACACCACAGTTCACAGGTGTATTCCTTATTGTACTGCCAGAAGAATTCAGATTGTTCATCCAAAGGGAGTTTAGTTCTACAGTATTAGGCACCATGTGCAGCTAAACATGCTTGTCTCAGCTAGTCTTCCTTCCTTTACAATTTTTACTGTTTGGGCTTTAAATAAACATATGTAAGTATATATATGTAAATAAAGTATGTGTATGCTGTGTTCCTTCTTGACTCCTTCCTTGGTTTACCACAAACACTGCTATATTTTACAGATTAAAGAAGCTTTTGAACAGAGTGTGAGTCTTTCAGCTACTGGCTACTTTAGGTAATACATTTTTGTTCCTTAAAAGTGCATTGGTTAGAACAGGACTGATTTCTGAAGGTAACCAATGATGTAAATAGAAGATCCTGTCCAGTAGTTCTTTCTAATGACTCATCTTATGTTTTATGTAATTATTTGATAAATAGAGGTTTGGAAGAATAAAGCTTAGGTGTTAATTTATGATTAGCACTATGTGGACTCTCTAGAACAAATGAAAAGAATAGTTTGTGCCACCTTTGCTCAATGATTTGGCTTTTACCAAGCCAGAAAGTATCAAGAAAGTGACTGCTGCCTGTAACAGTAGGTGTGCAAAGGGGGATGTAGTTTATTTACTGGAGGCTGTATTGCTATAAGCTAAAAATATTGTTATACTACAGATTATTTACAATTTTATATACAAACACAATCACACCTAGTTGCATGACAGGAATAACAGTGGCAGCATTAAAATATTTATTCAGGACACACCTGTAACTGGCAACCAGGTCCACTTATGAAAAAAATGCACCCATTGAATTCTAGATTTGAGCCCTAAGGTTATTTCTCTAAAGAGGAGGGAGAGTTTAAAATGTCTGGTTGAGTTTAGCAGAAAGCTTACGGTTATTTTTTTTTAAACTAACTCTGGAATCAGATGCCACGATTCAGCACTAACTAAAAGGTAGGGGGACCTTAGTCCTCACCTGAGAAGTGAGGTTGCGAGCTGACCCTGCTTTATGGAGCCACCAGTTTTCTTCTTGCGGACTTTGTTTCTTCCATCAGAGGTTATAACGAATACATGGATTGGGAGAAAGGGGAAGGACAGCCATTCACGTATTTTCTTTATGGAGCTGCTTGTTCAGAGGTTGAAATTAACTGTCTGACAGGAGATCACAAGGTAACCACTGAGTGTCACAGAAGTTTTGTAAATAATGTGAAGCTTGCTCCAACAGCCATTCTGGTTTTGCATTAATGAGTCACCTGTCTTCACATGAGAGTAAATATATCAACAGCGTAAATGCAAATTACAGTGGAGCAGAATGAAAGCTGTGCAGTGTTAACCAACTTCTGACATATCTGTATTAATGTCATATGTGTTCACCTTTTGGGTTATGGCTGACATCTAACATGTTCTTTGCCTGTTCTGTCCCTGCAAACAACTTAAAGCAATATTCAGTTTGCAGGCTTTTGACCATCTGGACAGCTAAATGTCATAGGCTGCTGATCATGTGTCCTCTATCTGTACCTTTATATGGGGATTTCCTTGTGCAATGGAAAAAATCTGGCAGGGCTGTCTATGGCTACACTTCTGTTAAAGTTGAGACAAGCCCATTTTGCTTATAATAGGATATTGGAAATTATTTTTAAATTGTGTACAAGGAGGGGCCTCTATCTTAGTATATGGTATTTTGCTGAATACCAACTCTAACCCACATTATTTTCTAATGCCTCCACTCCATGCATCTCTCTCAGTAATATAAATTCAAATTTTATTAACAGAATCTCAGAACGGACATTGTTATGGACATTGGATGTAGCATAAACCCAGCTGTGGATATAGGACAGGTATGTTCCAAGAATTTTCTGGGTTTTTGTTTCTATTACACTGGTATCCTTAAGTGAAGAGGACCTCATTAATTCAGAAAATACTAATTTCTTACTAGATTATAAATCATAGATCATATTGGAAGGTCTTTTGCTTATAGACCTGCCCCATTTGAGTTCATGTCAGAGCTTTGTAGATGTCAGTGAGGCTTGAATGTTACCCTTGATGTCAGTGTCTAGTATGTACTGGACTTAAATCCTGTTTATGGTCTAGTCTCCAAGTTGTTTAACCTGCCTTCCCCACTTGATAGCAGGGAAACACCTGGATTCATTGCAGGCTGGTCCGCAGATCCCATCACTTCATCATGGAAACATTTGTCTTCCCAAGTAAAAGAGAGGAGTGTGAAAGCTTTTCTCATTATAGTTGCCCCAAAATGTTGAAGAATCGCATTAGTCAAACAGAAAAGGAAAAGGTTTTCTAACAGCTAGTGATGCAAATCAGTTCTTGACAAAGTTTTAGCCAGTTGACCAAACATGAGTACTTAATGCTGTTTCTTTTCTTATTTAAAGATTGAAGGTGCTTTTGTTCAAGGTATTGGACTGTACACAATGGAGGAATTAAGGTACTCACCAGAAGGAGTTCTCTGTACTCGAGGTCCAGATCAGTATAAGATCCCTGCTGTTTGTGATATTCCAGAACAGTTTAGTGTTTCCCTGCTGTCACCTTCCCAAAATCCTTATGCCATCTATGCATCCAAGGTAAGCAAAACATCACGGGGCCTAATTTTTAGATCCCAGAACAAACAGAAATTATTCTGGTATAAAACATATGTAAGTTTTTAGTTCCTCTTCTTTAGCATTTCTAACAAGTGTCCAGTGAATTGTTTTATTTGTGGCATCAGGGAAGCTAATAAGAAAAGACCTAATGCGAGATATTGTTGCATCACTTTCATGGCTTGCAAGTAGTGATTTTAGAGTTTTGGTAACAGACCATGCACAGACGCTGCAAGCTGAATTTAAAACCATACTTCTAAGTTGTGGTGATAAACTGAAGGGTTAGAATAAAAATACTGAAGAAATTGTTGGAGAAATTACAATGACAATAAAAGTGTGCAGCTTACTTGTGCATGCTACGCAATGCAAAATGGGCCTGTATGTGTGTATTTACATGAGAGACTGGCTTAGGTATTCACTTGGTATAATCTTTGTTTCAATTTAAACCAATAGATATTCTGGCCAACTGCATATAAGTAGTAATGGTAAATCAAGATGAAGGTAATTCTGAAAATTTTCATCTGTTCCAAGTATTAGGTACACTTTTAGAACACAGTAAAATAAAACAGCACAATAGGAGAAAAAAGCATATTTTGCAGCACAAGTTATTAAAGTATGTAAAGATTATTAAAGAATATTATTAAAGATCCTTTAAAATTATTTAAAGCTGTCTCAGTCTGAAAAAAAAATCATCTAGGTGAAGGAGTAACATAGTTGATTGGGAGCAGATCTAGATTTAGAGAGCTGATACTAATGTCCTTCTTCAAACAGAGCTTTTATCCTTTTCTGTGAACTTACCTCCAATAATTGCCCTTAAAATTCACTTCAGAAAGGGGTAATTCTGTCTTCATGCAGCATGTTTGGGGAAAATATTTGGTTCTCTGATTTTAGCAAGAAGATATGTAAGATTCAATTGCAATATCGTAATGCAGTTCAGATTAAAATGTTCAATAGCACAACACTGAGAGGACTGTGGAATAAGGGTGGATTTGACCTATCTTTGAGGTAAGAAACAAATGTGAATCTTCTGTGAGAACTGGAGAGGATGTCAAGTCCACTGAGATCAGTGGTATTTGTCCACAGGAATTACCAAGAGCTCAAGCTTTGTTTCTTAGTTGTAACTGTACATGTGTTTGGGTTGTTTTAATTTTTTTCTGCTAGTTATTCTAAATTTAACAATGAGTCAAAAAGATTATAAAACAATAGCTGACCCTTCAAATCAACCTTTTTAGCACACTGCCATCAGAAAACCTGGTGTGATCTAAGCTTGCTTTCTCTGAATCTAAAATAAACTTCCTTACTGAAGGATGAAATACTTTGTGACTGATTTCAAACTTTTTAATTGGTTTTGATATGGCATGTGTTCCTACCATTTGCTCAAAACCTACACCTATTTGACTTTTGCTTTTGGTTTTTTTTCAGGGAATAGGTGAGGCAGGACTTTTCTTGGGCTGCTCTGTGTTCTTTGCTTTGAGAGATGCAGTAACTAGCGTGAGGAATGAAAGAGGACTGAAAAAGCCCTTTGCACTGAACAGCCCTCTGACTGCTGAACAAATCCGGGCAAGCTGCGTTGACAGCTTTACTGAGATGGTAAGAGAAGGGGGGGTAGGGTCTATTTAGCTATTGTTGGCTACTAGTGCACCCTTGAATGGTAGGATGCCTAATGATGTCTCCAATTGGTCATGCTTTGTATACAGCTCCTTATAATTGAAATGTCTGGTAAGCGGTCTCACTTACACAGGTTATTTCAACAAATGCCATTCAAAAATTATATTGGGATTTCCCTGGCTTTGTATAATTTTTTTCCCTTGAAATTTACATAATTTTTTACAATTCCCTCATTTCTTGAGGCCTCCTCCTTTTTTCTGTATGTCAAATCCCATTGAGGATTAAATAGCTCGTCTTACTGGCTTGTGGTGGATCAGCCTCCAAGCATCTTCAGTCTCCTTCCACATACTTTGGCCCAGTGACTTGCACTGTGGCACTACCACCTTATTCTGGTACTCCTTCCTGTGTCCAGTACTCTTTGGGAGAAAAATAATCAACTCAGAGCTAACAAAAAGATACAGAAGAAGAGAAATGAGACGATACACTTCTTATAATACCGATTCCTTATACTTTGTTTTCTGCAACTATTTGCTATAGTTCCCACTGCTATTACAATTCTTTTCCTGTGTAAGTTTTTATTTAATGAGGCAAGGTCCTTGTCAGTGTATAAATCCATGCTGTGCCCTGAACCTCTGAGACTCTGCTCGGGAAACTCTTGAGCTCTCAATCACAGATTACTCCCATGGTATTTCTGTGATTGTGATGAGGCACCAGTGGCCCTGAATGACTGTTTATGGGCTTACTCTCATTGCAGGAAAGTGCAGGATGTAAGGTCCACCAGCACAGGGACCTTCTCCATCTCTGTTTAGCCCTGACCCCAGTTATGATTGCCCTCCTTCCAGCCAACCTCTAGGTGTCTCCTATATAATATCCTGTTGAGTGACTTGGAGACAACCGTTAAGGGCAATATTGGGAGTTTGCCAGTCAAATAAAGTCACTCTTGTCATTTCTTGCTTGTCTCTTAGATGGCAAACAATGAAGCTGCTTCCTCCACTCCTCGGGCCGCTTCTGTGTGAATGACAAACCATAGTGCACAAGACCAGAATGGAAAACTGATTTACTCTAAGACACGCTAATCAACACACAGATAAATATATTTTCTCATTTTCTCATTTTCAGAGCAGAATCAGCTACCAAAAATGTGCATTTTACATCTTCTATCCTTGTCTTCATTCTTCCTCCAGTATATTCATTACAGTATTTGACTTTAATGAGTGCATTTAATTGCTAGAAATACATCTTTGTATTTGAAGCATATATATTTAACAAGAAAGATTTGCTGAACAGCATAGCTGAAATGCTGTAGGAAAGAAATGTTAGAATGAAAGTGTGCTAGATAACTTACTGCCACTTATTACACCTAACAACTTCATATGAGAAATGATTTTGTAATGGCTTCAGCTAATTTTCTAATTTAGATCTGAGTCTTGCAGTGAAGTGAGTGCAGGGATCTTTGTCAAAGAGCCAGAATATTGTTTGTTGGATTCAGTCCCTTTTTGATCGGAAGTGATGCTCTGACTCGCAGTAAGGCTGCTTTATATTCTTTCGGTGCAAACATCTTTGTGTTAAAAACAGGCAAGAAACAAGAGTTATGATTCTCTTTTGCTATGCCAGGCAAGTTGACCTACATATATAGGACATGAATCTTATTACAAAATTGGTAGAGTCACTTAGTCGTATTTCCACCAGAAGCTTTCTTTTTCTCATGGGGCAAGTCAAAAGCCTCTGAACTTAATGGGAAAACTGACATGGAGTCCAGTGTGCTTTGAATGGGAGAACAGATGAACCTGTCTCTGGAAAGAATTCTTGACCAGTGCTTAATCCTGTACTCAGGACTGTATTAAGCCATGAAAGTACAGTTAAGAACTTTCTCTCACTCTTGGCCCCTCCTGAAATAAAGAAGGTAGGAAAAATCATAATGAGATCAAAAGATGTTCTGCAAAGATCAATCTTCTAATGCTGCTAATGTGAAGTGGGATTAGACCACACTCAAGCAGTAGCACTTGGAGAAAACAGGAAAATATAAAGCAGCGCTGTATTAAATGGTAACAAAAATTCTGGTGTTAATAAATTTGAAGTATGTATGTAATTGTAACCTATGGTGAGACCAAGAAATAACTTAAAAGTTATGAAAGCTCCAGTCATAATATTCAGTTTTCAACATCAGAATCCACAATACTGAACTCACTGACAACTTCAGCCTTTCCTCCTTTTCAAGTGCAAAGAGAAGATTTCAGTTCTGAACGTGCACATGCACAAATACACAAATCTCCATAGTATTTGCACATGGGGCTTTGATCTGGGATGCATCCTAGCATAGAGAAAACACTTTTTCAGTGAGTCATGGAAGTTGCCTAAAGTAGCACCTGAAAAATTGCGGCAGGTTCTTTGATAATGAAGCAGAAATGGGAAAATCAGTAGTTTAGATGTTCAATGTGTGGTTTCAGTGAACCTCTGCATCAGTTATTCCTTGCTAAGCATGGTGATTGCTCTTTCAGTTACTCATAGGTCACATTGCTCCAGTGCTTTGAAGACTGCCATTTGTACTGGAAGTTAATGCTTTAATTTGTTTGACATGTCAGCCTGCAGACTCTTATGATTTCACTGCCTCTCAGTTTTCCACAATTTTCTCTTTTCGCCTTTTGTCCCTTTTATGAGTTGACATTGTAACTATGACAGAAATCAGGTCAGTAGGTTAAACAGCTTTTGCATTGGCTATTAAGATATGAAATCTTTATTGTTTCAGTTTATCTCTCTGTAACCACTATGAGCAAGTGAAATGCTGCTGCTAAAAGATAGGTGTCTAGACCATTTTAGATGTCATAAGACAGCAGAGACAGAGGAGAGCACAGGACTGGAAGATATGACATAGCAACTGGAGTCAAGTAAGTAATAGCAAATTATCTGGAGGCACTGGAAGTGTGATTTAGGCAGCTAAAGCTTTATTGTTTTTTACTTCTTTTTGTTCACTCTGTATTATTTTGCCTTTTATTTATTGTTAGAAGGTCAATAAATCAGTTTAAATGTGAATGCTGCTGCCACAATGGCTTTTTCTGATTTGAAACATCATCTTAATTTCACTGCATGGGTTTGTCAATGACACCTCACAAACCCACATGTCAATAACAGCCCAAAAATATGTGTAAATTCTGGGATATGCTGGAGCAGGAAGCCTATAATTCTACTGAACTGGGTGGAAGCTATATTGTCTGTTGTTATCCTATGTACCTGTGTGTCAGCAGAGGCACTGGTTAGTTCCAGACAAGTCAAATCTTGTAAAAATCATTGCCCAACCCCTGCAGGCGATGACATCTCCCCACCTGCAGTGCTGAGGTGTTTGCACTCCAAGGATTCATTGTGTTCTAGACCCACACTTTGTTTCCTGCAGTGCAAATCTTGTCTGTTTGTAAGTATTTCTCAGTCATTATTAACAAAGATTCCTCCCTGCATCTTTACAAGTGGCACTGTCTAGTTGTCTCAGTAAATTCTATACATGTAGGAAACATCAGTTGCTGGGTTTCTTTGGGTCTGAAACATATTAAGCTGTCTGCTGGCTTTTAGGTGTTTGAAAAACTGCATGGGAGCTAGAAATATCAGCAATTAACCATCCTGGCAGAGGATACTATTGCTAAAGGGGTATAATGAAAGAAATTTTCATAGACTATACAGGCAGATAGATTAGCAGAAATGTTAGGGTTCCAAAGGCAGTGACATAGTGGATGGCTGTTGACACATCAATGTACACTATAACTGCACTCAAACAGTTACACTCAAACTGGAGATGATTGAGAAGAACTCTTTCTACTAATTTTCTTCAGGAGAGAAGTACTTATATAATTATCCCCCCTCAGCAGCCCCATTCTGTGTGGTTTAGGCTTAAACACCTAACGCAGAGGCTGGGTTCTGGTTTGGAGGACTAGTGGTCACTAAATTAGATATTGTTCTGCCAAAATCAAGAATTTTGCCTGGTTCTTTCTCTTCTTGGGCCTTTGAACCTGCATTGTTGTACCTGCAATGTGTGGAATGCTACCATGATGCTACAGGTGGCAGGACCCATTAGGGCTTTTGCCTACAGGGACCTGCTTGTGTTGTTGCAGCTCTCAGGCATAATTTAGGGGCTAAAACACAAAAGCAGCAGTATATCTGCTGAGAATCAGTTTCTTGCCTTCTCATGGGGAGTGTTAGAAGATCAGGGACTGACTACTTTGTCCTGCAAGCCTACACTGACTCTGAATGAAATAGACACCTTAGCTGTAAAATGTGAAAATGGCAATTGAAACAGAAGACATTTACATCCATAAATGGAGACTTTTGGAAGACATATACATAATTTCCCTTTAAAAAGCAAAAGAAGGCCAGCTGTAATAAGGCATTTAAAGATTAATGACCTTGTTTCTTGAAGATGCATACAGAGAAATGTAAGAGAATCTAGAATCCCAAATCAGGATTTGGGATTTGTCTCGTTAAGAGCATAGCATATCTTCAGTATGGTCGTCTTATAACAGCACCCACAGCAGGTCAGGGAATAGAGCTGGCGTTGTATAGAGATTACCAGAAGGAAATTTTAAATGTGTCTATAGTAGTAATGTTGATTTTGTTAAAACTTGGTCACTCTGAAGAAAAAGAATTGTGGATAGTTCAGGTCATATCCTGTCCTACAGCACGGAGAGTGTGCTGCGTGGGTTTTTTTCTCCAGTTACAGCTGCTGTGTGACTTTGTGTGTTTTTAGGCAGTACTTAAAGGACCCCTGCTAACACACTGGGCTTGTTTATGCTGTCTGCTGATAGAGCGCCCCACAGCTTGGCGGTGGGATGAGACCTGTTGTGATGATGGCCAGTGAAAGGACCTGTGTTTTGATAGCAGTAGAGAAGGCCTGTGCTGGAACTCGGGGGTTTCGTTCCGTGTCGATGCGAGCGGCTTTTAACTGGTAACTCTGTCTGCACGGACTACAACGTGTCGAGTGTTTCTATGATGATGTTATCATCGGGATCTGAGGAAAGAGATTATTACAACTGCAAACACAAATCCAGGATCGAATGGCACAGCAGATATGGCATTAAGGCCCGATGCACCGCAGGGCTCGGTGCTCCCCAGCCCTCCTCGTCTGGCTGCGCTCCGTGCGGGGCTGGAAGATGCGGCACCCGCCCCGTTCCCGTTCCCCTTCCCGTTCCCTGCATGCTCTCCGGCGGGGCGGGGCGCAGCCCGGCCCTCCCCTCTTCCTCTGGCGTCGGTTCCGCTCGCACCGCTCCCTCCCTCCTTCGCTCCCTCGCCGCCGCCGCCGCCTCCGCCGCTCCCGCCCGTCTCCGCTCCGGGCCGCTCGGGCTTTTCTCTCTGCCTTAAAGTCGGTGAGCAGGGGGGGCAGCCCGGCTGGAAGGGCCGCGCTGCGCTGCGCTGCGCTCGGGCGGAGGGAGGGGTGCGGGGTACGGGATAAGGGGCCCGGGGGAAGGGTTCGGGTTCGGGTTGGGAAGGGCTGGGGTTCCGCTGCCCGCCGTGCCCTTAGGGCCCCGGGAGCGCGGCGGCGCCGAGCAGGCCCCGGGCTCCGTGCGGGGCACGGGAGGCCCCGCTGCGCCCGGCCCCGCCCTGCGCCGGGGCGTGCCGGCTGCGGCACCGCCCGCACCGCCCAGCGCCCTCTCTGCTTCCTCCCAGGGTGTCTTTTATGAATAATCAAAAGCCGCAGAAGCCGACACTATCGGGCCAGCGTTTTAAAACCAGAAAAAGAGGTGAGTGGCCGCGCCGTGCCCTTATGTTCCTTATGCCTTTATGCTCCTCTCTGAGTGAGAGCACCCAAAGTGCAGAGTCTCGAGGCGGACTCTGGGTGCGGGAATGTTCTCTGCACTAATAAAGAGCTTCGCTGAATTTACTGTGATAACCTTGGCCTAAGAGACGATCACTTTGCAGCCATACCGGGTGTGTTTAGCCTGAAAGCAGAAGTATCCAGTACCCGAATTACAGGGGAGCTCCAGCACAGGCTTGTTGCAGGGTAATACATATATCAAAGGAGCTTCTAAATGTAGTAAAAATTTCAGCCTCAGCCACTGGATAAAGGTTGCATTGTTGTCTTAATGTTATAAGAATACCCGATTTAAATTTTAAAAAACTGACAGAAAAAAACACAACAAAATCACATGAACAGACCCACTCGACAGTGAACATCCAAAAAAAGCCCAGGGTGTGGGATGTGCAAATGCCTGTCACTGTACGCACACAGTTGCTTCCACAGGAAGAGTTAATGTCTGAAGAGGTGCGATGAATAACTTAGTATTTTGGGGGGGATTTTTTTAACCCAAAGAGGAAGTGGGCACAGCTCTTAGGGTTTCTGTTCAGTACTGTTTTACTAATACACCTGCAATGTTCCAGCTCAGACAGGCAGCTTTAAGGGTGCTGTACGTACAGAGGTACATTTTGATTTACAGAACCTGTTTTAATGTCAAAGCAGCTTGAGAAACTCTTTGACAGAGTTGGATCTAGTCTGTCCAGCAGAGGAAATGCTGGTAGCCTGTGTTTTATTCTCTTTTTAAGCATTTAACCATAGTTTGACTTCCAAGCAACTGGTGGAACAATGAGCTTCGTGAATCTGTCCTGGAAGATAATTGATTCAGTATTTCCAGACTTTCACCCAGCTGTTACCAGTGTGTTGATACCTTCATGGACACTGGGACACTAGTGTGCCCACCCAGGTTCCTAACACAACTAGTTAAGCTGTTGTAGACAGCACCCAAAATAAGTTGTGCAGTTGAGTTCTATGTATTTGGAAGCTTCTCACCTCGTGGCTTGTATGATTTAAGGACAAATAGAGATGAGTAAAATTGAAGACTTCTCTTCAAGGTTTTCTGTTAGTTAGTTTGCTGCATATTGACTATACCTGTAGTGAAAACAAGGCAATAATCAGCTGATGTATCTCAGATATGAAGAGTATGTGTTCTGCTTTAACAACAAGAATGCTAAATAGATCTGCAGTTATAGCCCATTAAGTTAGCACATAGAACTGCGTTTCCCTCAGGCACTTGAGGAAAAGTAATTGCTTCAGACTCATTTAGCTCATTTAAGAAGAAGGGATGATCTTCATAGCTGAAAAGCTTGTCGGTCAGAGTTATTTCTTCCAAAACAGTGAGAGGCCCAAAGAGCTGAAATAAAACATGAGTGATGGAGTCAAATGTACAAAATTATAGGGGCATGTGTAATTGCCTTCCAGCATGAGCTATGGCTCTGGTTTTGGAGGGAAAGTGATCTCATATGTGAATAGGGGTATAAGAATCAAACTGAGAAGCCAGGTAAGCTTTACTAGAGCTGAGTAATGATCATCACAAACAACTGTGCTGAAAGTACGGTAAGAATGCAATCAGAAGTAACTAAGTAGTGTTCTTGTTTTTGGGAGCCTGTCTCCCAGCCTTGACTGAACAGGGGAGTGAAAGCAGCAAGACTCCTTACTGCTGTATTGGCCACTGAAATGCATTTCAGGCTATGCTGTTAAGTCGCTCTTTGGGATCATTAATGTAGTTGTCTGGTTGTCAGTGCAAATTTGCTTTAGTAAGAATGAAATAAACTAAAAACCAAACAACTGTATATGGAAATTTTATTTCAACACTTTGTCTTTACAGATGAAAAAGAGAGGTTTGACCCTACTCAGTTCCAGGACTGTATTATTCAAGGCTTAAGTGAAACTGGCACTGATTTGGAGGCAGTAGCAAAGTTTCTCGATGCTTCTGGTGCAAAACTTGACTATCGCCGCTATGCAGAAACACTTTTTGACATCCTGGTGGCTGGTGGAATGCTGGGTAAGTTGCTTTGACATGGCTGCTGTCACCTTTATTCATATGACTCTGCAAAAGCTGTTTTCTTTCAGCATAAAAACTCTTGCTAAAGAGCCCACTGAGTGTGTAGAACAGGGTGTAAGTGGTAAACTGTGATCATCTTGGTGACCGAGCAATTAATCGAAAACATAGAAATACTCTGTTAACTTGCTTCAGTTTTACTTGAGTCTGTTTGCATTCTTCAAAGTGTAGATTGTACAGACTTGGCTTAAAAGAAGATAAATTGGATAGTTTGGGGATTTTTGTTGGTGTTGGTTGTGTGTTTGATTGTTTTTTGTTGGAGTTACCTTTTGCTTTTTTTGTGGTTTCTGGGTTTTTTTTAACTAGGAGTAGATCTTGACTCTCTTGTCAAGTTCGCTTATGATGATATGAGATGAGATGGATGAATGCTTGTTTCACGTGTGTGGCCTGTAGTCACAAGACCAGTGGAGTTGTCCTAATAGATTGTGACATTATCCAGTGCTTTGTGTATCTTGCCCTCTTATTTTGGAAAAGAAACTTGTTTACAGAAGACTCTGAAGTGCTTAGTCTTGGAAATGCTATTACAAATCATTGGTTGTTGACAATAGTAAGGTAACAGGCCCTAGCAAACATCGGGGAGTGATAAAATACAGGGAACTGAGGAAGTGACATATGATGACAACAGGTCTTGTAGATTCACGTACACACTGTGTGTAAAGAGCAAAGATGAACAGATGCTCACCTTACAGGTTGTAATTGTTACAGTATGTGCGTTTACATTCAAGAGTCTTAACCAGTGGATATTGTGTTAGGAAGTGTTCCTTCTAGGAATAAGGCTGAGAGAGAAGGGAACAAGGCATTGCTGCGTTACTGGTGATACAGGGTACTTTACTCAATTCCCTCTGTAACAGGTAGCTAGGTGGACTAACTTTGATCTTCAGTCAGATGAGGCCAGAGTAAAAACTGGCATCCTTTTGCCTTACCACCTTTTGTTATTATTACTGTTAATACTCATCTCTCTTTTTAAAGTCGTGTTTCTGACTAATACATAAAAAAAAGATCTGCATTGTGTGTAGGATGGCATAGAAATCCATTATGAGGTGTTCTGGCACTGATCTGGTGACCTGAATGCACCTTCATTAGTGAAGCGGCCTAAAAAACCCCAAGTTTCAAACTCCTCTCCGGGCACTGAAGTTTGAACATGCATCTCTGTGTGTTTCAGGGTCCTGTTGTGACTTACTTTGTCATAGAAAAGGCACTTAAAAAGCAGCACTACTGCCAAAGGCACTAGAGACACTTGCTAGGATTAAGCAGTTCAGTGGCTCCCTTTTAGGGAAGATGAGCTCATGTGGCCACCTTAACTTACTCAGATGTAAACAAGATGTTTTGCCAATCCACTTAGCAGTAGGGGGCCAGAATATTTAAATGTTCAAATCTGAGGTACTGATTTTAAAGTTCCACTGCAGCAGTGGAACAGATGGAGATGCAGAGATACCTTCCATGGTCCAGTTATTCAGCATCATGAAAGGACAATGTGTTGCATGTTTTTTGGTATTGGAGTTGTTAGTGTGGAGACTACTCAGTACTGTCACTGGGGAGTAACACTACTAATGCTGACATCCTCCTCCAGCCCCAGGTGGTACCCTGGCAGATGACATGACACGCACAAACGTCTGTGTGTTTGCAGCACAGGAAGACCTAGAAACCATGCAAGCATTTGCTCAGGTTAGTTCTGGAATGAGTACAATTTCACTTAAAACTGTTAAGTGTATTAAATGTTTGTGTAGTTGAAAGTTTATATGTGACTTTAAGAAGCAATACTGGAAGTGGTAAGAGTAGCACTGTAAGCTAAAAGTGCTCCAAAGAGTTCAGGCCTGCTTTACTGAACTTGATTTTTTAAAATTCTGAGTTTTAGTTTAGACCAAAAAATAATACACTCTTTGTCTTTTTAGGTTTTTAACAAGCTCATCAGGCGTTACAAATACCTGGAGAAAGGCTTTGAGGATGAAGTCAAAAAGGTATGGAGTAGGTCTTCATCAGCAGACAAATAAACCTTCAAATTCTGCTAATTAATTGCTGTAGAAGAGTTACATCATAAAATGGATTATTAAAATACAACACATCTAAGTTTCTAATAGAAGAACAGCTAGCTTATATGACTAACGGAGAAGACTACCAGTGGTTCTGCTAGTTGAATAGCTTAACTGAAACCAAAGTGTTTAACACAGAAGCAGTGCCCACAGTTTAGTGAGAGGTGGTAGTTTTATGGCAACTCTTACTACTTTCTCTTGCAGTTGCTGCTGTTCTTGAAGGGGTTTTCAGAATCTGAGCGGAACAAACTGGCCATGCTGACAGGTATTCTGCTGGCCAATGGGACACTGAATGCATCCATTCTCAACAGTCTCTACAATGAGAACTTGGTTAAAGAAGGTAAGTGTTGCCTAAGGAGGGTGGGGAACAGAACTATGACAAATAGGTGGATATTGCGATGCCAGTACACCACTACAGCTCCCTAGCTTCATCTGGTGATAGATTAACTACAGGATTAGCAAAGGTAAACATGCTGCCCCACAACCTGGAAGGTCTTCTAAGCCTTCAGAAAATGAGTTTTTCCAGACAGCTCCTGTGTAGGACTTCCCTGCAGTACATTGGGGGCTGCCATCACTAGTGTTGCCCAACAAGGCAGTACTGTATT
Source organism: Xenops minutus (assembly GCA_035221455.1). NCBI lineage: Eukaryota > Metazoa > Chordata > Aves > Passeriformes > Furnariidae > Xenops > Xenops minutus. The sequence goes on along the minus strand of JAWWEE010000162.1, from coordinate 27,208,827 downwards.
TTGAAGAGGGACCTTTCAGGAAGCAAAAAGTGTGTCATGACTTTAGGCTCCTTCTAAAATTGCAGCAAGGAGAGAGTTGAGTTTAGTACAGCGAAGACTTTGTGACACTAAATGATAAGAAAAGTCCAACATGCTGGAATCTGCAGTATTCTGAGGTAGAGAGAGGTACTGCAGTCTGTGGTGGGGTTGCTTTGGGAGCACAGCTGCTCTGAGCAGGGGTCTGACAAAAGCAGGTGCCCTGTACTCTCAGGCCTTAGGATTCCCTTTGTTTTGAATTTCACTAATAACTACTGCTTCTATTACACAGGTGTTTCCGCAGCTTTCGCAGTCAAGCTGTTCAAATCATGGATAAATGAGAAAGATATTAACGCAGTGGCTGTCAGTCTTCGCAAAGTAAACATGGACAATAGACTGATGGTGAGTACTGCTGAAATTACTCTTACTACTTAAGCCAGTTTAGTAAATAGCATTTGCCAGCAAGGTACTCAGCACACATTTCTGTCGCAAAAGAGTTGTAAACTTTGTTTTCAGGAACTCTTCCCTGCCAACAAACAAAGTGTTGAACACTTCTCCAAGTACTTTACTGAAGCAGGACTAAAAGAACTTTCCGAGTATGTTCGGAACCAGCAGTCCATAGGAGCTCGGAAGGAGCTGCAGAAAGAACTGCAGGAGCAGATGTCACGGGGAGATCCATTCAAGGATGTAAGTGTTTTGTCTGTAGATGAGGTGGGGGTGCTTTCTATGTGTGTGTATCTCTCTTTCATACTGAACTTGGCTCTCACCAGGAATTAAAATTAGGACTAGGGGGTTTTGGTATTAGCTTTGCAGTCTTTCCTTATGTCCCGAATCCTGCTGTATGATGAAGGAGGGTGTGTGTCGCTCTGAAACCTTCTGGGTTACCTTCAGAACAGAAGTTTTAATTTAGCTTGGTGCCATATGTGGCCTTTGTGCTGACTCTTACTCTAACGGGCAGATCATCTTGTACGTGAAGGAGGAGATGAAGAAAAACAATATCTCAGAACAGACTGTGGTAACCATAATCTGGTCAAGTGTAATGAGCACAGTGGAATGGAACAAAAAGGAGGAGCTGGTAGCAGAGCAAGCCATTAAGCATTTGAAGGTATTGTAACTTCAGTATGGACTTCTGCACCCCTTGGGTTGGGCTTGGGTTTCCTTCTGCAGAGACAGCATCAGATGGGCAATTCTTCCCCTTGTGACGGGGTGTTACAAGCCAAGTTCCTGAGGCAGAGGCAGCATTTCTGCTGCAGAAGCACTCTGGGGTGGGATGGTGGTTGCCAATTTCTTAAGTGATGGCTGATGGAGACTGTGAAACCAGCCCAGTGAGGTGGTATATGTGAAGTGTTCTGTGTATGCCAATTTGTTGTTCTTGTTACAGCAATACAGCCCTCTACTTGCTGCCTTCACCACCCAAGGTCAGTCGGAGCTGACTCTTCTGTTGAAGATTCAGGAGTATTGTTATGACAACATTCACTTCATGAAGGCCTTCCAGAAAATAGTGGTGCTCTTCTATAAAGGTAACTTCTGTGGGGTTGTGATTGTGGAGATTTATGGGTTGTTTGAGGGGTCATTTTTGACTGGTTGGGTGTTGTGAATTTTCTGAATCATAATGCTTCAGTCGTGGTAAGTCCTTCAGGGAAGATCAGTGCGACAACACTGCACTTCATGACCTGAAGACTTTTCTACCTTCTATTTACAAAAATGGAGCAGTAAAATGCAAAGATGCATGTGGCTGGTCCTTGGCACATGGAGAAGTACACTGCTAGACAAAGATGCTGCGTGTCTACTGTAGATCTGTTCAGGAGTTGTGGTAATTCAAAGCTAAATTTTTATTTTAAGGCACTTTGTCCCCTTTAAGTTAGGGAAAGACACGTCACAGTGTATTTTTAGTGCTTTTGACTATGGATCAGCCATAGATGGAGACCACCAGCATGTTCTGGGGTGTTCTAGGCTCTTTTTTAAGTATCTGATAAAAGCTGTTACTGAAAAACATGCTGTGTGCTTGTGGAAGGGTATATTGTAATTGTAAAATTTCAAAAAACAGCTAAACATTTCTTGTGGTGTACTTTTGACTTTAAAGGATTTGCATCTGTTCTTAACTGTTAACAGAAAGTTTCTTTAGTATGCGCTATCTCAAATAACTCTGAAACACCCCAGACTGTTAGTGGGAGTGAAAGTGCAGCTCCAAGATGCAGTGCCGAGGAGAATCCCAGCAGTAAATCCAAAATGCACAGCTCTCAGAATTTTAAAACAGGAGCCACTCCTAGTGCAGGTCTGTCCAGCCATACCCACAGAAGGAGGATCTGATGCTTTTAGGGAGGGAAGCAAAGGCTGCCTGTCTGGGGTTCTCAGCAGGTTGCTGTGTTAACACTGCTTTTGCACATCTTACAGCTGAAGTTCTGAGTGAAGAACCCATCCTGAAGTGGTACAAAGATGCACATCTTGCTAAAGGAAAGAGTGTTTTTCTGGAGCAGATGAAAAAGTTCGTTGAATGGCTCAAGAATGCCGAAGAAGGTAAGCAGCGGCTTAGCTCACAAGTGGAGCTTGTTCATTTTGGGAACCCTGGTGTGCATTAACAGTGTGTCTAAGGCATTAAATTGCCTCTCTGAGACCGGTGTGCCCCCTACCCTGGTACTGGCTAGACAAGCTTGCCAGTGAAATCCATGTGGATCCAACAGTAGCTTTTACCCAGGATGCAGAGCAGCAGTGATCTCAGGGCCTGGGACTGACCTGGGGGCAGGCTGCTGACGAGGTGTCTCTGTTGCAGAGTCCGAGTCTGAGGCTGAAGAAGGTGACTGACCTGTGAAACTCTGTCGTCAGTAAAGCAAACAGGAGCTGTAGATAAGTGTCATGTCTCATGTGTCCTTCTGATTCTTACATCCTACCTCCCTGTATCAAGCATGATATAAGGGCTCTCATGGCAATTTATTTTAACTGTTTTCTATAGTTATTGAAATACTGGATTTAGTTTTTAAAACCATGTTCAAGTAGCTTACAGGAGCTGTTATAGATTTGACTCTAACCTGCATTTGTCCTTTCAGTTACCTTCTACCTCCTGTATTTTCTACTGTAATGATGTAATATAAGGCCTTCCACAGTGAAATCCACCTTATCCCTTGGGATTTCTATCTGTATTGGAGTAGATACGATATGGTGAATGAGACTTAGGGCAGTTCTGCTTGCAAATTAAACTGTAAAAAGCCTCCCAAGTAAAGAGACCATGGCTTGTGTAGCACTGCAGTCTGTACCACTTACTCCAAATAGCCCCTTTCATAGGTGGCTGTCCGTGTCCCCAGGTACTTTGTCATCTCTTTACTAGACTTCCAGCATAAAGCAAACCTCTATTCTAACTGTTGGGTGAGGTGGGTGCCCGACTTGCAAGCTACTGGAGAGAAGCTGGTGTGGTGGCAGCAGTTGGTAACTGTGGTGGGCATGAAGAGTGGCATCTCTGAGCCTGCTGGTTGTCACAGCTACTGGCCCATGTTCCTGGGGAGCTGTCAGGCACCCTTGCAGCTGGGCATTAGTTCTGGGGGCACCCTTCCCCTTCCCTCATGGAAGTACAAGCAGTGCTGTTCCACATACACCTTTCTCGAGCCAGGCTATGCTGCTGGCAGGGCTGGGACAGGGGCAGCAGTTTCTTTGTGCTGCCCTGTAAACTGCTGGAAGCTTAAGGAAGCCAAAACTCCACCTCTGCCCCTTGAAGTTTAGAGATTCTTTTATGCTGGCAGTTGATATGCTAAACCAAACAGCTTATCTTCTCCCTGAAACTTTAATTCCTAATGGAAATTCTCAGGACAGTTCAATTCAGAAAGATTGGGTAAAAGAATTGAAGTCTATACTGTTGTAAGCTAAGTGAGCATTAACTGAAATACTGGTAACCACAGTACACGTAATAAAATAATGAAAAAATTGGTCATCACAATGCAATCTGTTCAATAGTACAGTGATCTTCCTTACTTTGTAACCTTTTTTTTTTTAAGCAAATAAAGGCCATCGTTACACTTAATGTTAAAGGAATGTCTCTGCTCCTTTTCGAAAAAGAAAGCAACACTGACATTAAAGAATAAAAAGCAGGTCTTCCTCTGTTTCAAGGACTGCTGAATAAAACATAATTAAAATACTTGCTTGCTGTTAGGGTGCTCTTTTCCACATGTTAGAAGTGCCAGTTTCCCATGAGTCTGATTTATTGAGAACACACAATCAGGTTCATCAATATACTAAATAGGTTTGATGCCAACAGCTAGATTAAACTTATATGTACAAAAAGTTATACTCCAGAGTAAGGCATTTACAACATAACCAAATAATAAGTAGTCAGTGGCATTCAGGTTTCTTTGGTGCACTGCCCTGTGAGTCAGCCTGCTTGGCTTCAGGAGCCTGCACCCTTTTTCTGTGTGTCTGGGCAAAAGAAGGGCTGGTGCAGTGCTTTGTTAAGAGTAATGTGCTTGTTTGGGTCATACTTCAGCATCTGCTGAAGAAGGTCAAAGAGGTTCTTTGTGGTCAGAATCCTGTACATTATGAATTCATTCATGAAGATAAAAAAAAAATGTTCTGTTATCTTACAATTGCACTTGAAGCTCCTCTCCTCAAAAGCGTTTCCCCTGTCTCACCTTCATTGGCTTACAGTGGGTTGATACATATCTGCCAGTAGGACTCTGTTCATCCCAATCCAGGTGGCCATCACAGGAAAATCTGTGTTTCCTTAAACAAACAGACAGTCTGTTATTCAAAGGTTCTGTTTTGTCCCTTCAATAGAAGTTTTATCAGTATGTTTGTTCATAAGTTGGGAAGTGATCTGGGAATATCCCACACAAGTGGCCATCTTGTTAAATACAGCAAAAGAATGACTCCATTAGTATTAAACTTTTTTTAAAAAAATTTGCTCTTAAACCTAATCTGAAAATATTTAAACTATAGCAGCCTGGGTACATAATTTAATTACCTGCTTTTCTTTATCATGTGATAAGGCAGAGGTCCCAGCATCTGCTTCATCGTTGCAAGGTGGTTTTTGTTGCTACACCTCTGAAAGGAAATCAAGATATAGACATTTTTATTCATTGTTTGAGGAAGTTATCAAGTTGCACTGTACTCTGCAACAAATAATCTGGTGTTTCTTACTGAGGAAAGAAGAGGCTGTAGTCATCTGTTTCCTAAATAAGTTACACTGTACTGTAGTTCTTATCCCTTGAGGTTTTTTTCCCTTGACCCTGCCTTTTTTATTTTTTACTTGATTAATTTAAAGTTTCAGCAATATTGTCACAGTGACAAAGTTGATATATTTGAGTAGAATTTGCCAATGGTGACAGATGAAGCTACATCTGTTATTAGCATGGCTTGTAAATTAGAAATGTTAACAGGGTGATCCTTCACATAAAGCTGCTGCCAAAATGTTGACTGAAATCAATGGATAGAAATCTTTTCCTTATGCAGTTCCCTTGTGCCTACATTTTCTGTTCTCTTCAAGTTGGCACTATGAAAAAAGGCAGCTGAATTTCTTAAACAAATCCTTCCCCTTAGTCCCTACCTCTGCAGCATGTTTTCAGCAAGCTGAGGAACATTATACACACTGAATCATTCTGAGGTTCAGTTACTTACTGGAAACAGTGTTGCTCCAAGGTAGTCCTTGGGAGTACATCCTGTGCTCCAAATATCACGTGGTTGTGACCATCCCAGTGTTGTGAAAAGATTGAGCACATTGCTGTTGAGCACAGTTCAACAGCGAGTAAAAACCTCACATGAGAGATCAGCCTAACAGACTGCTACTGATCTAGCATAACTTCAGGAGCTCTGTACAGCCTTGTAGACACCAAAGTGTCATGAATACTCATGATCAGATACTGTGCACCCCAAGTCCACAGTTTTGATCTCTGGATTCATTGGTGTGCATTCATTGCACTTCTGAAATGAAACAGTAGGATGTAAGTGACCAAAGAAACCCAGGCAGTGGCTGCGGGGGAGGTGAGGAAGAGGGCAGTGACTTACCAGTTTGGTGGTTTACTTCATAGTCAGACCTCACAAATACAGTATTTTCTGGCTTCAGATCTGTATGTGTCAACTTGTTCAAATGCAAAACTACAACATAACAAATAGAGTTAGCGAATTCCACAAAGAAAACAGAACAAATAAAGTAAAAAAGAAACATCCTTATAGTTTACAGATCTGCAGATCTGATATGCCATCTGTCTAAAGTGGTCCAGTTTAAATGGCAGAGAGTGGTTCTCTTCAATGAAGTCAAAGGTGCTGAGCCCCACGAGCTCAGAAACAATGCAGACATGTCTGTGGTGCTCAAACCATTGGAAGATCTGAGCACAGTGACTGCAAAGGCTAGAACAAGACATGATTTGCAACTGTTGTATTAATGCTGAGACACATGGTACAGGTGGCTTTGTACACTCACAGTGTACTGGGATCCGGTGCCAGTAAATATTCCAGTACTAGGGCTTTGTAAGCTGCACTGGAGCAGCTAACGTTGGTTTTGACTATTTTCACAGCTAATTGGTTGCCTCTTCTGAAGAGACAGGTCAAACAGTGACTAGAACAGCAACTAGTTTTAACTAAGAATATTCAGATATACATTGTTTATAACAATGGCAACCTAATCAGAAAAAGGTTTTGGGTTTTTTTACTGCATGCTGACAATATACCCAAAGTCCATCTATGCATAAATACAACTAAAAGTGCATATTTAAGTTCCAAAAACATACTTGATACTGTATATATCAGTACTGTTCTTAGAGGTTAGAAGCCCCACATACTTTCTTGTTGTATTTATGTATGCTGGGGTAATACTGGAGAAACTTCCACATCTCACAGCCTAACAAAACTGTCAGTCAAAAGTGACCAGCCTTCTTCAGTCCTTTAAGTAGTAAAAATGTTAACTGAGGTGTCAGGTGATTCTACAGTGGCTAAAAAGACAATCCATTTGCCTACTACCCCGCACATAGCAAAACTGCCATAAAACACAAAATACATTCTTGATTCACAACAGGCTCACTGCCAGAACCCAAACAGCATTGCCTCACCACAGACTAAGGTTTAAGTTAGATACATAATGTCACAAAGCTTCCTCATTACATGGGCCTGGGGCGGTCCAGGCACCAGGATTTCCCAGCATAGGGAGGGGGCAGCTTCACCCCACATTGTCTGGGTCACCTTCCCCCATCAGCCTTTGTCCTCTTAACAGGCTGCTGCTTCACCCACAAGTCCTGCACAACCCTCATGTCTAGGTTCTGCTTTCAGGTGGTGTACTAACATAAATTTGTATTTGGCAACTGTGGCAGCCATAAAGAAATACTCAGGGCAGCCTACAAGGACGAAAAGATAAAACCTGATGCAATCACCAAGCACTTTATGAGCCACACTGTGACAGCATCAATAAGAAAAATTACATGTATTTAATGAAATACTTACGCTTTGGGATCGATGCATTCCACTATTCCAGATGTACCTTCACCCAAACAGCAACAATCTCATCTATAAAGGAAAGAACTCTCAGTCATAAGTTGTGAAGTTATCAGCTATTAAAAAAACCAAATCAAACAAAACCAGATTTAAGTACTGCCACTGAAGCTGTTCCAGACTGTGCTTCTTTAAATTGTAAATACCCCATCCTCATCTCAATTCATGAACCTTTTATTGTATTTTTTCTCCTCAGTCCAGTTGCAGAGGGGACTGATCGAGTGACTTTGGTAGGCACCTGGCACGCAGACAGGGCCAACCCACCACATCTATCTAAAGAGCTCAGGAATTTTGAAAAGTATTCTATACATCTTGCAGTTAGTAGGCTCCTCTCTGACAGATCAGGTGACTCTCTGCATCATCCTCTGCACTCCTAGGTCCTGAAGGGCACCAAGACCGTGCAGCCAATCAATGAACCCAAGTGAATTCAGGTCAGAACACACAATTCATTCAGCAGGAGATACTCAGGTATTCAGAAACACACCAGGCCACAAACAGCTGGCAGGAGCAATTTCATATTCAGTCCCCACAACGATTGTTTTTCTTTTAAAAGACTGGTTCACTGAATTTTACTTCACAATGTCAGGGCCCCTATTTCTTTCTTAAATAGATTTAATAATTTTGTTTTACACACACACACACACGTATATATGTATATAAAAGAGCCTTGTGGCCAAATTAAAATACTCACCTTAAGCAATCAAGATTAAATCAGTTGTATGAGTATTTGGCAAGAAATCTGTGGTTTTTTTAAATCATAAATACCATATACATTTACTCTATGCTGTCTTGAAGATCTTAACTTATAAGTCCAATCTTCAGCTTTAACAGTTACATATATAACAAAGATCAGAAAAACTACACTGCTAGTGGGCAGACATCATGTATATCCAATTCTATACATTTCTCACTAATACTGAAAAAAGTAAGTCTGACATTACAACCTCACTATTTCAGTTATAATTAGTCAAAATCAAGTTTAAAAGTTTGCCCTTGAATTTTTGAGTAGGGCTTAAATAAATGCTTGTCATAATAAAAATTTTGAAGGCACGAAAGTGATGCCTGTATTTTAAGTTGATGGTTATTGTTCATTAATTTGCTCAAATATATTCAGGGAACAAATAGCAAGACCATGTTCTGTGATATAACAAGCATATGTACAAATTGTACATTTTCACTGAAGGAAATATAATCCTAGCAAAAAAAAAAAAAAAAGCTACTAATATGATCTAAAGGAATAAACTATTAAAAGCAGAATTCCCCAAACCCCCACACTCAATTACTACTGCCCAGATGAGAATCTATCTTCTTAAATAAAAAGCTAAATGAAAATTGTTCATATCACCTGTGGAGGATGAGGATGACAAGCAGTATGACGTGCCTTGTATTTCCTTCAGCCACCGAATGTCACATTAAGACACTTGAATGCCCAGTGCCACATTCTTGCTTGGACTCCTGACTGCAACCTTCAAAACTGCTTTATTGACGATGGCCTCTCTCATGGATTTGGTTTCTGAATCACTATTACAAAAAAAAAAATCCAATAAATGCAATTAAAATCATTCCAGTGCCCCTATGAAGGCAGCTTTTTGTTTTAAGCTGTAAGACATCTCTCTTGAAATACCTCCAACTCCAAAATTAGTCCATTACACAATAATAAAACACTTTTTCTCCTGTGTCATTCTGAATTGTGTCTTTCCCTTCTTAGTGTTGTTGCACCTTATGCCAAGTGGCCTTTTTCTTTTATCCTGGTCAGGACAATTAGTTCAACTGGAATTCCCCAGCTGTAACACAGATACTTTATGCTTTGAATTACATCCCACAGACAAACAATTCACTTTCAAAGCCATTGATCATCGATTTTACACTGTCATGAAGACTGTCTTTTTCAACACCCCAATTTTGGGGGTTTTCCCCCCTCTACTCTTTCTTCCACATTATTTTTTTTTACTCAAGGGCTTTTTCAAAATAACTGTTTTTGATAGGGGAACATAAGCCCGTAACCTACTCCTTAAAGAAAGCCTTAAAAAGAGGCATTGTGGCTCACTCAGACACTTCTGCGAAGTAGCAGAAGGCTCTCAGTGCCGCATATCCTGGAGAAAATAAAGGCTTCCGGCGCACAGTTATTGCCCACTGGGCTTTTAGAGACTTCAAGGAACTTCTTCTGCAGCCTCCCGAAGAATTCCTAGCGCTAAGGCAGAACGCCAGCACAACTCCGGCCCTGCCGCAGCTGCTTCCCTGCGAACGGCGGGCCGGGCTGAGGCGGGGCCGGAGGGCGGGCCGAGCGGGGCCGCTCCCCTTGCCGGCCGTGGTGAGGGGGGGTCGGAGCCCCGGAGCCCGAGCCCGGGAGCGCGGCCGGGGGCTGGGGGGGGCTGCGGGCGGCCCTCACAGCGGCCGGCGCCATTTTGTGCCGTCCCGCACGGGCGGGCGGGCGGCAGCGGCACACACAAGATGGCGGCCGGCGCTGAGGGGCACCCGCGGCCAGACGGCAACGCGGTCACTGTGTCTGTGCTCCTCCAAGCACGGGCAGGTACACAGGCAGCCTGCAGTCAATTACAGCACCACGTATCACTAACAAAGGTCTCTCTTACCTTTTTTTTTTACTGTCATGGGGTATCTTCCACTGGCTCTTAGTCGTGTGTTCAGGTTCACCTCAGCAGGCTGAACCTCGCTCTGCGCCCGAAGCTTGGGGTCCAAAAACACATAACAAGCAGTCAAACACCTCAAGTGTAGTCGAATGGATGTAGGAACGGAGCATCTAAGGATAAAGCAGTCCTGCAGTAACTACAACAGCCTATGCACATCACTTCCCTAAACCCCAATTCCCATTTTTTTTTTAATTCTGGGAAGGACTAAACCTTTTTAAATACTTTCATCCCTGGTAAATTAAAAACCAAACCAAACCACCATAAAAATACAAAAAGCGAGGATTGTCATTTACTTCCCCAGCTGCCCCTGTGATCAACTTACAGTATGTGCATTACACATGTAAGTTTGTCACTGTTCAAAGATCATGCACCTTTATCTTCTTGTCCACTGCTCTCCAGCTTAACCTCAGTGCTGCTCCCACCATGACGTACTTCTAACACCAACTATTGCTATTACCTGTTGCTTTTCTAACGCAAAATTGTTGTCTTATGGTATGTCTTCTTCTTTGAATGAGTAGACTTACTTCAAGAGAACTCATCTTGTGGCTGGAGTGTTCATGATAAAGGACCAGACTGATGGAAGCAAACAGAGTTTATAAAGCACAAGTGGAATAGTCTTGTCTGCAACAGTTTTGCTATCTAAAGGATTACATGTTCCAAAAGACAAAAGAGCTGGGGACACATAAGTGCCGTGTTTGAAAGAACTGAGCTGCACATCTGCTGTACCCACCAACCCACAGGATCACACACTGCCACCTGGAAAACCTGGGAGAGCCTCAGAGCCACAAACAGGAGAACAGACATAATACAATTCTGAAACGTTTGGATGTAATTCTGTCTCAAAAGGATCCCTCTTCTTTCAATATACAGCATTAAATTAGGAAAACAAAAGAAAAATCTAAAAAATAATAAAAAGAATGGTTTCCAGTTTAGTGCTAGATGCCAGCATTTCAAATTACTGGTTCCTCTGCAATGTAGGAAATTTCTCAGTATGTCCTTCCTTCTGCTTGGCAGTCGTGTCAGTCAAACATGCAACTGCATGCTTCCATCTACTTGCTATTGCCACTTGTTATAGGGAAGAGACAGAGCACAGAGCTAAAAGAATTAAATGCTTTACCTGACTGATTGAAGTATTACAGTAAAACATATTAAGTCTGGGTCAAAGGCTGAGCACTTTAATCAACACTCCATAAAGACTATAGAAACTTTGTCCTAGAGAGAGGGCACTGGTTAACTCTGCTCATGAATGCATCAATGATCTGTACCTTTGCCTTTCTCTTGCAAGTAAATTCTTATTATTTTAAGAGGCAAAGTCTCAAAATGGGAAATAATGGTCTGAGGCAGACTGCAAATCATCTGGACCTGGGCCTCCCAGGGATTACAAAGCATATATAGGAGAATGGGCTTTGCTAAGGGATGCTGAGTGAGCGTATAGAGGATTAGCGGAACAAGTCCAAAATGGTACAATTAGGATGCAGGAACTGTGGATACTCTCTCCTATTCAGGTCTCTTATGCACAGTTAGAACTAGAAATAAACGCTCTTGCCTCTATGTATTACAGAATTTGAAAGCAAGCCTCTGTGGAAAGGAGGTGATTTTTTCCTGCTTTATGAAATTGATGCTAAAATGTAATTTTATATCTACAACAAAGAAGAGCAGAACATTCTGCTTTTCCCAGTATGCCCAAATTGGACAACTGCTTTTTTGATGCGTACAAATTGCTCTTTTCCTGTTTATTTTATGCTTACTGAGGGGCTTCAGCACAGGATAAGCAATATACATACATACACACTCATACGTATGCATGTACTTGTTTTCCTCTTGACCTGTCAATATGTAGAAACCTCTGTACGTTCTTGCAGATTTTTTTATGAGTCCAACAACATTTGGTCTCAAATAAGACCAAACAACAGCTCTCTCCTACTTGTTCAACCTCATCTGACCAGTCTTTGACTCTGCTCTTCGTTGTGCTTACCTCCTACTGTTTCTGCAAAGTGATGAAAAACAGTTACCATAAATCCATGTTACCTTGTTTCAATTAACAGCTATGTAAAGAAAATACTTTCGCTTTCATACATATTACAGAAATACTTATTCTTTCATACCAACACCACTGTGCCAGAAGGAAGAAATAGTTTTCCATATACCTTTTTGGGAGGCTGAAGATGTTACCATTCCAACACAGCAGTCCAAGAACAAGCACTCCTCTTAAGCATGTTCTTTAATCCTCTGGGAGAGAAAGGTTTCATCTCTTTACGATGCTGCTGTCACCTAGAGAATTGCATATCTTTACTCTTTTGAGAAAACTGAGTAAGGAAGGTTAGAATTTACATGAGAAAGTTTCAGAAAACTGGTGGCATTAAATTAAAGCAAAGAACATTGTTTTAACATGGTATCACTCAGAAAGGTAAGGCAAAACCCAAAGATCTGAAAAAATATTAATTTTTTTATTATTTTACAAATACAAAAAGCAATGCTTAAAAATCAAAATCCTGGATGATACTGGGGAAAACCCTGCTTCTGAAGCACAAGACTTCTCTGTGACAACTCTCAAACAATGTCACAGCTCCTGAAAATTATGCATTCAATGAGCATAGGTATGATCCAGCTCAAGTAACCCATTTTAATGGCTCCTTAAACCCCACGATCTGAGAGTTGATCTGACCAGTCCAAAGAACGTGTTGAGGCCTCTGTGGCTACAGAGCAAAAGGGTTGGCATGGATTGTAATATCTTTAATGCGAACATCATTAAGAGGTCGGTAGGTTTTCTCATTGACAGGCAGCTTCTCCAGCTCATCCAGGGTCTCCAAGCCATCAATAACTCTGCAAGAAAAGCAGAAATGCTAGAAATCTCCTTCTAATAATGATTTAAATGTCACAATTGAGATATCTCAAAACTCTTTACAGTTAAGTATCACAGGGCAAGGACTTTGCGAGCAAATGATACAAATAAAACAGCAAAAACATTGTATGTGGCAAATAATGTATTTTGAAAGGAAATATTCAGCATCCATGACAGATGCTCAGAAAAAGAACAAATAATTCCTTCTGACCTGACAGTATCATATTTTATACCAACCATAGCTGTATAAAGACCCTGGCTACACTTCCTGACAGGCAGGACTGACCAACCACAGTACAGACTCAGGTAGCAGCAAGATACTGGCCTTAGCAAACTTCAGTTGGGATTTCAGTAATTCTGTGGCTGGAAAATCAATATCCAAATCTGAGATTATAATTTCTAACATTCTGACTCAAAGACTGGACAGAATCACTAACAATTGTTGTAAATCTAATGGCACAGATTTCCCATTCAGGCTGAAGAACTGGTAAGAAAGATTGTTTCTAATAAACCTCATACTTTTTTAAGTAACTAGTTCTGGTAGTTTATTCTGTGGAAATCAACTTAGAAGAAAACATATTGTGCTGTTCACAGTCCCATTCAGTTGCTCTCATCAGCTCTTTGAATCCAGGCTGCTGGACTGTGCACCCACCAGGACTGTATTTGCTGTTCTGCTGATTCTGCAGCTGAGGCAGGAGTATTTTAAGCTTCTAGAGAAACCCTGGAAAAGCTCATCTGTCAGAGCCTCTACTTTTTGCCTAAACATGATATCTAAAAAACCCTACTTTCAATCACACTTCTTTAAAAACTCAGGAAGGAATTGTGGTGACAGTGCAAAAGCCTACATTTACATATACACATCCAGCATTTTTAAGGGTCTTATAACCAGAAGCTTCTACATTTGTATTTCAGGTGCCCCGAAACACTGAGATCCTTCACAGACACTGCCAGAGAGGCGAGCAGTTGGATCCTTACTTTCCAAACACAGTGTACTTCATGTCCAGGTGAGGCTGCTTGCCGTAAGTGATGAAGAACTGCGATCCATTGGTGTTCGGACCATTGTTTGCCATTGAAACCACCCCACGGACACTGTGCTGAACAAGGAGAGAAACCTCAATGTGAACACACATCTGTGAAACCAGGACTGATCTATACAAAGTGCTCTGTGACCCAGAACTCTGCCTCAATACCATTACAAAAAATGAATCTTGGTTGCTAATATATTCTATAACAATCCATAATTAGCTCATCAAAATTGCTCTTAGAATGAAAAATTACTTCTTTGCCTTTAGTGCATGAAAAATGATGTTACAAATTCTTTTTACTTGTTTTCAGTGATGAAAACCCTGAAACCTAACTTGCCAAGCACAGAAATTACTGTTTCTAATAATAAGCCTTTTGTCCTTTATTGCAGGATTATACTTTGCTTTACAATTACAAAAGAGATGTTTCATACAGTACAACACAATGCTGACTGTTCTCCAACATGTAAAGAAAATTCATGTGAAAACATAATTGCATATCAAGAGCACATAAATACCTTTAGGTATTCACTGAATTCATCTTCAAACTTCTTGCCCCAGATGCTGTTACCTCCTTTCCCAGTGCCTGACAAAGAAGCACCACAGTAGAGATTACCACATTTTCAGACTGAAAAATCCAGAAATTATGTTGTTACCACATTTTACAATAAAGACCCCAGACAGCCTGTAGTTAGTTTGAGGCAGGAATCAAATGCTCATTTCTTGACACTGCACAGAAACATAACTCTATATAAGGAACACTTATAAAGTAGCAGAACAAAACACTGACATATCCTTAGATTAAATTCACTGTGAGTACAAATAGACATACAGCTGAATCAGATTTTTTCCCCAACAGCTGACACTGTCTGGGATATTCTCCCCAAATGCTTTAGAGGCATTGTAGCCTTTCAAGCAGAAATGAGATAAATTACAGTAGCAACTGCTCCCTGTTCAACAGCTGCTAAGTCAGCAGATCCATCAAATTTAGTGGAAACAGTTGGAAAACCTCAAGTTTATAGAATGCATAATTATTCAAAAACAGAGTAATGACTGCACTTCTGTAAGCCCACCACAGAAAACTAATATCATAAAAACCTCTCTCATCAATACTATAATGCTTATATTTTATTTTTACTTTATTTGCATTTTGGTTTTAATATTAATACTTAGAATTGCTTTTATATCTTTAGGTTTTATTTTTATGTACATTTTACTATAGAGAGACCCAGACAGAAGAATTTACCTAATGGATCCCCTGTCTGAACCATGAAGCCCTTTATATTTCGGTGAAATACGCATCCATTGTAGTAGTTACTAGCACAAAGAGCCAGGAAATTCTAAGGAAATCAAACAAACCATATTAACAAACAACTGAAAAATAGTATCTTCTTACTAAAATGACAGAATTGGCAAGACCAATGCTTTTACCTCTGCTTTGCATTGTGACCATCTGAATTTCACAGAGTATTGCCACAGAATAGTTACAAACAAATTGTAGTTAATAAACATCTTTGACACTGTCACACATAGAAAGAATTTTAAAGCTTACAGTGCAAAGTTATCTGACTTGAGGAACAAACAAAAAGCCTGAGACATGCTCTTAAGTATCACTCCCATTCAACATTTTTATTTTGTAAGTGCAATTCTGTAACCAGTAACTTCATGTCTCCAGGCGGTATGGCACAGCACACAAGTTCCATGAGTGGAACAGACACGACCAGCTTAAAATGTTAGTATTCCATTATGTTAAAAGATGAATTGCAAAACCCACTCCACCTCCTCTACAGTCTGTTTCTACTGATTTGTTCAACAGCAGGCAATCCTGCTCCTGTTAGCTGACTTACTTCACAGGTCTTTGGGGTACGCTCACAGAACAGTTCAATTTTAATATCTCCCACATCAGTATGCAGCGTGACAGCCTGAGCAAAAAGCAAAACCAATAATTAAATCAGCAATGAAATACTAACAGGTTCAGTTTTATATCCCAGTCCCACAAAGAACATAAGCAAGTTCCCACTACATATAACCATTGTTTGAATATTTCGCCATAAGCAAGGCTACTGCCAAAAACCTTCTACATTTCCAGTAAAATCACCAGAAAGTACTCAATTTCATTTAGATTCATTACAAATTTAGTTTGCTATGGTAATGCAGAAGTTGTTTTGCAGTGTTACACTCCAAAAATACATTATTCATTTACAAACTGGACCTACTCAGTCACTTGATTGCAAAGATGAAGAATCAAGGTTGTATCTATTTGGATGATAATGTGGTGTACATATCTCACTGATTCATAGCCAGAGGAGCAACTGCTGTGTGTTACTGTGTGTAAAACTGAAGTTTACCCAGTCATCTAAGCAAATATTGCTCTATAGGCCAAATATATCACAGTCCTCCCATGGGAAGTGCTAAACTATGCAAAACCAACTACTGTGGGGATAAGTACACAGGAAAAAAAATAAAAATCAGCATCATGTTGATACTGGCATACTGGTCCAAAAGTACACAGGTAAAGAAGAGGAGGCAGCTGCCTGCAACATCTATGAAGGTGCTACAAAAGGTGTATGTACAGTTTAAGATATGTACAGTCTTATCTCTAATCCTGATTTACTAAACTTTTAAAATTCTGCCAGTGTAGAAGTTTACATACACCAAAGCAGGGCTGTGTGCTTGCAACTGGATTAACCTTCTGTGGTAAAAGAAACCAAAACAGATTATCAAATATATGCCAAAGAAGGATTACATTTTAGGATCTTTGAAGTGAAAGTCTAATTATACTTTAGACTGTTGTAAATGGACCTGTTTCACATTTCATAATATATTTTTATAAATCTGAAATGAAAACCTAAATTTTTCATTACAAATTCTTCACAGCATCAGAGTAAAATGTTTAATCCTTTGAGATGCAAAGCAGCTATTCATTTTCCAAGAGACGACCATTTCAGAAAGAATGAAAATATATAAAAAGTGCTTCTGTTCTCACCATGGCTGCTTATCAAAAGCGGAGGCAGCTCTCTATACAGCAATTTCCTGCAAAGAAAACATAGCAAATTTGTTGGGTTTTTTTTCCTGCCAACGACCATTTCTTTTTGATTCTAAAATATTTGTGTGGTTACATGCTCTTACATCACACGGTTCTACAGTGCCATCCAAGTCACTCAGCAGATATGTTTTACTTGCATTAAGCAAGTTGCATTAAGCAACTACACAGCATATGAAGAACTAGAAATGAGTAGAAAAAGACCGCTCAGAGAAAAGGGGTGAGGGTGCAAAACACCCTTTCCCAGGATGAAAGTTTATAGCAAGCAATCAGTTTTTCCAAATACAATGATAGTTGGCAGAACAGTAAGTGGCAGGAATAAAAGCCACATGCCAGTACCTAATAGAGGTGATCTGGAGCGAGCTCCTGCCAGCTATGAGCACCTGCAATGGCAATGGCCAGGCACCTGCATCCAAGCACAGCACCACACCTGTTTAATCTCAGCGGTATGTTCAAGTAAGGCATTTAGAATGACGGTAATAGAACTGCAGCTGAGCAGAAATTAAGGGATCCGCGTGCTAATTTCTCCTTTCTACCTGATGATATAAGGTATTAATAAGGTACTAACACTGAATAGAGGTAAGTTACTAATACTAGGGGAACTAACACTGAAAGTGTTAATAGAAATAATAGCAAGAGCTTTTGCTGAAGTTACAAGGACAGACTGCATAGTTGAGGCCATAGATGGCTACAAGAACAGGTAAGATGCTATAAGAAACAAAAGGTTCTTCCCGTGCCTGCCAGGGAAACTGGCCTAAGCAAGTTTCGGACCAGAGGTGAGAAGGACAAAGGGAGGAAGACATACGGCCTTCATCCCCACGACCACCACAGAGCACCACGCAGGTGCAAGAAGGAGGAGCGAAGGGAGGGGACACAGAAATAACTTCCAAGAACCGATTACAATAAATTTGCCTTTTCTCGGGAGTAGTGTAAACATGTATAAGGGGGGTATGAATATGTAATACATACAATGCATAAAACCACTGCCGAAGGTTTTGCGGGTGTGCACGTCTTTGGTGGCACTATCCCCCGTGCACCGGAGAGACGTCCCTCTCTATGCCCACTTGGCTGTGGAGTTGTTACTCCGCAAGTCACACCCACCCTCCCCGCCGACCCCCGGCCCAGCCCGGCGGAGCTGCCGGCTCCGGCTCCCCCGCCCGCCCGCCCGGGGCCATCGCTGCCTCCCCGCCCGCGCTCCCGCCCTACCTGCCCCGCCCGGCCCCGCGCTCGGACCCGCCGGGCCTGGCGCTGCGGGGGCGCGGTGCGGTGCGGCGGAAGCGGCGGGGCCGAGCGCGGGTCCCGCCCCGCCCCGCCCCGCTCCGCTCGCTGCGGTGTGCGGGACGGGCCCGGCCGGGGTGTGTGTGTGTGTGTGCGTGCCCGCCCATGCTGCTGCTCCGCCGGCCTCTCCGCCCCGGCCGCGCCTGCTGCCGCCCGCCCGCCCGCGCCCTCATGGACCTCGCCGAGCTCGTCCCGGCCCTGAACGACTTCGCGGCCCTCTCCCTGGCGGAGAGCTGGGACAACGTGGGGCTGCTGGTGGAACCCAGCCCGCCCCACAGCGTGAACACCCTTCTGCTCACGAACGACCTCACGGAGGCGGTGATGGAGGAGGCGGTGCAGAGGAAGGCAGGGCTGGTGCTGTCCTACCACCCGCCGATCTTCGCGCCGCTGACGCGGGTGACGTGGCGGAGCTGGAAGGAGCGGCTGGTGGTGCGGGCCCTGGAGCACAGGATCGCCGTCTACTCCCCGCACACGGCCTACGATGCTGTGCCGCACGGCGTGCACGGCTGGCTCACCAAGGCGCTCGGTGAGCCGCTCATAGGACCACACAGCAAAAAAAGGGTTAAAATTGTTCATCGGGAAACACTGTTCCATGCGGGGGCCTTTCCTCATTTGCCTTTCTTCCAGCTTTTACAGGACTTCATTGTTCTTTTTTCTAGTACTACTAAGAACCTTAAGGCTATTTTAGGAAGTTTATCTTGGTGATGTATAGCAGACACAAACACTAGAGGACATTTTCAGATGCATGGCTGTATTGGGTGGCTACTGTTGGAGGTACTTGGAGCTGGTGGAGCATATTGGTTGTCCATTGTGGTTGCAAAGCTTAGACCACTGACTTTAAATCACCCCCTTTAATTTATAAAGTACAAAATCTCGTTCTTTGTAAAGGGCTTAAGCTACCTGAAGTTATTTTAGACTTTTATCCTCTATTATGGCTCTTAGATTACAATAGCTGTGTCTTTTCCAGCCTGCCATACCAGAAACTATTTTTGGTTTTGTACAATTTTTAGGATGAAATTGATGGCATTAAGAATGACAAATAATATGTACGTCTCAAATTCTCTGGATTTAAAATAGGCTGTGCCTAATGGAGACATGGAGACAACAGGACAAAGTCCTCAATTCTGGTCAGGGAAAATGGATTCATGTGCAAAATTTGCATCTTATTGCTGTATCTCATTAGGTTATGTGCTAAATCAGTATTAGGATACTTACCCAGCTTAATAAAACAGCAGTCTTCTACTCTTTTCTCAGGTGCCTGTACTTCTGTCCCACTGCATCCATCAACTGCACCAAGCTCTCCAGCTGCGGGCACTCACCGGGTAGAATTCTGCACAGATGCTGAGCATCTGGACACAGTGCTGTCCAAAGTCAAAGACATCCAAGAGGTCTCTTGTCTCACTACTCTCCCAGCCAGGTATCTGCTCTGCTCTCTACTGTGGTATTCTTTCTGTTGGAAACAGTAAATGGCTGTAATTGTATTTTACTGTTGTAATCACTTTATTCCTCTGTGCATTGCCACTATATTTTTCAGCAACAGACCTAGAAACTTAATGAATAATGGTCCCTTTCTGATCAGTAGATGGTAACAGCAATATAGATTAGAGGCAGTAAAGAAGAGTATTAACAGGAAATGTGATGAGGACAGTTAAATTCCCATCTGTTTCTTTCATGAGAGGACTAGGCTAGGCTATTACAGTGCCTTCTTTTTTTCTTTTCTCAGTGGTAGAATGACCACTGAGATAGAATAGCTTTGTTTTATAATAATTACGAATTATAAGAAATCTTATGTAATTTCTTAGCAAGCACCAGGTGTATCTTTCTCCAGGGTTGAAGGTGAGGAGCAGACCCGAGTCAGTCTGAACTGCTCTCAGAAAGCACTGTTGGAGGTAGTGGCATTATTGTCCCAGAACAGCCTTCTTTATCACAAGACTGAGATTCTCTTGCTACAAAAGGTAAACACAGATTACTTCCTGTGACTGTATTCCTTGTGTGAGCTGAGTGCCCTTAACACTGAAATGCAGTAGTCAGTAGCATCACAGGTTTCCAGCTACCCCATCAGTGCTCTGAAATACTGGCCTGTGGGGATTTGAAGTCACACATATTTTCCAAAGCAATGAAACTATTTATGTGGCCTCTGCTAATTCTTAAATCAATTCCAATAGCTGGTGTAGTTAGTATGTTACATTTGAGGACAACCCATACCTATTTTTTTGTGAAGTCCAGAGACATTCTTGAATGCCCCATATACTCATCTTTTGTGTGGAAAGCAATGCAAGCTTCTGGAGTCAGCCTTCTCACAGTAAATTGCATTTCTTTTCAGCCTCTTCTTCCCCATACTGGAATGGGACGTCTGTGCAAACTGAGCGAGCCAGTCTCCTTGTCAGACATGATTGAGCGTATCAAACACCACCTAAAATTACCCCACATCCGCATAGCCCTGGGAGTGGGCAGGACACGAGGTAAACAGGCCTGCAAGTAAGACGCCCCTTAGAACCGGTATTCCAGGAAGATAAGGAGCATGAGTGTGTGTGTGTGAGAGTGGGAAATACTGCTCTGTCTTAAACAGGTTTACTTCCAAGTATGATGAAGCACTGCTAAGAAACAACATCTTAGAATTTGCACAGTGCAATCCCACAGAAAGAATCATATCTGTACTTTTAATGGGAAGATCTATTTTACTCTGGTTGGCACTGTAAAGAAGAGACAGCACAAGTCAAATACAGGATATCCTTTTTCATAATTTATATAATTACTAAGATTTTCTTCCTGCCCAGGGTATCAGAAGGTTAGGAACTCAGAGGCAAAATGCTGCCTTAGTGGCATCATTAGTTGGGAAACTAATGATAGTGGAACATGGGAGTCCTGGAAAGAGTAGCACCCTATTAAAAGCTTCAGAAACCTAACAAAATAATATCTTACTAAGAGAGAACTAGCCATCAGGCAGGCTCTGTGCTGTAGTGTTCTGCAAACTTTCCTAACCCTTGAAGAAAAAAATCTACCCAGCACAGAGGATTTTGCTGTATAATCAGATATGTTATAGGCCTGTGATCCTTCAAACTGACAGATATGTCTCTTCTTCCTCCAACAAATTTACACTGACCTTATAACCAACATAGTAGTTGTTGTGAAACAATTGATACAGACATGAAGGCTGTACAAAGGGAAAGGAGTTTAACTGCGGCACCGTGTATCCTGCAGAATCCCCAGTGAAGACAGTTGCTCTGTGTGCTGGTTCTGGGAGCAGTGTCCTGAAGGGAACAGAAGCTGACCTCTACCTTACAGGTAAAAGATTATGTTGCTGTTTCATGATCTTTATAAAAACAGCCACTAGGAAAAAAGCCCAAACAAAACCAACAAACCAGGAAAAATAGAGTTGACTGGCTGTTGAAAGATTTGGCCCGAAAGAATTACCTATTATTTATAATTGAGAAACAATCAGCTATTTATTGGAATGATAGAAGAATAACATTTAAGTAGGGACAACGTGGATCAGATGGCTGTGTGGCACAGTGAAAGTTACTTGAATTAAAACGTTGTTATACATGCATTATTTCAACACAAAATCAGTGTTGATGGGCAGCATGTTGCAACTTTCAGTGTGCTTCTCCTTTGGCAAGACACAAGGTACTTCCTCCATTCCCTACAGAATTCCCTAATGGAAAATGGAATATAATGTAGTCTGCAGAACCTGCAAAGAACTGATTGCCTAAACTGTACTATGTGACATTTCTTTCTCAAACTGGCAGGAGAGATGTCCCACCATGACATTCTGGATGCAGTTGCCAATGGGATAAGTGTTATTCTGTGTGAGCACAGTAACACTGAGCGAGGCTTCTTGTCAGAGCTGCGTGACACGCTGGCCATCCACCTACAGAACAAAATCAACATAATTGTGTCTGAGAAAGACAGAGATCCTCTCCAGGTGGCATAGGGGGAAAAAAATAGGAGAGAATTCAGTCAATCGTGATGTCTTGCACAGACCTCTCCAACTGCAAGCTGAATGAAGGTGCTTTCAATTGGTTCAGTACAGAAAGATTGTATTACATGGTCCCTCAAAGCCTGGGGTATATTTTGTCATGTCAGAAAAATAAATACTTGTTTTGGACTACCAAAGGCTTGTTTACTCAATGACTGGGCTGCACTTGAATAAATTTACTGTTACTGCTTACTCTTATTAGATATATTTGATAACCACGATGCTTAAGGATTGGTTTGGATGAAGTATGTAAAACCTGACTTATCTCCAGATTGAAGCTTACATGGCAGTTCTACCCTGCTTCAGTTATGTCAGATCATAACTGATATTTTAGCTAATAAATTTCAAAAAAAGTACTTAATGAAAGGATGTGGATCACCCATTTCAACTGACAGTTTTATTAATGCACCACTCAGATGCAAATATAGAATACAAATCAGGTTTTTGGTACTAGTGTTCAGTTGCACAATCTACCACTAATGCAGCTTTAAGGCTTTTTAATAGAAGGACTCTCAGAAGCAGCTTTGGAAGGTTAAATTCCTTAACAAGGCTGTAAATTAATGTGCCTTTACTTTCTTTTAAATACAGTTTCTGTAACTGTGGCTCTTAGTTACAGGATTACTAAAACTGAACAAGTAGTATTTTTACCACTGATAATGCTTGAGTTTTATTTTTCAAGTTAATTTTATGTTGTGATTTTATTTTATGGAAAAAAAAAAATCTCACAGTTGCATACCTTACCATGTCTGGGTGGTAAATATTTCCATTACAAATTGGTAAAGATCTTGGCAACATCCTTTCAAATTAATAAAACTGGCTTATCAAGGAATGTCAGATAGAATTGCACTTAAAAATGTGCCATGGTATCACTGTAAACACATTAGGTGGTGTCTTCCATACATGCTCGGAATATAAATGAAATCTTGAGTTTCACAGGAACTGTGGAGAGATTCAGAGGACTGAAAAGGAGGTTGTGGCTGCTGATTAGCTACAGTTTACAGTTTTTCCAAGAAATCTCTTCAAGTGGCGGAGTTTTTGTTCTTGAACTCTACACCTAACTTACAGAACTTGGGGAAGTCACAACGCCTCAGTCCCAGTTTAGTGACTCAGAGTAGCCTAAGTAGTGATAGGCAGGATCTGATGCTTTTTGCAAAGTTTTGAAATTGCAGCCTGTAAACTGCAGATGCAAGTGCTACCAGAAGAGAATGTTAGTTGGAAAACATTCTGGGGGAAGAAGGTGGAAGGTACTTCTGGCACATTCCCTTCAGTCTCTCCAGCAAAGCTAATACAAAGAATCAAGTTGATAGTGGGATAAGCAGGTGCCCTGTTTTTTCCAATACAAACAAAAGTCTGGCTGTACATCTCTGTTGCTTCGGACAGTGAGGGATACATAAGGTAACTATTGCTTCACAAGATGTTTTGATTCTCTTCAAAAGCTATATACTGGTATTAAAAGGCAGGAAAACCATTCTTAATTTTCATACCTTATAGGAAACAAGTATTTTTAGTAACTATTTTGAAATCCTCTGCACATTGTATGAGGATTTTCACACATACTTGACATAATAACGAAAATGAGGCTTTTGCACAACTGCCACAAGGATCTCTATCTTCCTGTAACATAAAAAAATTGTGGAAGACAAGCTAATGAAAATTAATAAGGTACTTTATTTGATTGAACTATTACAACACCGAGCTGTAACACAGCTACCAAATATTAAACATACAGAATCCCTGAAGTCTGGCTGGCAGAATACAGTTGATGGAACTATAGAGCTTCCTCCCACATAATTGAGGACAAAAAAATGAAGAAAAGATGTCCAACTTCAGTAGTCTCCCAACCTTTAAGGGCTTAAAAAAGGGGAGAGCTAATAAGTGGCATTTAAGGCCTCCTTCAGGATCAATGGACACTCCCGATGTAAAAAATACAAATATACAATCAAGCTTTAAAAAAATAAACAAAAAAGCTTTACAGCATTTTCATATTCCTGGATTGCACCTTGGAAAGTAGCAGGTAATGACTTCAGTCTATCACAACTTTGATTATCTAAATCTTCTTCTAAGAGGTTGTGGGTTTGAGGCAAGTCCTTCAACTCTATAACCAGAATTAAAAGTTTCCCACAGCATCCCAAACCCACTATTCTCCTTTCCTCATGCAGTCAAGGCAGGTCTCCTAACATTTTAGATCTTGGCTTCTTTATACACTGGAAGCTAGTTTTGTCTAAATGGTAAAGGAGTACTGGAAAGCACTCAGTTGTGAAAAGCTGTACCACTGGTACAAACTAAAGCTGTGACCATCTTGTGATTTGCACTGCCCAAGTACATTGCTCCAGTCAAACCCTCATGTCTGGTGAGGTAGAGAGCAGAAGGCACAGGCTCACCGAGTATTTTTTTCTGGCTGTAAGGTTGGCTGCACAGGGATGAAGAAGGCATTATCTGAGCTAAGAGGCAAAGCAGACAAATCCAACTAGCACAAGAGATGCTGTGCTTACAGAAGTCATCTTTCCAAACCACCGGAACTAGCTGAACAACAAGCATGGCTTATTAGAATTAATACTTTTCAGTCCAGCAGCCATGGGGTTGGAGGAAGAGAGATCTGAGTGTAGACCCCTCTCTCCAGCAGCCCTTGAGAACAATTGCCATGGAAGCTTGGAGAGCACAGAGATATTACACATCTTCATCCTCATTCTCCAAGAAGTCGGTCAAGGTACTGACATCCACAGGAATTAGTAAGTATTCCACACCATCAGCTCCCTGAGAACAGACATGCATACATACTCTGTTAACACCAGTGTACAGGGCAAGGCAGGCTGCCAGACAACACTGCAACATTAGCATTTATCTGCAGTCTGGGCCAGAGCTGGCTACCATTCTGAAGGACTACTTTACTAAAAACCTGAAATACTTCACTAGAGTAACACTGGAAATGCACAAATACTGAGAAAAGTCAGTATATGAGAAATCTTGTGGGTTATGCTAGTCTGTTCACCATATCTAGTACTGCCACACTGCCTCATAACTATGATGAGTCTGCATTCTTTCCTTGTGGAAATAGAGGTAACTACTGGAAGCAGACTGGCAGGCTCCATAGTTCATTACTTCTCACAGTCTTCAAGAAGAAGAGACATGTAGGCTGCTGAGAAACCAAAGCACACTGCATTTTTACAGCCCTCTATGCATGCAAAGGGTGTTGACATGGAAAGAGTTGTAATTACAGAATTTCAGCCCCTTGCTAGTTCCTAAGGTGTTTAAAACAATATAGCCTCCCTGAGTAGCATTTAAGCATCTTTTTTATTTTAAGTAGCTGAATATCCAGAATGATATTCTTCCCTCAACTCACCCGCTTGGTCCGGATGAGCTTGTGGTCCCTGAATTCTGTCAGCTGTGCCCTGAGGGTCAGGTCACTGTTCACAAGGAAAGCCTCCCGACACTGCTGGTAAAAGTCTTGGAAAGACAGCCCTGGAGAGAGAAAAAGGCAAGAACAAGGAATGGAAGTGGTAAGATTGTCAGATTTTTCTGGGTCTCATACCACATACTATCTATGCCTCAAAGTCTTGCTTTGGCTTAGACCACACTGGCTACAGTAACATCAGCTCTTTCAAGTACACAGCCAAGCCAGTATTTTGGTAATTAACAGAAAACAGCTGAATTAACATTCTAGTCACTCTGATACCTAATGGAATTTTAATAGTACTTTAAATGCACTTTCCAACATGGTTAATCTCTCTTAATTTCCAACTCCTCTATCTTACTTTCTTTACCATTTACACGTTATTCATATCCACTGCAGCACCTATTACAGACAGAATATTCCACATGTATCCTGGAAAGCAGAGATATATCAGAAGTCACTTAGATAGAGAGCAGCATGGGAAAACAATCTCCTGTCTTTCCCATGTCCTTTAAGTGCAAGCTATACAAATTCATAGTCTTAATTTTATTTTTTTTAACTCCACAGCCCCCCATGAATGGTCTCAGTCATGTCTAAGCATCAAAGCAGTCAACAGTAAGAGGAGGTCCTTTTGAAGCAGCCAGTCTATTGATTTCCTGTCAGAGTCAGACACAGTGCCACTTAGAAAGACACTGAGCCAACTGTTGTAGCCCTTCTGTTGCTAGAAATGTAATCTGCATACCAAAAGCCAGGGCTGCTGTGAATGGCAACACCCCAAACAGATGAGCAAAGGTGGTATTTACCTGGATAAGATGGGTTGTCCTTTTTCTCCAGCTGGTACTGAGCAAGCAATCTGAATATCCCCCTAAGTGAAAGGAGGAAAGGAGAAAATCAAAATCAAAATCATAATTAAAAAACAACCCCAAACCCCCACTTTTAGAAAATATGAACTGATTTTCCCTCATGCACAAAGACCTGGTTGTGAATCTCATCACTGGACAAGGTTTGCTATCCAAATTGCTGTTCATTTAAAATAAGCAGTCAACCGGAACCCAGGTCCTATCATCTTCACCTTGAACACTGTTGTCAGAGAACAGGGATTGTAAGGACTTGGTCCTCAGGAAGTGCTACTGTGAAGTGTAACAGTGTCTTCTTACCTGGCATTGGGAGTGAGACTGCGCAGCACATGTGTGAGGGAGCTCAAAGCCAAAGATCCAGACTGTTGTACTAAAAGTGAGTTCTCGTAAGACGTTTCTTCCACATAAGGACTAAATGTGGTTGTTTCATACCAAAGCCAGTTATAGAGACTCAGCTTTGCCTGATCCCACACTAGACAGAGAGAAAAGAGCAAGCAGACAAAATTTGGTGAGTTATCTTTTCTAATGTGTTAAATAAACAACATTAAAATGTACATAGTTCTACTGCAAGACTGAGGAAACTATGTATACTCGTGAAATTCACAGTACATAGACCCAGTTACTTCCTGTTCCAGCAAGGCAAATTCTCTTCAATGTAACATCTGCATGCATCCCTTTTCCATACTAGTTTTGTAAACAGACCATAAATCCTTCCAGAGTCAACGGTGTGCAAATAATTTCTGGCTGTGGCTGGATGCTCTGCTCGAGTGGGAGTAAAACAGCTTGAACAATACTCTTCTCAGTGTGTGGAGATTCCTCCCTTGAGTGGCGACGCCCTTCAAGGTTACACCTCAAGGCTGGGCTAAGAGATTTGCCTGCAGTTGTTGGTATGGGGGAGTAACATCTCTACTTTAATTGTTTTTGCTAGCTTTACTATAACTGTTTCAATATTGCTTCAAAAATAGTGCACTATATAGCTATCTATACTCTGCAGTAACTAATTCTGTTTAAGATTTTTTAGTCTAACCATCATCTTAATCAATTTAAATAAATAATTTATTTGTATATTTGGTTTGCCATCCTTAATCCTGTGAGACAAAATTGTATAAAGCTTCGATTACATCTATATAATCCTTTAGACATAAACCATCATCTAAGTCTGAGGCTAAGATTGGGTCCTGTACCACTTAGACTGCTCTCCAAGGAGAAGTTTAGAAAGCAGGGGTGTCCTTTCTACACCTCATGGCTCAATAGGAGGACTTCTCTAAGTAACTTT
Source organism: Xenops minutus (assembly GCA_035221455.1). Classification (NCBI taxonomy): domain Eukaryota; kingdom Metazoa; phylum Chordata; class Aves; order Passeriformes; family Furnariidae; genus Xenops; species Xenops minutus. The sequence continues at coordinate 27,181,015 of JAWWEE010000162.1, read as the reverse complement.
GTCTGAGGCTTCCCTTCTGCCCACAAAACTGGCCAATAAACAGTGCAATGACAGACATAACATCCAATTTCCAGTTCAGTAAGTCCTTAAGCTTGGGGTCTGTTTGTATATTATGATCAGTATTATTTCTCAGTATCTTTACATAGTTTTGGTTCAGCACAGCCACAGTCCCAATCAGGACTATACATACATCAACAGATCTGTTCTACGCATCAACAGTAATACATGAGCTTATGAAACAGCAGCCACAAAGTGGAATGCAGATTCTTCTCTTTGTTAGATCAGGCCCAAGGGAACTCACTGAGAGGAGCATTGATGTGATCAATAGAGGCAATGAGGTAAACACTAGGCAGAGAGGATAGCTGTGCAAGGATCTGCTGACTTCTTTCTCCTCTCAACATCTGGCTGTCCAGGCTGTGAATGATGACATAGAGCTCTAAAGATGAATCTGCAAGGTCAGAAAAAACAGCAGAGAACCAATCAAAGAACCTGCATGCAAGCTGGGTTTCCATTCCCAGTGCAGCACAGGACAAGTCTACTCCATCAGGCTCCATATACATCACTCCAATAGCAAATAACTTCCCTTGTACAGCTTACTTTGATCCCACACTTGGTGTTTCTGCGCACCTAAAAAACTTCACTGTATCACAGTTGTCATCACAGCTACAGGTTTGTTTTGCAGTTTAAGTTTTTCTGTTATAATCCACTTTCCAGTTGGTCACAGTTTCTCCAGGAATTGCCCTTTTAGCTATGAATTTTTTTGCAATTGAAGGTCATTAAAATATATTTTAGAATGGAAGCCTAAGCACAGTTTGTTCAGCTGCTTTTGACTAAGATCTTTAAGCTCCTCCTCACACAATGAAAATGCATTTTCCATTCAGGGTTGGATCCAAAGCATATTAACTTAATTGGAAATTTTTCCCTTCATTTTCTGAAAGTTACAAAGATCTAGCTTGGATAATGCAAGTGGTAGATGTTAAAATTTCCAGCTAGTTTCCTGCTGCTGTATTTATTCCTAGGAACAGCTGCTTCCTGAGTCCAGAAACAATTCTGGAACTGCAGCCAGTTTTTGTGCAAATGAATATATACTTGTCTGCCAATGACAACCCAAGGTTCCTCAGACTCCCAGTCAGATGAGCTATAGTGTGTTACAAGACTGATTTACAAACATCAGGTGTGTTTACCAGCCTTTTTCACCCAGTCCCACCCTAAATGATGGGCGATGATGCAAAGCAGAACATAAACACTAAAACACCAATGCCATGCACAATTAAGATTCCATGGTAATTTATGTATGTATATAAAATCAGTAAAACAGACATTCAAAAATAATTCAGCAAGCATTCCATGAGGCAATACCTTCTAAATTTTGCTTTTGAAACCAGTTCTAACCTGCTTGTCTGACACTGCTGTCCACTTGTAAAACACTGACTGAGGTAACATGCACACATATATTTCTGGTGCATGTATGTTTTCATATATGTTGCATAAGTTACAAACAATAAAGTATACTAGCTACAGTACACTAAGAAACTAACTGCTCTTATGAAAACTATGAGGAAAGAAATGCCTAGGCTCTCCTAAAAGCAAGTAAACTCTAACATTTTTATGTATAATGTTAGCCATTTTACCTTCTTTAAACCTCTTAGTAATGAATTCAAGTTGGTCAAGGGGGCTACGGAAGGTTCCTGTATGGTCCAATACCTCCTCTGTGATGGAGTTCAGAATCTGAAAAAGAAAGCAGGAGTCCCTTATGAAGAGCTTTGGCACTGAAGTGCAGAAAATCTGAAACAGCCTTGACTGTCATGTGGGAGGTAGTCTGATTTTTACCATCAAATCGCCAAAACAGTCAACATTAAATTTCTACCCCTTTTCAAAAGAGTGACGTAAAATAAGGCTTCAGACTGATGAGTATCTATTAATGATGAGAATTACTGTAATTCCTTAGAAAATGCATGGGATAATTTCTTTAAAGTATTAAGAGAGAGGAACTGCTCTTCATTCAAGAATCTGTTGCTACAGGATCTATAGGATGCATTAACATTTTACACTGGAAGACTTCAGAGGTATCTGTAACACAGGATAATTACATAAACCTGTAAGCTTTTCCCACACTTACAGATCTCACAGTGATGCTGGGGAAGTATCCATTAACCACAAGGTGAACAGAATCCTGGAGCAGAGAGGTACGAAACTTCTCCAATAAATCACGCTTTGAGCCCAGTCCATAAAGCACGATATTGAAACCCAAGCTGCAGAAAAGTGAGCAAACACACTGAAGCAAAAAGGTAAAAGTCCGTTTTTAGGTTCATACATTCATTAAGCAAAATGATCCATTGTTATCTTGCCTCTAAAAACCTTCATGTTTTGTCTACTCCGGGCTTACCTTCAGCTGACAGATGAAAAATAAGATTAGCTGCAAGGAATCTGCAATGTGGTTATGTGCGTCCTAGTAAAAGGAGCATTTTAGCAGCCTAGAGGCTCACAAATTTAGCAAAACATCTATGTAAGAAAATGGTATTGACTTAGAACGTGATAACAGATCTTCAACTTTACGTAACAAATGTGATCAGCATTCACATGTACCCCCTCACTAGTGGTTATATTAAATGTTTACCATGGGTCACAGCAATTACAAGTTAAAAGCAAGCCTTGATGCTGTTTTTCCACTCTGATCCACAGGCATAATTTTGAAGTGAAATTACTCCATTCTCATGTATCTTTCTTATCCTAGTTGTTCCGCAGAAAAAGAGGCAGGAAAGCACAAAGTGAACATGGTAGGGAATTCTAGATGCCCAGAAGCTGACTTTAGTCACATCCCCCTCTCTCAGGCTTCACTATGATCGAGGAAATGCTCATTAGGCCTTGGCCTTGACAAACTGCACCTGGACTAAGCTCCTCTCCAGTTCATCAGAAACACTGTCTGTTCCCAGGAACTAGTGGTGTCTAATGAGCGCCTGTTTTTTAACGAGCAGCCTTGGAAACTTTTTTCTTGACAGAATAACAACCCAAGTGGAATAATTTCTGTTGCTGAACCTTCAAAGAAAATTATTGATTCAAGCTGCAGCGAGAATGAAAAAATTACTATGACTAAAGCCCACTCTCTTGTGACCCTGTAAGAAGTGGTCTAAAGTGAGATCATTTTGAGGTCTCAATTCCCAGAAGGTAACTGGCTAATGTGTGTATCTCAAACACTAATAACCAGATGGTTGTGAAGCCAACCAAGGACTGTTAATAGTAACAGACAAGAACTGTTGGTAATAACAAAGGATTATTGGTATTAATGAACACTGTGAGAAATAAGTTTTGGCTGGAAAAGCGGGGGTTAGATGGAGATAGGGCAGATTTTCCTGTGAGAAAGAACCACAACACAGGGCAGTGCAAGTGCAGGAATGATTGGCAGGAAGTGGACATGCACTATAAGGTGGGACTGGAACCACAAAAGACCCCTGAAGCCCTCTAACCCATTTCCAGAAAGGCCTAAAAGAATGGACTGTGCATAACTAATCAGCACAGAAAGCAAGAAACCTGTCCGTAAAAAGGTACCCACCCAAGCCCAGGTGGTGCCTTCAAACCCTGGACATCCCATCAGCCAGACCAACACAGCTGTTTGGTCGCCTGTCAGGTGGATCAATGCTGAAACCAAGGATCATCATCCCCTCAGCTGGGCTGGGGCTGAGACCAGGATTGGCATCCCCTCAGCTGTATGGGTGCTCAAGCAAGGGCAGGTGATCCGTTTTGCTCTCTCTTTTCCTCTCTTTTGCTCTTTTCAATTCTTTAATCTCCCTAATTAACCTCTTAATTTCTCTTTTCCTTTCTAGTCTTATTCAGTGATTCTCATTGGATACTTACTGTAATTGCAGCAACCACTTGGAAAACATGGATTCATGTTGCTGGTTAAGTTCTTTAATTTCAGCAGCATAGGCAAGGGGAGCTTTTTTCAGAAGATCATGCAGTGTTTCCTGTGTTGAGAAAGAGATAAGATGACAGTCATTCAAAGCTGAGAAGAAAGTAGAGATATCTGGAGTCCTTAAAAAACACCTTCTAGTATGCTTTCTTGCTAGGGAGAATAGTTTTCATTGTCAGTGCACTCAATTTGTGATTGTTTCTTTTTTCCATGAAGACCCCCCCTAAGCACAGTTTTGCTACTGGAGACACAAAGCAGAGATTAAGTAAATGTATTATAGGAAATGGCAGACAGAGTAGGACTAGAGCAGATACCACAGTGTTTTTTCTCTTCCTGCCAAGTATGGGAAAACCACTACAGAAATAAGGGGCACTCAGAGTTTATACATACCAACATCACACAACCTACTCACAGGACTAAAGGCTTAGCAACATGCTTAGCAAAGGTTCAGGTGTTTGACATTACTAGAGAATGCTCAGAAAAAACATCATTTTAAAAAAGAAATAGAGCAGAGGGGAAATAATTTGCAGCTGATAGTTAAATGCAGGAAAAGTATTATTTCAAAAGCATAAAGAATCAAAGGATTAATTGAGTTTTAAAGATATGCTGTGATGCTGATGTTTAATCAGCAAGGTAGCATGATAAGTAGCAATTTAACAGCTTTGCTTTCCACTCCCTTGCAGTAGAAGAGAGCTTATGCTGGAAAGGGAGCTGCAATCTATCAAACAAAGCATTGAGGAACAAAACTGCTAAGCCTTTGATTACTTTGAACTCAGCAGCAGATTTAACACTGAAAGCCTTTATTTCCTTCCAGACCTGTTAGGAAAGAAGTTGTTAAGAACACAGATATTTCTCTGGTCAGCAATTCCAGATAACAGCAGGCATCAGGCAGTCTGCATACATGCCATCTTTTAAAACACAAATGGGTACAAGAAGCACTCACAGACACAGGAGCTCCAAGTATTCTACATACTTCCCTGGCACCTGTCCTTGTGTACCTGTCTATATGGGTACAACTGCTTGCTTTGAACTGTCTTGTGGAAGTGGCATATGGAGAAAAAGTACTTCAGTCATCACAATTAGACCATTCCTGTCTCCTAGAAACTGGAAAGGGACAAAGTACATCTAACAAAGTGACAACACTTTGAGCTGTCCCAGTCCTGCAAGTGGGACTTGCAGGATGTTCAGATGAGGATAGCTCTGTATTTCCTCTACACATAAACAGTCAAGACAGCTTGTAATTTCCCATATAATTTCATTGACAAAACACTGTTTTAGTGATAATTTTTAAAGCAGGTCTCTACAATTGTGCTTCTCCATCTTCTCCTCCCACAAAAGCAAGCTTTAACCTGTTCTGATTAAAGACTGCAGCTTTCACCTATGAGCTCACCTGATAGTGCCTTCTCCCTGCATCTTCCCTACTGTCTCAGGTTCAAACATCTGGGCACTGTCCCTGCTTAGAGCAGCAATAGGAAACGTACCGCTTAAAATGATACCTAAATCAGTATTTCCACCAAGCATGTAACCAGCAGAAATAAAGTTAAAATAGCAACATCAGGGAATTTTGATGAGGGAAATCTTCATCAAAGAAATGAAAAGCTCCGAAAGTTGTGTGATTCACTATGACGTGTACCTGATTCAACCTTCTTTTCCGCAACTTCTGCAGCGTTCGGTCCGAAGTGAGCACTTTGGAACTACTGTGAGCTTCAAAGTATTCCTCCACCAGGTTGCTCTATAAAAGGACAGCAAGATCAGCCACACTCCTCCTCCTATGAAGTTACCCCTCTCCCTAAGATGGCCAATATGGGACACAGAGCAAGGATGAAGGAAAGAGAAAATATTTGCAAAAATGGCTTCTCTAGTAGCATTCTGCCAAAGCTGACCTAGTAGGATGGTTCTCTCCTGAAGACAGAGAAGAGATTCTCAGAGAGAGAACATAACAGTAATTCTAAGGCAGTATGAGGATCCCTGATTCTGGAAGGAAGTAAGACAATTAAGCTGAACACCAAGCCAGAACAGTAATGTGTGCTTCTTTTGGTGAGACAGGAATCAATTCCTTCACCCTTTATCAATACGTCTCCTGCTCACACTTACCATCTTTTCCTCCTTAATTTTTTTGGCTAGGCTGTTTCTGGGAGGAGGTGTAGATGCAGCCTTAGTTTTTGCTGGGGTCTTTTGACCTGATAAAACAGTGCTGATTTCTTGTTCATCTTTCTCATCCTCTTCCTCTGAGCAGGAAGCAGAATATTCACTCTCACTTTCTAAATGGGAATCTGGAGCTAGAGCATAAATTTAAGATTAAAAGCTAGGAATGACTTCTTACACATCACCCATTTCGCACCATCTCACACTCTTGCATACATTCTCTAGATGTTTTTCAAGCAAATGAATCCTAAATATATTTCACAGAAGGGTAAAATCAAAACTTAAGAGAACTGCAAACACACATGGTCATTTCTTTCCCAGTTCTAGAACACAACATATTGTTAAGTAAAGCTTGCTCCTTGATACCAACTAAGAAACATAATCCTACCATAAAAAGTGACTAAAAACAGTGAAATTCTGTTTCTCTTAGCATCTCTACATCAGTTTTCCCAAGTGCCAGTCATTCAAGCTGAGTATCTTCTAAGTCAAACTCTGCAAAAAACGTTTTATAAAATACCTCTGTGTTAGCAGTGTTGATTAGAGAGCACAGACAAAATCTGGCTCAGTCTTGGCCTCTCAGCACAAAAGAAATAGAAGATGGAACACCATGTACTAAACTCTCCTCTGCATCCAGAGCACATATAGCAAACCAGTTGTTGGAATAACTACTGGAATACTTTACCATGGATGTCCCATCCAACACCAAAAAGTTTTATGACCTGGTTCAAAGAATTGTGTCATAATTAAGAGTCAGCACAGGTCAGATTACTGAAAGTTTTGTCTCTTTTGATCATGTTACTGAAGTTCAACAACTTGATGCTTCTAACTTTTGCACGCCTCACCTTAGTAGCACACAGTTGCAGGGAGAAGGCCTGTACAGATTTCCTGATTTCTACATTTTAACACTCTGTGCAGGATCAATCAGATTGCCTCAGTCACACTGCTACTACAGGCAGAAGGTCACCAGGAAAAACACACTCTCCTGAACACAGTGCTTCACTGACTGTGGGAACTGATTGCAAAGGCTGGTCCTTACCTGGTAGCCTCTTTCTGAGTCTGTAAGGTGTGGTAGACACAAATTCTTTCTTTCTGCTCTGCAACAGCAAGGAGAAAACATGCATTAGAAGAAGAAACATATCTCTCCTCTGAACAGTCCTCTGCCAAGGAAAGAGTAGAATCAAATTACATTTCCAAACTATTTCAGCTCACATGAAACTGGGAAAACAGAGGCAGTAAGTGTAGAGTTCTTGTTTTGCCCTTCAGAGGGAGGCAGGATCAGGTTCCAAAAGGGGCTTAATTCTTTCAACTCATGTCTTGAGATGGAGACCAAGATGCCAATCCTGGTCCCTCACAAAGGGTCAAATCAAAGCAATGACAAACTGGAAATGTTTTGGTCCCCTCAGCAGTCATCTTCCACATCAAGCTGCCTACTCAAGGTCTATCGGAAGTCCTTCTATGAAAACAACTACCATGACAGAAGACCACTCAGCATACTAAGCCCAGAAGTACAAGCTGCCTGGGCTCATCAGGTTGAAGTGGCACATTTTCCTTAGGTATGTGTAAAGCACGTGCCTGACTTGGACACCAGAACAAGTCTGCAACACTTAGGAAACATTTTTGTTGAACCTGATGAAGTGGATATGAAATCATCAAGGAGTGAATACAGCATCCCAAAACAGCATCTCTTTTCCAGGCATCTCTCATCCTGGAACCTTACACCGGAAAAGTTATATATATGATGCTATACCTTTTAAGAAAGCCAACTATTTCACTCTATAACCACAACTGGCAGCTCTGGACTGTACCTTCCTGTAGCGTCACAAAACACAGTATCAACTTACCTCTCCCCATTATCCCAATTTATTTTTATAAACCAATGCTAAAGTAACAAACTGAACAGCACCACAGTTCTTAAACTCCTGTTTAACAGCACTCCTTACATTTAAGGCTATTTCGTTCTTTAGTGAGAAACTAGAGAGCTATGAGTTTAACTGTGTATTAAGGGATTGTCCAGCATCCTCACTTGTGTGATGCCACGAAATAATTTCCACCCATGCTAATTAAGCTGTCAAACCCACTATTTGCCCACTGACTCCAAATCTCATAGTCCTGATAAATGGTAGCTCTGGTTCTCACTTGAGTTACTCCTGTCTGGCTGGAATAGGAGAGACACCTCAACTGTGGATTAGGCTGTTCGCGGTCGGTCTTTTCTTTCCAGAACTGTAGTAATTGGCCAGTTCAAGTTTAAAGGTAGGGGGGAAAAAAAACCCCACAACCAAACACAAAATCCAAGCGAGGTAAAATAATCACTCACCCTCAGCTGCACTTTATTTGAACTTGAATATTCTGAAAAACAAGAAACAGCATTATACAGAATCCGGCAGATTTTCAACAGCAGCACAAAGTAGCCAGTAGAAAAACGGGTGTTCACTATTCAAAGGTACATTGCACCAGAAAATCAGCTCCCTGGGTGGTTAATCCTGAGGGAATTCTCTAATTCCTCACAAGTAGGAAGGGAGAGAACGAAGACAATTGTTGGGAGGAATGGGTTAAAAGTCTAAGACCGGCAAGGAGACTTATAAATATGCTAAACCAGTGTGAACAGCAGGCTGGTGATACTCTAGCACTGACCAAACAATGGTGCCCGAACATCCATTCACGTGCCTCTGCCCAGGTGTTGCCTCAGGCAACTTGCGGTTAGTGAGGTAACTGGAAATAAAATTTACTCTTTGCATTCCAGCCGTGAGTTTGTGATTGTTCCAAATGCCTGCCTGTGTCGACTCACGAAATAGTCAATGTTATTACCACAGAAGGCAGCTTTTAATTCTGATTACAGCTTTGGGACACCATCAGCAGAAGGGAAGATGCAGGAAAATGATCTAATATTTTCTCCCTGAGCACATCAGACTCCATTTCCAAGCACAAAGGCACATATTCTTGTCGGTGTTGACCTGCAGGGTATTTCTCCCTGGGTGAAATTTAAGCACTGGTGCTTAAATATTATGTAATAAAGTGTGAATTTACACATGAACACCCACACAGTCCTACCTAGTTGGTGCTTAACACATCAGCCTAGCTCATAACTCTCTCAAGTGCAAGTATTTCTGTTGAATGCAGAGGAAGTTGTTAAATGTCACAGCAATAGATGAGAAAAAAGCTCCTGTTTCCTCTAGAGCAGTGGGGCAGAAAAGATCTGACGCCCAGGTGAAGCAGAGGCCATGCAAACCAAACAATTCAGCCTGTGGTGTTAAGCTGACTAGGATACTCAAGCATGATAGAAGCTGGCACTCAAGCATTCACTCCACCACCCAAATAGAAACATAACCCCCATTCACTCAGCTTCAGTTCCCCAAACTATGATAGAACTTACTGCTACTTTCAGGGGGGTTTGCTGTCTTCTCAGGGCTCTTGGAATGATCAGATGCCACACTCTGTTCTGGTGTCTGGGCTAATTCAGAGGCTGTAGGAAACAGGGGGAAGCAAAGAAATTTCACACGTCAGGTACAAAACTTCCAGCTCTGGGTAGTCAGACATGGAGCCGTATACTTTAAATGCTCTCTAAATATTAATTTCCTAGCTATTGCAGGAAGCACACCAGATACTTTTCCTTTTTTTCTAACCCTAATGTTGAATGTTATCCTCATTTTCAAATGATTTCAAAGATTGAACTCATCAGTTAATGAATTTTACAAGTATGCCTGAGGCAATGGCAGAGCACGTTTTGCTCCCTGAAAGACCACGGTATCTTCGAATCAGAGAGATGTTTTTAGTCCCTTAAAACTGCTCAGCTGGACATAGCAGAGCGTCAAGTATAGCAAACACATCAGTTCCCCAGGAGGAACTGTTTACCTCTTTGTACTACTTATCAGTGCAAGCTGAATAATCTGCATATGAAAGGTCCCCATAGCCCGCAAACAGTCTCCACCACTGTAGGACCAACAGCCTATTCTATGTAACAGCACTGTGACTAACAGTTTAGCATTGTATGACTTCCCTCGGTTTTCAAACTAAGATGGCTCCAGAAGAGAGCACCAGTGAAACCTACTCTGCTGCAGGAGGTGCAAGATAAGAAACACACAATTTCCCAAGACACAGCCGAAGCTAAGAGGCACCAAAACCAGTTTCTGTATAGAGATACAGTAGGATGACCACTCTCCCTCAGATCATCCTTTGTAGGATGTATCAATAGCTGTGACAGCTAACGAAGTTCAGATGGTGCTGGACACACAAAGACTCTTCAAGTGAGAAGAAACAGTGACAGCAAGGCTCAAGCATCTTATTTGAACCAAAAGAGTCCACCCTCTCCAGACCGGCCACTTTCTGCTTGCTTCTGCTAAGTCCACAGTTAGCCCAGGAAGCATGCTCAGACACTTTGAGTAGAAATCCACTGACACAAAAAGCTAATATTACCTCTTTTTGATTCTCTGCTACATAATAAGGATATTTTCATATCTTTCTAAGTTACACAAATAAAAACCCTGCCATCCGTTGGGACTTATATGCAGACTTTCTCACCGAATTAAGAAACTTCTACATTTTCTCATGTGTTGATTATGTGTATTCTTTACCCCCACCATATCTTTCCTTTGTCCTAGCCCTGTGCTTTGGTTTCTGAGGAAGACTGATTAAAAGACCTATAAAAGGTACTAAAATACTGTAAGTATATCTTTTGAATAAAAATAAGTGACAAATCATATTAACAAGAATGTTTAAAAAAAGATCATAGCTAGAGCAAGAATAAAAGAAGAAAGAGCAAAACATACCCAGCTCTGCCATTTTACTGGAGCGTTTGGGAGTCTGAAATGAGTAAATTTCACCACCACTTACACTTGAGCCATTTTCCATTGGATCTGTGAAAAGAAATGTTACTTTCGGCTATTTTAAAAGCACTGATATATTCCCAACCCAAAAAATACGGAATGCAACATTTCACTATTTGGCTCTCTTTATACTGCAGGTGTTAAAAATAAATATCATAATAAAATCCTAGAAACATAATCGTCTCCTCTGCCTGTTCCTACAAGCACAACCAGAGCTGGTTCAGCCCTCAAAAGCAATTTCACCAGCACTATAAACCCTCGAAAATGCAAGAATCTCCAGAAGTCACAGATGTGTTAGGTTTTCTCCTGATAATACCTTGGGCACACATTCCAAGAGCAGCAATGTATTTCTTCTCTTCTAGGATCTCCTGAGCTTTGTTATCTGAAATATTCTCAAGCTTCTTCACAAACGTCTTCGCAATGATAGTCAGCTGAGCCTTGTCCTTCCGTGCTTTAATACCTAGGGTTGCAATAAAAGCTTTAATCTCCTGCTAATTCATTATTTCTAGTGCAGCAAGTATGCAGCCAACCCACCTTAGAGACCAAGTTCCTCTTTTAACAAATGCAATGCTGACATGTGCCGCTAAAAGAACACTTGGCCAATAGCTGACCCTACAACCATTAGTCCCTCCTTCTCCATAAATGCTGGCCTCTGGATCCCAAAAGGACAAGATACCCATCTCAGCACACACCAGCTTCCAGTTTAGGCGAAACGACAGTGACACACACTACAGCATTGCAGGCAAAGGGGATGGTACTTGCCATGCCCTATGTTTCATAGTGAAGGGGACCAAGGGGAAAACACCTTGCCTGTAGGCTATCAGAACACTCGTGGGAGAATTTAGGCTGAGATCTCTCTGCAGACCGTGTGTTTGACCTGCCCAAAGCAGGACCAGCAGTGAAGTCTGATCAGGATGCTCCGCGCCTTGTACTGGCAGGTTTTTAAGCATATCCACAAAGATTCCAGACCTCAGTAGTAAAAAACTGCAGCAAAACTCTCCTAGAGCAGCCACCACGTGGAGCCCCCGCCCGCAGCCGGTCCTGTGCGGGGCTGGGACACTGCCCAGCCGGGGGGCACGGCCCCGCAGGCCCCGTCCTGCCTCACAGCCCCCTCCCGGGGCTGCTCAGACCGCTGTCCCGGCCGGGCTGTACCTGTGTCGTCGGCGATGTGCTTCAGGACCTCCTCGTCGGGCACGAACCTCACCTGCAGGGCGCGGCGGCGGCCGCTGCCCGACCCCGCGGGGCGGCTCATGGCGGCGCCGCCTCGCCCCGCACACCCCGCACGGCGCCGCTGCCCGGGCACCGGGGCCGGGTCCCGCCCGCGGCAGGCGGAGGCGGATCGGGGCTCCCGTGCCCGCCGGCCCTCGGCCCCCGCCCGTCCGCGCCCTGACGGAGCCGAGCCGCGGCCAACCCCGCACGGCCCCGCACGGGGCGGGACTTCCGAGACAGCGAAGGGCGGGCCCGCCGGGCTCACGGCGCGGGAAAGGCGCTCCGAGTCCTCCATGGCCCCGGGCACAAACCTGCCCCCGGCCCCGGGCAGAGCTCCCCGGGCAGAGCCCTGCCTGCCCTCCCGCCTCCCCTCAGAGCTCCTTCACGGTTCCCCTCACAGCTCCCCTCACAGCCCCCTGTCCCAGCTCCCCTCACAACTCCCTGTCCCAGCTCCCCTCACAATTCCCCTCACAGCTCCCTGTCACAACTCCCTTCACAGCCCCCTGTCCCAGCTCCCCTCACAATTCCCCTCACAGCTCCCTGTCCCAGCTCCCCTCACAGCCCATCCCCCCCAAAGTAAACTGTTAAAACCCAGCAACTCGCAATGCAACCATTTCTGTTCAGAAACAGCACAATATTTATTTAACATTTTATATATTTTATATATATATAATTCTTTTTTCTGCATTGCAGAGTGTGTCGAGTTTTATACATCTCTATTTACAATGATTTAAAATAATTATATTTCTTCTCTGGCAGGTATTTACAAAGTCAATAGTAACTACATTTCACATTTCAACAAGTCAACAGCATGAACCAGCTCAGTAAGACAGTTAAGATAATGGCTTACATGCACCAATAACATGATCTTCAATACGTGCCTTCTTCAGGACTCAGAATGAAGGTTTTCCTTGGTCCCAGGATAAAGGACATCATACAGCAGAGGTCGCGGCTATGAAAAACCTGTTTGGTTTAGTCCTTCACCAGTACCGAATGTTGAACATGTGGGGTTCATACCAGCACGCAGGGCTATCCTGGTGAAGAGGGGCTCACACCACCAACCCATGTCCTTTGCCTTGCCTGTCTGCCCACCACAAGTGGGCTGCGTGCTGCTTATGCTCCTTCTATGAGATTACACACCACTAAAGTAGTAAAAATCCTCAGAAACCCTAGTTCAGAGAAACAAACCTGGTATGACAGCAAAAGGTATGAAAATAATCTTTTAACCCTTGTAGAATGTTGCTTTTTTCGCTAATAAAAGTGACAGCAAATTCTGTATTCTTACAAGGGCGAAAACAGACCAAAAGATTCATTGTCAAGTACAGGAGTTACAAATTTAAAAAATGCAGCATGGGGTACCTCAATTAAGTTGTTGGGGTTTTTTAATAGCAAATAAAAGCTACCATAGTAAATCTAAAGTGTATTAAGAGTAGCTGATTTAATTATTAAAAATATTTATTAGCTTTTTCCTGGAATCTTCGATATGAAAAAAATGTTAAATGACTCAGTTTTATTTAATCGTATGGTATTTGTGCACAAATAACCAGCCAGTAATATCCATCCCTAAAGTATGCACTATCAGCAAGAAAACAGTAACAAAGTAATCATTGTTATTATTATCATTGTTATTAATGTACTCAAACTGTCTTGTTTCAAAGTAATCATTGAACACTGACACATTGACACACACAGACACACCCCATTACTAGGAATCTATTAATACTTTGACATGTTGGTTTATCCTGAGTGATTGTTAACTCACATCTACTGTATACTTGAAGCCACAAAGTTTTTACTACTTGCATTTTTCATAAACTAATAACATGAAAGTCTAGCACAACAACAACTGCCTGAACAGAAAGAACAGGGTCAATAGCCAGTATTTCTCACTCCCAAGTACTTGTTTCAGAACAAAAGGTAAAAGGTTGCTTCATACACACGGGTTTTTTCTGTTTGTGATCAGTTCTGGGCAGGATGAGGACTAAAACACATGGGATTCACTACTGATTTGTAAGGAAGTTTCCATGACAAAGCACCATAGAGACACTTTACCAGGAGATACTCATTATCAGAAATCTCCCCTAACCCTTTTACCCTCTAAACCCCAAACCTGTATGAATTCTAAACCACATTTTAATGAGCAATTAATCATCTGTTCAAGAGTCAAAATTGAAATTGGTTTAAAGTTGTATCAGAATGCAAAGACAGTCCTCTCTAAAACTGCTTACATCTTACCAACTGTAAAACACTGGGAGCTCACAACCAAGTAATTGGTCAATAAAACCTGACCTCATCGCTTCGCTCATCATGCACAAACTAAAATGTAGGGCAACATTTTACTGTACAAAGTTTTAATATACATCTGTTCCCATCAACAGCTTCTCAAATGAATAGCTTAGTAATCCTTTATGATAAAAGGGATAATTTATGGACCCATTTTAAATTCACTTGGTCCCTCAGATACTACATTTGGTAAAATCTGATGAACACACACAAAAATAAAATCAGGGACAAAAATAAAATCTAGCTGTAGCCTAGAGAAAAATAAATAAAAGAATGGAAACAAAACCTGTATTTTTTCATTAAATCTTGAATACAAATAACATGGGACAGATTTTTACTAAATCTTTTTCTTGAAGTTGTAAGGTACCCTTAGACTTCTACAGCTTGTTTCTAAAATCTTAATGTGTCAAGGCCTTGACACTTGACAAACTTACTAGGCAAGTTTATTTGAAATGGCTGTTACAATTTAAAATCTTGTTCCCAGATTTATTTTAAGTAAGATTTCATAATGACTATGTGGAAAACCTAATACGTATCAGTCTTGCAAAATCCACTTACTGCTGTTTTTAGGGTCAAGCCACACTGCTCACAGCTCACCATCATCTTCACCACTGTAGAAAAGGCAGGCAAGTATTTTGGCTCTTCAACTGGTCATGACACGCAAATTTTGCCAGACTGATACATTTATTCGCCAACACAACACGTTACCTGGAATCACCTACACAAAAGCTTTCCCCAGCAAAGTTTATCCAAGTGCCAGTGGGGAAAAAACCTCTAAAAAATAACCAAGGGAGATTAGGGCCCATATGCTAGAAACAAATAGCATTTAAAATCCTCAAGAGAATATAAAATATTGAAAAATTCTATATAAATCAAGAATGCAATGCAAGTACAGAGGATCTGGCTTCTTTGCTTACCATTCTTGAAAAGGAGCGATATTTTGCAACTTTAGCCCTGCAATTATCCTAAACAAGAAATTGAGATAAAAGGGCCATGTTTACTCTTCTGATGGAAACTATGATAAAAATGGTTGTCACAACTGAGACCTAGCTAATGGCTTTAATGCTATATTAGACATGCCAAAGTAGCAGTATCTTTGGCAATAAGAGAATTTCAGAATTTAAGGATCTACTAATACCAGAAGTATTTTTGTTTTGTGTGTAGTACATACATTTCATTCAAACATATTCCATCATATTTTCCATACCTCCTCCAGGATTACGAGCACAGTACCTGCACTGTACAGCTTGGGTTTCGTGATTTTATTCAAAAAGTTATTCTTGATTCTCTCTTAGCCTTCAAATTAATTTAAATTTGTAAGCTAAGATAAACAAAAATTTCTGGTTTGTGACCTAAGTTAAAATGTTGAACACTTAAAAAAGATAGCCATTGGTTCATGGTAAAATAGGACAAGTTCAAACTCTTAGGTTAAAATACAGTCATAGCATAGAATTATCTATTCCAAAATTAATTTTTCAAAATATAATTCTCTGAACATGTTATACATTAAATATTGAGGAAAATTTTCCTGGAGCTAAAATTTTCCCAGAACACTAATAATCTTCATTAAAGAAGTAAAACAAACCACACAGAATCTGAAGACAAAAAGCGGTTAGAGTTGGGGTCACCTTACTACAGAGTAGCTTTACCACCACTAAGATGCAGGTTTCCCCCTTAATCTTGAAAAATATGTTCCTATTTACATACAGTATACATACAGTTTGAGGCAATTGATTGTCAACACGTGACAAATGTATGTACCTACTCACACACAAGTAAACCTCACATGGTGAGAAAAAACCCTGTCCCAGTAAACTCCAGTATTCCTAAGTAGTGCAAATAAATACTTTGTCAGAAAACATTTTTTCTCACTATTTTCATGACTGTAGTTATGTTAAAGCTAGCAGGAGTACATTGGAAATGCTGTATTTGAGACACTCGCGAACTACAAATACTAGATCTAATGCTTACTGGATGCAACATGATGTTCAGCATTACAGAATGAAATATGCTGTTAAAAAACTTTTCCAAATTCACATCAGAAAGGGTGTTCAAAGAAATCTGCATTTAAAAGGGACAGTGATGTGGAAGTTTCCAATTGAAAACTAAAGGGGTAACACAGAAATTTAAACTGTGATCTTACAACATTCATTTTAATAGGTATTTTTACTTCATCACTTTTTACTTTCATCTGCAGGATAAAAAAATGGTCCATCTTTCAAACAAAAAGCTGCTCACAATAAACCCCGAAAAGGATAATCAAGCTGGAGTTCACAATACCAATATTCTGATTTTCTTAAAATTACAAAGCCCAGAAAAAATGAGTTGCACATTGGCAGCATATTGTGACATGTATCAAAGAATATTTCATTTTTCCCTACTTAAGTGTATATATACATCAGAATATAGTATCCACACTTCCTCACCTAAGAATTATATGTATGTGCATACATGCACATATACAGAGGGAAAAATCTGTGTTCTGCTTCTTGTTCTTCTTTTATAATGCTGCAGTTGCACTGAAATACTGCAGAAATCTAAACCTAGTGCCTCATGTCAAGTACCAAATGTTCTAAAAGAAGACAAAACAGAGTGAATTTAGGACAAAGAGGTTTGATTCAAGCCTAAACATTTGTCACAGGTGTCAGAAAATTTAAGTATGTTTTGTACTTTGTTTGGTATCTAGCATACATAATCAGAAAGTCAGCAGATTATTCCCTCCACCCATAACCCAGACACTTCTCATTTTATTTCTGCCACAGTACTTTGAAGTGTACTGAACTTGGTGTATAAATTTCTTCTACCATCTTGACACAACTTAGCATAGTTTGAGACACATCTAGAAGCATTAATGATAAATGTGATGCACGGCACTGCAAAGCCTGTTACTACAGCAGGTTTGTAGATATTAGCGATGACTCAGTTTGTAAGATAAATGTTAAACAGTACTTGGCTGTAAAACAACAAAACAAGCTCCAACAACTACATTAAAAAGGTAATTTTGAGAAGTTATAGATGTATCACATCAGCACATAGCAAAAATTAATTTTTTACAGGGACAAACTTGAACTTGTTTTAAAAAGGCTGATATGGAATAGGTATATATACAAAAGAACAAACTAAAATACAATTAATGAAACTGTAACAAAAGGCACATGATCAAAATGCGAACTGTAAAGATATCTTAAAAGGTAGTTTGACTGAAGTTTTAGCCAATTGAAATTTATGCATGTACATTTGACTTCCCAGTCTGAAGTCACTAAAGCTGTCTCACTTTCCTGAAATAGTTCTATCGTGTGGGACCCCACACAAAACAATATTTTTTTTAAAAAAGATTGTAAAATTTGACATGATGCCAATTTAAGTGTCCTAAAACGTGTGGAGGAATGCTTACAATGCAAACTGTAGAAAGTAGAGAACCTTGCTAATGAACAACTCTACTTTTTAAAATACTAAAAAATTAAGTCTTAGAAAATTAGCTGACACTCCTGACCTTTCCCAAAGATTTAAGCAAATTTCTTTTTTAATGGTCTCCACAAAGTATAAACTTTGTACTTTCAGCCATGACTTACAAATTGCCTCCACTAGCAAAACTTTGTTTTATAGGGAAGAGTTTAACCACATACAGCTTTTGACATTTCTACAGAAATGTAAGCCTTGTAGCTTAAACTCACTTTGCTTTAGTTCCATCTGAGTGTGACTGGTGTCCTTTAAGATTAACTTCCATTTAGAAACTGCAAGATTTTCTTTCTTTCTGATAAGTCTATTTACTCTTTAACTGAATTTCTGTATCCGTGCAAATGCCACTTAATTCACTTTATGAATATATGATAAGAAGACTAGGCCACCAAAGGGACTCATCAAACCATAAAAAAAACCCCTTAAAATATTTAAACGAAAATGTAAATTTGAAAAAAGGTTCCATTTGAAATAAAGATTCAAAAGAAAAAAACCCCACAAACAAAAAACCCCACAGCAAAATGCCCCAAAACAAAAGAAACTCAACCCCCCAAAAACATTCAAAGACAGCCTGCTGTTTGTAACTGCTTATGTTTATCCTTCACAGAGACAGTGAAACCAAAGTGCCCACATAAAAACCATAACTTTCCTGCAGTTTACAGTTTGTAACCTTCCAGGGTATCGTACATGACTCAAGCATAGAGAATGAGCTTTCTCCCTTTTCTCTCTATCAATCCAAAGACAGATACAGAGAGATAGAGAGAGAATGACCAACATTCTCCTGTGTAACCAGAAATGTGCTTCTAAGCTGCGTTCTTCAACATAAGTACCAGCCAGTGTCCATACACCAGTCATATACCTTCAAGGCTTGGCTCAATGGCACGAGTTCTGAATTTTCTAAAGTAGGGCCAATCCACTAAAAGAAGAGTTAAAAAAACATGAACAGATTATATATATCAAGGCAATGAAGTGTGATCCTTCTGGGGAAAAAAGGGCTGTCAGCACCCCTTTGCACAAACGGTGTTGCTAGAAAAGCTTTTCACATTGAAGCTTCAGTGTTTCTAGCAAACTATTGTCTCTATCCCTGAGACAGCACCTTGAGAGTATGGTCTGTCTGGACTACAGGATTCCTCAAATGACTCCATGATTGAGTTCAGGGACATTGAGAAAGCAGCTGAAAGAGGTGGGGGTGTCCCAACAGCCATGATACCAAAGAAAGCAGCCTGAGAAATATTCTTTACCCGAATACACCTTTCAGTTCAGTGATCAGCACCTCACAACAACAACAAAAAATGGAGCAGAGCTAGCCATTATTTCCTGGGAAAGTAGTGTTTCCCTCCCACGTACAAACCAAATTGCTTTAACAGCATGGTGTTGCCTAAATTTTAGTCTAAATGCAGAATGACCCTGTGTCCTGGAGGGGAAGACATGTAACATTACAAATGGCTACAACGCCATTAGAAGTGCATTGTAACCTACATTATCAACTTAGGATCCTCTCTCCGAGGGAAAACAGCTTGTAAATATGCATGTCTCAGTTGCTGAACATCAAAAGCTTCTGGGATGAGAGACTGGGGGCAGTCAAGAACAAACTACCCTCATTTTAATCACAAAAGTGCTATAGGCAGCCAGGAGCAGCAATGACAATCCCCTCCCCAGAATTGATTGCACAGACTCAGAGAGGTCCAAAGTCACACTAGAATCTCTGAGGCACTCCTGGTTCTGAGAAAGAAAAGTCATGATCCAGTAGTCTTTGCAGTACTGTAGACCGAGAAAACAAACCCGTTTCTATTTCTTAACAAAGCCAAAGCATCATCTCATAGGGATCACATTCACCATTTCCGCCGGTGTCTCCAGTCTCACAGTGTTGAAATGGGACTGATCAGCCTACGATGGATTGCACATCACCCAAGGAGAAAGGAAGGCATGGAAAAAGGCATACAGTACATTATATACTGCTTCACAACCATGTTTACAAGGGGGAAGGAGGATGAAGGTGAGGGAAGAATTATTGCTGTTTCAGTAATACAGTATGATAGCTAAACTGAATCAAACAAGATCACAACAGTCGGTATTTTCACACTGTGGAATGATGGTTTTACCTAAGGATGAACTTGCAGGGAACTAAGGGGAAAGAGGGAGTACTAAAGGGAGTCAAAGTTACACCTGGGATATCAGCTGCATATTAAAACTCGGAGATCGAGACTGCTTGGTTAGGGGAGCTCCTGGGGGAAGGAGATCTTTACCTTCCCCAGCTTGGCCTAGCCGGTCCTCCTGTAGGCTGATAGTTGAAAACCGATTGGTGTTGCCAGCTGCTAGATTGGTAAAACCCTCTGTACCAGCTCCAACACTGGAGCCTGCTTGACTGCCATTCACATAGTCAAATGATTTACTGGAGGAAGCACTGGCGGTCCTGATCAGGCTCAAACTGTTGGCTTTTGGCACCACCTGCCCAGCAGGCAGGCTGAGGTGTTTCTTAGTAGGTGTCATCTCGATTGTGTCTCCACCCAGGTCAGTGGATTGGTGCGGGTACTGCTTTCGAGCTACTGAATCACGAGGGCTCTCGTTGGATTTTGCTGCAGAAGAGGTTTCTTTATCCTTAGAGGAACGTCCACTTCCTGTTTTCCTTAAGCTGCCCTTCTGTGATACAGAGGATAGAGGTTTGGTACCAGCTGGCTGGCTGCTGAGGGAAGCTCCTGATGAAAATCCTTCATCAGCATCATTAAGGTTCACAGACTCCTCTCTTCCATTTACACCTTCAGTATCTATTAAGAAAAGAAGAAGGAACCAAAAAACCCCAAAACCAATCAGAACACACAGTATACATTCAAATTACATGAAGATAAAGATGTGCACAGAATGTCAAAACAAACCTCTTGTTTGCTAATCCACCTGGATTCCACTTGCTTACAATTTTTTTGATTCTCAGACAATAATCTTCCTGCTGTATTTAGCAGAAAAACAAAGTCTAACAATAAGTGCTCCCTGAGCTTGGTTTGCCTTTCATCTACATCACTTTTATCAGTCAGACTATCGGTCCCAAACTTTGACTATAAACAAGTAGAACTAGGCCCCATTTGGCTAATTTGTTTTAGTTCTGTCTGCAGATACTGCTACTCATTTTCCCTCCTACATGTGGTTAAAAAAGGAGACAAAACAAAACTACCACCCTTTCAGACTATTTTTTATCCTATTTTGAAGCAAGATCTAAACACGTTCAGGATGTCTTCCAGTCAGAGCAAATTCTGATGAGTGCTCAGTAAGCTCAAGAATTAGGCTACTTCCTAGGCCAGCAACGTTCACAGTGTTCCAACAGAGGTAGAAGGCTTCTGCTGTATGTAGCTGGCACTTCAAACAATGTGACTACACTTTCTATTGAAGCTTAACCTAATTCCTAGTTCTCTCTCCTCCAAAACTCAATTCTCCCTGCATTTCCAGCAATCCCATCCAGGTGTTTCCATCATACTACTTTTATCTCAGGATCTAGATTTTCCAAAGGGGGAAAAAAACCAAAAAACCTTGTATTAAGAGAAATTTAATCTCTGAAAAACTTCATGTTGTAGAAGAGGCACTTTGCTTTTGACTGGAATCTCTAAGAGAAAACAAAAGCCTGACAATCTTCTTTCTTAAATACTTGTTTTCAAGCCTATAGTATGATTAGGGCAGCACACAATTTTATTTTTTTTTAATAAATCTTATTAAAGTCCTTTTCCTAAACTCCAAGTACTCAAAAGAAGTTATTATTTCAGGAGAAAAACTGAGCAGCATTCATATTTCAGAACTGAAAATGGAGCTGGAGTTTTTGTTCCATATATCTTGTTTCACTGAGAAAAAGGCATAAATTTTAACTATTAGCAAAAAAGGAGACATTCAGGCTATAAAAAATTTGCTTTTCCTTATAAAAGCTGTAGAGCCTGATTTGCAAGAAATCTGCAAAACCTGTGGATCCATCCCAGCTAAAGCCGCTTGTACAGCTCTACCCAGCTTGCTGCTAAGCAGATATGTTTAAGTCTTTTCAGCGCAATGGGAAAAATGTGGTAGCAAGTATCTAGGAGTTTCTAACATTTGAGGGGAAGCTCATCCCTTTCATGCTGATTGTTAGCTAAAGAACATTCTACATTACAGCAAGCAGAACAGACAGAGAGCTCTCAGTGTTGTTGTCGCCTCTGTGTAGCAGGAATACAGACTGATCCAAATTCACATTTCTGAAGTGTAAGGCAAACCTTTACAGGGTGGTTTTATTACTCTGCTTTAACTTTGCTACTTCTTTTCAGGAAACTTTGCCTTGGAATTACCATTACTGCGCATTAGCTTACAAAAGACGTTTAGGCATCTCCAAGTCAGATCACTCTCAGAACAACACAATGAGAGATTACTCTACAGTTATATATAGTTCTGTTTGACTCATTAGCCTCCCAGAAGCAGAAAGGCAATGTAGTTCATGTTACTGCAGTCCTCCTTCCTTGGTAAAGCCTTCAGCCTTAGAAAAAGAAGCTTCTTAGGTTTCAAGCACTATTATTAAAGTGAAAGGTGTGTTACTTGCTTTAACTTCCTCTAACTATACTTAAAATATATATACTTTCCTCCCCTCCTGCCCACTCTGTCTGCTAAACTAGGCCTCCACGTTCTCCTTGAGACATAAGTGTATTTTCTTACACTAGACAGTGATATATTTAATTCACAATCCACCACATCTCCATTCCTCCCTCCAACCTTCCCACACATAATCAAAGATGCTATAAAAATAAGACATAAGTGGAACATACCAAAAGCAAGACCACTTATTCAATTAACCAACATTTATGTTTCTTTGTATCATCATGCAAAGCTTGATGAAAGCGTGTTTGCTTGCAAGCAGCAAGAGTAGCAGCTGAATTCCCCTCTCAAGCCCTTCTTATTCAAAAGAAAGATGTGCAACTTACAAGAAGGTATCCCCAGAAAATACTGCTAAGGTTTTATTCTTGCAAGAACATTAGTAGTTTTAAAGTTTACATTAACACATTGCTGAGTAATGGCACATTCCTATTCAAGGAGAGTGAAGCAGAATAGTCACACTAAGAAAGTGACATTTCATCCACAGAATTTAAAGACAAGACTGAGAGGGGTTGTTGCAAGCTTTTGGATGCTGTAACTATACAGGTGCCCAGGCTGCTCAGCAGTGGTAAAAAATCAAGAAGATAGAGAAGACAACATGCAGGAGAATTTCTGTCTAGTCAAATCCACATGCCTACAGAAGGTCTCAGTGGGATTAAAGTAATTCAGCAAACACATTCTTTTCCTAATACATGTTATTTTTCCTCTAAAAACTGCCCTCAGAAACAATAAAAAAAAAAATGTGAGTCCTTACATACTCTGGGAGGAAAAACCAGATAATGTAAAGAAGTTTATTTTCTTTCTCTTTTTGTTTTTTTGTTTCAACAGACCAATAAGACAATATAAAAAGGAAACAAAAATTAAAGATCTACTCCCTTCTAAGTACTCTTCTACTGTAAGGCCAAAAAAGAGACAGTGCAACCCGACAGAAATCGTATCAATTGCAGTCCAGTGTGTATTCCGGACTGTTGCTGCTCCTTATCAGAATAAATCTGCCCTAAATAATTTGCTAT
Organism: Xenops minutus; assembly: GCA_035221455.1. Classification (NCBI taxonomy): domain Eukaryota; kingdom Metazoa; phylum Chordata; class Aves; order Passeriformes; family Furnariidae; genus Xenops; species Xenops minutus. Next base: position 27,157,586 of record JAWWEE010000162.1, on the reverse strand, counting down.
TTATGTGTATACACAGTTAATCCTGTAGCTATAGACACGATGCTCTCCACTGACCCAAGACAGTGCACAAAGCCACAGCTGCAACCACAATACCTTGTACAGCATTACTGAGTCATTCTTGAAATTCTCTCTTTTCCTTCTGATTGGGTCAAAACATTGATCTGAAGAAGGGGTTTTATACACCTTTTTAAAATTACTTTTAGTCTTTTTATCCTTCCTATATCTGAAGGTTGAAAAGTCACTAAAAGTGATCAGTCTTTCAATTGTGTTGTTTGATATCAAAATACTATTTATGAGAGGGAATTTTCTAGCTGAAATTTTCTGTGAAATCAGCATCAGTAAAGTATCAGACCCCTATATATACACACAGAATTATATACTGGTATTACAAACTCCATTCGTCAGCCTTCTCCCAGATGCTATCAGCTGGAGAATTCAGTTTGCTCAAGCATGTAATTATACACTGCTAATGTTAGAGAAGTAAATGGTATTCAATCCATTTCTGCTGAAGTAAAGCATGCAGAATGATGCCTTATCCAATAATATACCGAATTATATCAATGTCTTAAAACAAGTTAAGACTAAAATGCAGTATCTTTATCAACTTCTTTCTCACTTTGTCTCTCACAGAAGGTTCTCTGCACCTCAGGACTTCTCTATATCCTTCAGGTCATGCACATGCAAAGCTTAGTGAAATGGAGGAAGACCAACTGAAAAGTGAATTTAAGAGAAGACAGGATCATTTACTGAGCATGCTCAAATTCACAATGCACCAAGTAGATTATAAACCCACACTAAGTGTGTTTACACCACTATCTTCTACAGAAGAATGAGGTCTTAATTACTGATAGTAACTCTGGTTAAGGGTAAGGATTCTGTAATAATACTACATTAAATCTCCAAATTATCCAGACTACTGTTTCCTGAAGAACAAATCTGAAACCCATCCAAATGTGTAAATAAATCTCATTTATGATCAACTAAAGTCTGGAAACACTAAAGGAATGTTCAGATGGAGAAGAAGACTTAAGACAGAAGAATACCTTAAAATATATTTAGCTAAATCTACAAGGCAAGAATTTCATCTCTGAGAAGAAATCATGATTCAGGTTCAGTACTCAAAAGTACATCTTTTATAAAGTAAATAATCTTTAGTTGGAAATTAATAGCTGAACTTAAGCAAAATAAATTTCCACCACCTACTCTATCTGCTATTCTCGGCTGCAAAGCAGACATATGAACCCCTACAGCATTTTTGTGGACAGCATGACTGAAAAAGAAAGCAATAATTGTTTCTAAAGTTTTTAGAAACATAGCAACCTATTTTCTTCTTGAAAACACAAGTGCTTTTTTGCTGCTTGTCTTTAGAGCAGCCAGCTCTAAACGAGTTGTATGACTTTTCAGTTAAAGGATGACTGACAAACACAACATCAGCAGTTGTATATCCATCTTAGATAGGCTTGACTTTTAGTGGGAAGAGGAAACTTCATTCTTGAAAGTTTAAAAACTACAGATTAACAAGACACTGTTGCAACTAAGTTGTAGCCTAACTGATTTACTCTATACAGTCTGCTTTTCAGGACTAGAATCATGCTCATCTGGTGCATTTTTTTTCTTCTTAATATTAAACATGCTCAGTAATAGAAAGTTTCCAAGCAATCCCAAAGCTCTTGGCTATTAACCTTTTTTTTTTTTTTTGCCATGCCAAGCAGTCTTTCAGCACAGAGATGCAAGCCCCAGGCCAGCCCACGTGATAACAAAAGGTAGTACCTGACCTGGTGTTAGGTATATAGGGGATGCGTGTATTGCAAAGAGAAGCTAATACACCCTGGGATAGCGGAAACACACACTAGAATGGAAGGAAGTTCTGCTTGGGGATAGGGAGCCAGGATCCTCCTCCAGCAACTGCCTCACTGACTTCTGCCTCCTCATCTCTGTCCTACCCTCTGTGGTGGCTGCTGCCAAGGTGGGCTCCGGGAAGCCATGCTCAGGGGTCCTGCGCACCAGCACCTCCCCCTCTTGCTCACGTTTGATCCCTAGGTCTGTGGAGCCGTGTTGGATCGGTGAGCCAGGAATGCTTGAGTCAGCCTCGCTTGAGAAGTCAAAGCCATCTGGGATTCAACATATAACATTTTAGTGCTTTTCTATTCCTTTCTTAGCATTCCAACCCAGGCAGGGAAAATAGAAGATTTATGTGGACACGGAACAAACACAAAACACTACCCATGCTTAGTTAAAAGTTGTGAGGACATCCACGGAAAGGGACAGGTGGGCTGTACTGTAGACCAGAGACCAGCAGATGAATATAATGGCAACTGTGGTAAAGACAAACGTGACCCAGAGTCCTGAAAACAGGAGACAGCTACTTCTTGTCCTGGACAGCCTGATTCAGCTGAAGACCAGAGGTCATCAAATCCTTTTGCGCGTGACAGAAGAATAATAAAAAATAAAGGTGTGGAAGAAAAAGTATCACAGGAAAATATTCAATTCCTGTTTTCAGAGTCTTTTACCCTCAGTTTATTTTTAGGTTATTCTATGTTTTAACCTTCATCGATTTATGCAGCTTTTTTAAAACAATGGTTTATACATGAAGCAACAAAGCTTTACAAGTATGACAAAGTGATTTCAAAGCAAGGTTTTTGTTACACCTACACTGAAGATGTCATCACATCAAGGTAAAGATCACTACGTATTTATTTTTTCTTCACACAGTCAAGTACACTTCCATACGATGTAAGTACTCACTGAGGAAAAATAAAGACTAATTCTAAACTACCCAAACCTGTTTTATGGCCCCCCAATAAACTGGGCCTTGTGATGGCAGGATTGTGATGTTCAGCTTTTCCCTCTCCCACTGCCATCAGGAGCTTTAGGCAGCTGGAATCCTGTCAAGGTCTGTATATTACCATTCATTCCCTGGGCTATTTATGATGGGAGGAAGTTGAGTTTTAGTGTGGATTAAACAAAGAACTCAAATTCTAAGCCACACTTTAGCCCTACAATCTCATGCTGTGTTACAGGGAGAAAATATGAAGTCGTATTAAACATTTCCCACTTTCTCCATTTTCTCACCTACCTCGTGGTTCATCTCCAAATCAAAAACAAAAAAACACCCCAATGTTCATGTTCATGCAGTGCTCTGAAGATGTAAAATATTATATGTTATTATGGAGTATCACTTTTCAGAAACAAACAAACAAAAAACTCCCCCAACTGTTCTGCAAACATTCAAACTCAGGAGCCAGATTACAGTGATGATGATGACTACAGTACACCATAATATTTGCTCCTGGCAGAGCAAGCTCACCTTCTCTCCTCCAGCGATGCCGACGGATAGAAGCTGTTGTAATAGCACTCCGAGAAATCCTTGGCACTGTTGGAGTAACTTCTACTTTCAGGACCTTCTGGCCTTCTTGCGACGCATCGGGAGCATCAAAGGGCAGCGAGTTCTTCATGGCATTTGCAACCTAAGGTAAAAGTAAAAAGCTGTACTATTACTATCCTTGGTTGCACTAATGAAAATATTAGATCTCTTGCTGGACACAGAAAGAAAACCAACCAAGAATTGTTAATTATGCCAGATCCCCTCAAGATGGATGGCCCCATGCCCAAGATTCACAGTTGATTGCTACACTGAAAGCTCATTGCAAACCTATTCCCAAAACTCGAGTTGAATCATCATCATCTTTTTTTTTTGAGAAAATGTATTTTGTTTATTTTGTTTCATGCTTGCCACCTGTAGTGACAGAGATAACCTATACTTAAAGGTCTCCATCCAAAGGAGACTGAAGAATGAGAAGAAAAATACCATTTAGTTTTAAGACACTTGTCATAAAACATAAGTCACAGGCCAAGCCAAAGTAAACTGGCCTTGTGCACAGAGGGAGAGGGCTACTTTCCACCACACCTACACCATACATCCTCCTGTTAAAAAATCCCCAAACAAAACACCCCAATAAAACCTGACCAAGGGGATTGGACTGCAGGTACTTGCAACATTTATTTTTTAAAAATTGTGACCTAAGCAATGAGCATCAAATTATTAAAATACATTCATCTTTGCTAGACCTATTTTTTTATTATAATAGCCTACTACAAAGTCAGAAGTTTCGTTTTGCAGCTTTGAGAAGAAGTGACCTCTTTTGCCTTTGATGTTTTAATTGCTTCTTTAAATTTCCCATAAAATGCCCCTGTGGGACTAGAGGCTTACTTGAAAAAAGAAAAAAGCAACTTTCAATATTGTTTCCTAGTTTACAAGTAAATTGTTCAAAAAAGTGAACTTATGCAGCAAATCTTGAAAAGCAAACTGGGTCTCTACGGCACATACTGTATTCTACAATAATAAATTGATGCATACAAAATATTACTTAAAGCTTGAAAAAAGAAATGGAACCCACAAAATGAACAGACCTTGATTTTTCCAAAATCTTATTGACATTATACAACTAACCAGCAATAAAAATACCAGTCCTAGGGGACTGGAATGGCAGCCCTATAGCTGATCCTCATCTCCAGCTTCTGTTGTGATCCTGGCAACTCTACATTAAACATCAATTCCACTGCTTTCTTGTCTGACTTCTAACCAGCACTAAAGATTACTGGCACCACCATAGAAATGCTTCTTATCATTCTGCCTTCTACTTGTCCAACCTTGATTTTGCCTTTGCTAACCAGTTCTCTCAGCCTCAGTCCTTGTTTGTGACCTGTTCTCCTATTCACACATAGGCCCTTTTCCATGCCATCCTCTTGAAATGGTACAAACTGCATTCACTCTACCCTTGATCACTCTACAGACTTCATAAACTCATTTCTGCTCACTGAACCAAAGCAGGCCAAGTTCAATATTATACAATTGTTTGCCTTCCCATCTTCTACTCACTGGAGTTGCTACCACTTTGGAATAGGTACTCTTGTCAGCATACAGGGGGGAAAAGAAGATCTAAAAATTAGTAGCAAAAGGCTTCTGTAACAGGACCAGAGAAGTGACAGAGCATTTCTGCTTGTTGAACCTTTTAACAGCTGGTCCTTTCTAACAGCACAAACTGTACTTCTGGGGACTGAGGAAAACCATATGGAGATAAAAATCAGTGCAACAGTAAGTCTTTGGAACAATCTAAACAAGCAGTTTGAATGAGTCATATTCCATGTCTGACCAAAAAAAAACCCCACCAACTCAAAACTACGATCTTTCAGGATGCAAAAACACTTGCTCATGATGTCTAATCCAGCACTGAAAGGCAGGAAAACAAACAGCACAACTCAGACTTGGCAAACCAAGTGTGCATTAATGACAAAGGAGAGCTGGTTTCAGGCCAGACATGCACTCCTGCCTACCTGAAGGGAGCTCTAACATAAGAATATTCAACAAGAGCAGTAAGGGCATCAGTAAAACACACTGGATAAAGGTGCTGTCACAACAGGGATTTGCTGATCCATGATTTCTATGTATTGAACTAGGCAAGCCTGGGTGTCTCTGCTCTGAAGACAAGGATTTCTGTCTGAAAAACAGTGCAGAGCTCTTGGTTCAGAGGAAAAGACTGACTGGCACCGGCCTACTCGCCAGACCTTGGCTGGTAGTAATTCTGACTCTTCGTGATTCGTTTGCCTCTGGCAGAAACTCCCAGGTTTCCTGGCTATGAAACCAATACTCAGTGTTTGTTAACAGAGATGCTTTTGATAACTCAGAAAAGGTAAACTTGTGTTACTTCCTGCCCTTTCCAGTGCAGTCTTTGGGTAACAGTGGCAGAAGACCACTTCTACATTACAGGTATTTCAAGCTTTCTGATGCTGCTATTTCACTTGGATTTTTTGGGGTTTTGTTTGTTTTGTTTGCTTCCTTTTTAGCTTTTTTTTTCCTACAGGCAATAAAAACCTATGTAAATAAGAGCATGGATCTACTATATTGTCAAAAATATTTCTCCATAAACACAGGGACCATGGTATTCCCATAACTACACAAATACCTTGGGTACAGATATCTAAAAATAACCCTAACGTGGGGGGTTGCCCAAATATTAAATGGAGTTCAAAGAATTGAACTAACTGCTAGGAAATCCTAGGTAGAAGCTGAACTCGAAACTTACCTGTGCAGCATGCCAGATGAAATTTTATTTGGTGCTACTAGTTTTAAGTTTAAAATACAGAATTCTATAATGCTGCTAAATTATACATATCTCCTGAAGAATGCAAGGAGATGAAAGGGCTGCAATCTTTGAAAAAGTCAAATTGCTTGAATATATAGAATGAAGGCAAGGACATACAGGCAATTTTTCTTTAAAACTGACAATTTTGTAAAGTTGCTTTTTAAAAACTTTAGTAAAACAAGAGAGGAAGCAGGCAATGATCAGAATAGTAAGGAGAAAAATTCCACAGATAGGCCTTCATGCATATGCAGGAAAAGCCTGACAACTGGGAAGGGATAAAAAGTGGTGATGTCATGCTGTCCCCAATAGCAGACAATGGGATCAAGAACCAATAGGAACTTTGGAAAAAAACCAAAGACAATTTAGAAGATTCTTACAATTAGAAGTAATCTCTAAAGACAAAAACTGATTAAAAATGAACAATGAAGACTGAAAATTGTCATATCATCAAGTTCCAGATCCTCCTACACACCTTTTAAATGTAGTAGTTTGATAGGATGGCCCAATTCAGCAGGCTCAATATTTAATTTATAACTTTCAATCTGATGGAGTGACGCATCATTTCCAAAAGGAACAAGATATTATAATAATTCAATGGATACCAGGCATTTTAAATGCAGCAGAGTCAGAAAGCCTGTAGATAAATTTTACAGCCAATATTAATTCATCAAGAGAATAATTTTATGTAATCTATTTCAGAAAAGTGTTCTCAGATTGCCACATAAAAAGATTTTTCCCAATCCACTCCTTTCTCAGTTATATAAAAATCAGTGAAATTTTATTACTGTTTAGTTTAGAGGAGAACTAAAGACTTTGAACCACAATTCTGATGCAGAAACTGAAACAGCAATCTATTTTACTTTTTTTTAATTCTCCTTCCTACATTGGACAAAATTCCTCCTTTCTCTCTGTTCTCATCCTTCCCAATCACATCTACTTGCATCCATCCAGCCCAGTTTCACCACTTTCCTCATTTCTTTTCTCTCTTTTTATGACTAGAACAGCAAGCATAGTGGAAACCTAAAAAAACCCAAAACAAAACCAAATCAAACCCAAACAATCCAAACTACTCCATTTTATTGGTGCTCCTCCAAAGAAGGTAAAGATTAAGATATGTGTGACTTTGATCAAACAAAATCTGGCATTGACTGGAGATGAAGCTCCTTTTCAGTTTCAGATCTATCCTGTTGTTGTTTTCTTTACTGTGTTTTTAGTTAAACCACACATCCTATTCTCAGCTGTGAGGAAGGTCTAGATGCAAAGAAAACCCTTTTTTTGCAACCACTGTCCTATGGTATAAAACTATTTAGTTAAGCTTCTTTGAACCACTCAACAGTAGTCTATGCCAAAACAACAAACATTTTGAGCCAACTGGAATATGCTAGAAAATCCTCACTTTCAACGTCAAGGAGTCCTAGGAGATCCGAACACCCTTGCTTAATACTCAAGCAGAATAAACATGGTATAAACAGCTCTATTGCAAAAATCCACCAGCTCTTAACAACCACTTGCATTTGACAGTGCAGTGAATGCCCACAAAAGCTTTCACTACCAGTCCACTTCAGAAACACGTCCACACTCCTCTGAACCAAGCCCATAAATTGCAATGGATTGTTTCTTACCAGCAGAGGCTGTGAGTAGAGTTCAAGCTGTGCTCTGTAAATTATGTCCTCCAATACCTCCTGGCCAAGTTCCCACTGACCATTATATCTAAAAAGTAAAGATAAATACCTGTCTTTCACATCTTAGGAAGACAAGCTTGTCTTTTTTTCCTGCCCAAATGCAGCTCTTCCCTTCATTGCTTATGCAGAAAGTTCATCAACTGTATATACAGTCCAGCCCCTTCACTTCTTTTAAAAGTGCAGACAAAATGTTTTTTTATTAATCTTGTTGATATAACAAGAAAATTGTTTCCTCAAACCATGACAAAATTGGTGCCATATTCAGGACAAACTTCAAAATAAAAAAATAAAAAAAAAAAGGAGTCAATATGTAAAGGTTAATGCTACTTAGCAGAACTGAATTTCCACCAGAAATGGATTTTTGGTGCCTCAGATGGTACTGATGTTCTAGATGTCTACATTTCATCAGATTATCTTGGCAGCCAAGTTCATTATACTTGTGAACAGAGGTATCTTGTGGTAGTGGGACCTTGGGAAAAGATGAATGCAGGAGCCTAACTCTCTTCAGCACCTACTGCTCACTCTTCATCACCTAATTCAATGCTGAGAAAACCGTTTTGAAATTATCAGTTCACTGAAGGAGCAAGTGATGGGAAATACACTCAGTGAGTTATAAACTTGTGTTATGAGTTTAACTACTTTGTTCAATTATAAAACAACTGGCATTGATATTTTAATTTACATAAAATCAGACCTTTCTCTTTAGGGAAGAAACCCTCATGCACTTACATGGCATAATAGACACCTGTGAGCAGCTGCACCATGAAGTCAGGGTCTAACACCACTCTCCCACAGGGCTCCTTCCAGCGTTTCTCATGCTGCCGTGGGAATCCACTCACACACAGCCTGAGAAAAACAACAGTACAAGAAAGTGTTAACTCCACAAAGACTGAAAATGTCTTTATATAAAGAGATCTAATTTTCACATATATTTTTCAAAATATAAATACACAACATAGAACATTCTTATGTTCCTTTCCTAACCATTAGAGCAGTTTCATAACAGTGCCCTGAGATGTGGCTGGCTGATAATCCAGTGTTATTTCCCATACAGCCATCAACCCCACCTGTCTTCTTCTAACCATTTTCTTCAACCAGCTCCTAAAGAATGAGGGTGGCAAGATGGTCTCTACTGCCAGCCACTGGACAGGAGACTGTCCCTAAAATTTAGTAACTGAAAACCAATTTTCTTTAAAGGAAACATTTCAGTGGTACAGAAGAGAAATATGTCATCTCTCATCTAATTTATGATGGCAACACACAATCATCTTTTACCTAAAATTAGAAACACAAATTCTATATTCTTGAGAATTGCTCTCAGATGACTTCTAAAAACGACTTCTGACCTGCCTTCCCATATACTGCCTCCATGAAACACCAGAATAATTTATTGTATCTTTATTGTATCAGTTTACCATCCGAATCTTCATAACAGAAGTAAGGCAAGGCCACTAATACACAGTAACTGCTGCACAGTTTCCAAAACAGAAATCCCTTGCGTATAAAATGTTACCACTCTTCTCTACTCAAAGAACAGATCTAATTTTCAGATGCAGGAGAATTCAACATGTTTGGCAAATTTAGCATAGATAAAACTCAAATGAAAATTATGGACACATACCAAGAATTAATCCATTCCCATCAGAAAGTACCTTTTTTATACTGGAGGACTATTCAGAAGTCTAGAGGCACCCTGAAAGTATTTCAAAGACAAGTGTCTCACCTGGAACCCATCGTACAAAGTGACTGGTAAGAAGAAGCAGGCATATAGACAATAGCAGAATTGTAGCATAGCATAAGAAAGCTCAGCACCTCAAACCTGGAAAGAGACAAAAGCAAAACTTTGCATGGTTTAAATTCTTAATATTCATTGAAATTTAACACAAAAAGTCTACAATTCAGTCTCAAAAAATACCCCACAGGAAAAAGTGTCAGAAGTAAATATACAAATCCTTAAATACTCTTTCATTATAGTTCATGAACTTGAAACAGGCTATCAAACACTTAAAATTATTATTACTGAGAGCCACTAGCATACGCAGGAACTGTGAAGGAAACGGGATATGGTATAATATTTGGACAAAGTTACAGAACCTGAAATGTCTGCAATATTTTATATTCAAAATTATTGTATCAGTTTTTCCAGAGCTATCTTTAGACACAAGTAATGCTGGCAGCCACTAAACATCAGGGCAGTTTCTTTCAAACCTAGTTCTGTCTATCCACTTAGCTCCATTACCCTCTTCCCATGGAAAAAGAAATCGCAGCCTCAGATACAAAGCTCAATTTTGTTATACTTCCAGGAAAAACTGAATAGCCAGCCATGAAACCAAAGATATTCCCTACCTACACAGAAATGACAGAGAAATTACTCTTCTAAACTAATTAGTAGAACACAAAAATTTGGAACAAAGGGAAAAAAAAATACTTCCAAGACTGTTCTCTAGATTTTTTTTCCAAGCACTTAATGCTAAGAAAGGGCTGATAATAACATATTTTGTCTTAATGTTTAAGGAGCTGCTTCCCTAGTGAAGCACACTTAATTAAGATAGAGTACATCACCTACCGGTTCTGTGCTGTGAAGGTTTCTCTTTGAGGGTGAAGATCACTGTAAACTACTCTGATGAGATCATGCTGACTTAGTGCTCCTTCAGTTAAAGCCATGGATCCAATAGTAGAGGGCTAGAAGCAGGTGGGAGAAGGAGGGGGGGAAACAAGATTTAAGTAAAAGGTCCCCAAAAAACTTCTAACCACTCAAATCAAGAGACACACTTGTCTTGTGATCTGTAAAAATGAAGATTATTCCAGAAAACAGTAAATCTAAAAACATTACCTAATTTCATTATTATGAACACCATCCACACTTACAAGGACAGAGCAGGTGAGACCAATTTTCAACTCTGATTCTTACATATCCATTTATAGTAATTTTGTCCTAATCACAGAGACCTTTTGTCCAGAAACAGTAGAGAAATAAAAACACAGTTTCAAGTCTAACTGTATTGAGGAGTTAGAAGAAGGAAGACTACTTTTATACTAACACGTATACTAACCACAGCCACAAGTACAACACAACTAACCTTTGTTAAAAATGGGCACTGTCAGCAAAAAATTTTTCAACGTTTATACTCCTTTTCTTCTACTAATGCTATTGAATTCCATTACACTAATTGAAAACTACTGACACTGAAAACTTACTGCAACAAAATGCATTTAAAATGGCCTGTGGCATCAAATGGATCCAGTTTTCATTCCTCTAATAGATCCAATTCTAATTTACCACAGCAGCTCTCTTACCTCATGATATATTGAGGGTTTAGATAACGAAGGGATGGTGAAAGATAAAACTTTGTTGTTTCCATCTTTGTCAGCAATTTCCTGCATTAAAAACAAGACAAAACCCAAACAGAAGTAAGGAGATGGGACTTGGAGTAACTTTCAACTCTTAGAAGGTATTTAACAAAGAAGTTAGATGTTCTGATCTGATAAGACTATTAGCACCCCAAGGACTGTTTTCTGCATTTGCAGACTTGCATACACATTTAAGATGTGGGAAAGACCTCTATCACAAACTGTTCTGCAGAATCAGTGTGCAGCACTTTAAAAAACCAGCACTGGCTCCTTGATCAGTGTGACTTCATCAAAAACAAACACACAAACATGACCAAAAGGCTTTCCTAGCCCACCTTTACATTGTAACATTTATTTATAAAGGAATTTCATAGTAGAGCAAGGCTAAACTTCAAGTCCAAAAGACCCTGACACGTGAGGGCTGATGAGTCACTTGCTGACAATGGCCAGTGTTTCATAATAAATGCACCACAGAGAAAAGGTGAAATCAAGGGGAATGGCAAAGTTACCTCAGGCATCCTATCAGTAGGAGATGCAGAGTGTTTTCTCAAAAGGCTTTCAGACTGGTCATATTTTGTAGTTGCTAGGCTACTACAAAAGCAAACCCAGCAGTTTTTAAAGAAAATATACTAAGAGCAATTACATAAGACTACCCCTAACAGGAGTCTAAAACCCTGCCTTTGCACTTTGTACAGCAAATTTTCAAACAATAAGCTTCAGTCATTCCAGTTTATGTGAAAATTTGGCCCAAGGGAACTCAGTACTTGTAGCAGGCTTTAAGGATTACAATGGAAGGACAGCTGACAGAATTTAGCAGAATGCAAGACATTTATCCCTGTCTTTTCCTTTCCCTTTGGTCTCAGTATACGTGCAGAAAAATATCAACTTCATTAAAGATAAAAAATTGTGGGAGCCACTGTCCATTTTGAGGCCTCTTTCTTTCCGAATCCAGAGAGAATGGAGAAATTACTGTCCTTAACAAATATGAATCACCAACATGACTTTCACAGGAACTGCAGAAGAACCTTCAAAAATGGGCAAAACGATAAGCATGCTACTTCAATCCAATAAACTACCAAAAATCAGCAAGCAATTTCTAATGCTATTTTTCTGTCAGAGTAAATCTAAAATAACTGGATTTTCCAGTTGTTAGAGCTGATCCACAGATGCATAACTAGAATATATTTTACTTATAAGAATCACAGTTTGGCTGTTCTGTGTCTTATGCACAGAAATATAATACACAATTTAAAGGGGGGGTTTACAATGATAGTACAGGGAAGGGCAATGTTTCAGTAGAATATATTTCAAGGTCCTGTAACATAGAAATTCCCATTAGAGAATGATAAATACCATACTGTCACAATAGGCAAACAGCTTTATAACATTACAAAAGTAAAAATTTCCAGGTTAAGAAAAGGATATAAAAAACTACTTTTATATCCAACAGTTGAACTTAATAATTTACAGTTACTTTTACTTATCCTTGAAATTACAGTTCCCCTTAAGATAACTATGTGACTCAAATGTACACATGTACACATGTGTACATCTAAGTGGACACACAGTGGTTTCATCTTCAAAATACCCTTAAGGACACATTCAATGTTAAGTGGGAGGGTATAGGAAGTGACACATGAAGATTGACCAAATGTATTGGCCTGACAATCATCGAAAGTTGGATTTTGAAACATTAAGGACGGCTAGCTATTTCCTTACAAACAGAAACATATATCTGTTCAAGAAAGCCTATGAGATTATCCTTTTCAGCAAAAATGTTTTCTGCCAAAAAAGGTAACTATAAAATATGAAAAACATTTTTGCAAACATGTCCTTACTAAACCTTCCTAACATTAACATCTTCTCCACATTAAATATGCTTTCATTTAAGTGTATTTTAATTTTACATAAGCTGTTCCAATAATTTACTTTATTCCTAGTGGTCAGCGATGCAAAACTGCCACTGATGTCACTTACCAAGTTGTAAATGCCAAGCAGCAGTGCCTCAATGCAGCCATTACTCTGCCTGTCCCTGCTGGCAGTAAGACGCAGATACACCCAGATCAGCTCTGGCAAAAACTGCAGTGTGAATCTCTTGAGCCGAACTTCAGAACTGCGATACAGTTCAAAGAGCTGGTGGCAAACAGGCTCCAGGAGCTGTGGGAAGGCAAAAAGGCTGATGACTTCCTGGCAGGCTTCTCTAATAAAGGAGGGCAAAATAGCAGATATAGGGGCTATATCATATAACCACCGCAGCCAGTACAATTACATTCCTTGATGGCAAGTGAGTGAGTGAATCAAAATAGGATCTTCATTCTTTTTATGGAGATCCGTACAGGGGCACTGGAATGCAGGACTGGGAAACATGGCCTTACTACAGTCATTACCGTGTGTGCTTTGAGATTATTCTCTAGGGCTGTCAGTATGAGATTTATTTTTGATACAGGTACTAATTTAAGGAGTGTGACAGACACGTGGCTTGAACTATGTGCACCATAAACTGTAAAAGTGCAGTTGTAACGTCTATAAAAGTATAAAGGTTAAAGATTAGCTACTAATCACAAGTCCATTGACAGATACATTAATTAATTTCTTACCTATAGCTTTTTAGTCTCAAACCCAACAAGTGAGCATATGTTCATCACAATGCAAAACTGATCTTTCCACCTTGAGATGCACTTCAGGTTTCAGTACAAAAATCAATAAAGGCCCCTCTCAAATTAGTGTGATATAAGCATGAGATAAACCTGCCATTTTAAGAGTCTACAATGCTAAACCAATAGTTAAGATGCATCCAGAGAACTGCTAAAGAACATCAAACAGTCTCATCCTTTCCCATGACTAAACAAGTTTTTAATACCAAAATCAGAGACTAGGGGAAAAAAAAAAAGAAAAAAAAAAAGTTAAATTTCCAAGATAAATTTTTGTGAGGTGACCACTATCTAACATTGCATTCTATGAAATAGGATGATATGACCCAAGGAAAATATCGGATTTACTGTCGAAAAGACAGAGGCATACACGTAACCTATCACATTTATACTCATATAGAAGAGTTACCAAGTCAGAAAAAAGAGGGCAGAATCTCAAACAAGTCTTCTTTCTAACAATGCAAGCTTTATGCAGCTCGCTTATACATACACACATGACATTAAACATCAAATTATCTGTGTTGTTAGACCAATGAAAACCTTACATTTGACCAACACAGTAGCAGCTGTACTGGTGAGACAAAGGCATGAGCTGGAAAGACTCAGTGCAAATGAGATCAGATAAGGCACATATCACTCCTCTCTCACTCCCAGGGATATGCACCTTAGGACTTTCAGAGAAGCATATTTAATGGACTTTGATGCATTCTTTTTCAATTGATTTGTCTATTCATCATAATCTTAGTACCCAGGATTTCCTGTAGAGTTGACTGTCACTCTCTTGCTATGCTGTACAAAGATGTACTTCTGAGGTTTGTTGTGAATTATCCATCCTCTTAAAAAACTTAGAAGTCCCTGGCTAACAGCAGAGGGATAGACATGTCTGAAAGTGACTAGTCTGAATGTTTGATGAATGTGCAATGCCACAAATCTGTATGAATATACAATTTCACATACACATATTTAGATACTGAATGCTGCTATAGCACAAACACAAAATATAAATCTGACAGAACTGTCAGGACAGCTGCCTTAAGAGAGCATCAGCCAAGAAACAGTGACCACATTAGTTTCATTTCTAACACACAATATTCCAGTCAATGAAGCACACCATATTTAAACCACTGATTACATAAGCCATAACAGGATATTTACATAAAATAAAACTTTGCTGTCAGAGAGATCTCTCAGACAAGACTCTGGTGTAAGTACCTTGTGTAACAAGGCTTCTGACTGACAGACTTGCTACTCTAAGCTAGAAGTCTGCTTTTACAACAGAAGCAAAGAGAGACTCTGCAAGAGAGGAAGGGAAGTCCAGTCATTTGGAACACAGATTTTTACAAGTCATATATATATAAAATAACTCAACAATTTTTGTTTTGGGATCTAGATGAAATTAGAAATCCGTAAAGCTTCTACTGCAATCGTTTTAAGGAAAAAAGTGGTATAGCTTTCTCTATCAAGATGAGCGTATATTATTTTAGCTAGTATATTTATTCCACTATTCATGTACATATATAGCACTTTATGTTCAAAAGAGGCTTAAGTATATACTTTCTTAATATTTATTTAATAGAAACTCCTATCTAAAAGTGACAATAATTATTAAAACCAACTGTTACAGTTGGTCAAATCCTCAGAGACAGAACTGTATCCTTGTTTTATGAAAGGCCAAGCACATTTCAGATGTTCAAAGTAAAAAAATGCTTAATAAATAACTCAGACATTACTGAAATAGATTTCTAGATTTTTTTTTTTAAAAGACAATATGATCAGGAAGCTAAAGAAGAAAAAGAAATCTCAGAAAACAATACATACAAGCACATCTGCAGGGAGACGACAAGTGCAAGAAAAGCTAAAAACTATTATCTGAAACCAGATATATACAGCAGCAATGCTATAAATAGTACTTCTATTATATTAGAGATGACAGCAGCCCAAAGCTCTTTCCTATTTGAAATTAGCCAGTCTAATCCAAGTTCCATTAAAAACATGGAGAAGAAAAATTTATTTTAGCTAAAATCAGAGGAAAATCAACCACAGCAGTTATTGAGTTTATTATAACTACTTTCAAATGAAAATTTTATAAAATTAGTCTTTTAAGTGAAACTATGTTCCCTAAAAAGATACAAGCAATATCCAGTTACTGGTGCTGCAAGAATGCAAATTTGCCTCATTTTTCATAGTTGTCATATTTGTTGTGCAAAACGTTTAACAACTGCACGTTGGTAAAAACCTGCAACTATATAGTGCTTTTGGAGTGTTTCAGAGCTTTGAGGCCACAAGAAAAAGCTGCCATCACAAAGATGCTACAACACAAATACTTTCAAAAGCATGAACACCTAAGATGTTCCTATCCAAGTACAGGATGATAATCTCCCACCTGGAAACATACAATTTGACACAAGAAAGAACAAATGTTTCCCTCGCATCTTGGTTATCTGGCATCTCAAAGAGCCAGCCTCTTCCAATTAATTGTCTGAATATAAATACTGACAAGACACTGGATAAACAGAGGAAATGGAGCTTTTGTCATCAGTAGTGTGTGTGTACATGTGAACTGGCACAAACTTTTAATTCCAAAGGTCTTTCGGTCCAAAGTCAAAGCAAACTGAGTAGCACAGGAGTCAGCACAAATATCCAAAGGAGAAAATCTCTTGCAATCCTATCTCTTTTCTGACAAACTAAAGACTTTTAATTGTAAGATCTTTCCTATTAGCATAAACAAATGAATTTTTACTGGCTTAAATGTGTAGCAAGTAAGAATGATATAATTTGCAGTCCTCATTTTTATACCTCACAGAAATGCAAGCCAGTCATATTTTAAGTAAACTGATAAATATTTTTAGTTTGGCTTATTTTACAAGTTTCCCAAATCTTAAGAGTCATATCTTGAAGTTAAATACACTGTATTATAAAATGCAGAACAAATACTGGAAATGCTTGCCTTTTTGAAGAACTCAATTGTGGTAGAAAATAATGTGCTCATTTTAGGCTTAGCTATCATATAATGGGTGAAGCCATTTATAATTTGAATAGTTCTGTTTCATGGCTGCATTTTCAAGATAAACCTAATTAGCCTCACATGAATATTCAGTGCTTAAATTTCAGTACTGTATTTACTTGACATCCATAGAGTATGTCTACAGCCATAAACCAACACCAAAAACTATAGAACCATCTAAAAAGTAGTACTTCAAAACAACTTTACTTTCAAGTTCAAATATTATTCAAAAATCAATCCACTGTTCAGTTAAAAAAGCTGTTTATGAGCAACATCACCCTCTACTTTTTATGCAACTTTCTGTTCCAGTCACTATCTTTTCGATATTTAAAAAAAGTCAAGGTATCTTCTAAAAAGCAAACAGTAATAATTGTATTTAATTTGACAATGTGCTTCCCTTCATTTGATAGCTCTCAAATTGGTAGCCAGCTGTCCAAAAAGAGAAACAACTTGGTTTTTTGGTTCCTAAACTTGCTAGTTCCATGTTAAATTAGTAATCCTGGTCTTATCAAGATAGAATTATGTAATCCTAGAAAAATTCACATTTGCTTTAAACAGTTTTCCACTTTCAGGAAGTTTTACAAATAGGTCAACTTTATGATTAAGTTGTACTAAAAAATTACTTGTCCAACAAGTTTAAGAATCCAGCAAGTACATTTTTACAATAGTCTACTACATAAGCTAAATCTCCATAAGCAATCAGTTATCCTTCTAAAAAATAATGCCCTGTAAAGCATATTTAAAAATCCTCTTGCTTAGAGTCAATATTACTACAGAATTATGCAAAGTAATGAATTTACTATGACTATATTCCTCACAAACAAGTCTGGAAGAAGTGCAACCAGGAAATACGTACTGCCTTAACAAGTTGAACCTGAAGTTAGACATCTTTGGGTCTGGGATTGCTTATCTAATACCTGATATCAGAATCAGGCCCACACAGCAACAGCTGTTCCAAAGAGTAATATCTGCCAAACATCAGTAAGCAATAACGTAAGATTACTGTCACAACCCTAAGAAGATACTCTTTTTGCAAGTCTGGTTCTTTGTACATTAAAAAAATAAAAATCAAATGCTTATTCTCAAAGCAAAGGAAAGCTTTTGCATTTTCAGGAGTATACACACACAAATAAATAGCAGCAATGGTGGCTTCAGGTTGGAGAGAGAGTAACAGTAGCTTCAGGACAAAGAAAAAGGTCACTATTCAGGTTATTTATAATACTGAAATGAAGCTGACAGCCATGAAGCCTTTTTTTTTTTTTTTTTTTTTTTGTGAATTGCATGAGCATTATGCAATCTCCTTGAAGCTCAATCAAGCATTCAGCTTCCAAATGCAGCTGAGCTGTGCTTAGGAAAATAAAGGACTTCCTCGCTGTGTACACTACCCATTTTATTTCTAAATATACATAAGATCATGGATGATACATCAAATATTTTGAAGCATTGTATTTAAAGTAATTTCCACATCAGAGAAAGGTATGCTTGCACAATTTATTCAAAAGTTGTATTTCACATACTTGCCCAGAAATGCTCCCAGCAGAAGCCAATGGGATGGAAAGCTGTTTAATTTCACTTGCAAGATGAATTATGTACAAGGGTAAGGTAAGTTTTCATTGTGTCTATTTATATTTTAGGGCTCTGGCTCTGCTCTTGTTTACAGCAGTGTAAACACAAAAGTGATACCAGTATAAGCACAAGAAGATCTTGTTATTTTAATAGTATTTAAAAAATTGATTCCATCTTTCACTGTAATAAGCCAACAGGTGAGAGCACATAGGTCTTTCTCAGTTTCTTACTTTGTCTCAGTTACAAAAAGTAGTTTCTGGGAAGGAAAGAAAAACAAACAAGAAAAAAAAACCTCCCCCCCCAAAACCAAACAAAAAACCCAAGGCCAGCCTCCCCATCTCCACCACAGAAAAAACCTCACAAAAACCAAATCATGCTAAATACAATGTAATAGTCAGCTGTGGTTAAGTAAAATCTAGCAGACAGTGTAAAATGTATTTTTGGAAGCAGATGAGATTGTGTCTTACTAGAAATGCATTAAAGTAAAAAACCAAGAGAGTAAAAAGAGGTCTGATACATGCTATACTGAATTAGGAACAGGAATCAAACAACTTTCCTCTCTGTTACTCTTTTTTTAGTTGTGGAGGTGAAAGATACAGGAATGCGAACAAAAATATTCTTTTTTAAATCTCCTACCTCATTATTTGGGTCTTGAATGACCTTATAAAGAGCTGGTACCAGTGGTTTTTTTCGGTGCAATGTAGCTGCATAGCTGGAAATTTGTGATTCAGGTAATGCCTAAAGAAAAGAAAAAAGGTTACCCTCAGAGATAAATGCTTCCAAATACTAAAAATCTCCACAAAAGGATTAAGCGTCATCCCAACACAAAAAAATAATCCTGTAGTTCAGTAAACTTTCAGACTTGCAACCTAGTTGTTCAGTACAGGTTCTTCACACCAAAAGCATTTGGGAGCACAGGACCACTTCCAGGTTTAAATCCCAAAGCAGTTTCAGATTCATCTTTCATAAAATCATTTGCTCTAGTTTGATATGTGGACTCTCTTTCTGGATATTCTGTATTTAACAGACACTCTTCAAAGACCTTATCAAATCAACTCATTTAAGGTGTGGATAATATAGAATGAGCAGCCTCAAGTCTTCCCCAGGCAACCATGCCTGTGGATTTTGCATCCTTGGATCTTGAATAAATTTCCAACAACTACACAAAATGACTTACTACAATCAATGATGTGAGGGATTACTAATTCATAATTTAAGTAACAAATTAATTTCATCAGTTATGAAATCTGGTTTTCTTGTTTATGCATTATCCTGTATTTCACTCACCATAATCACCAACATGCAAAATAGCTTAAAAATAGTTAAGATTCTTCATGACAAAACCAATTAATTTTACACAGACCATGGGGGGGAAAAAAGCCAAGTATTTTTCTTTGATGTTTTTTGAAGTCCAAATGTTCTTACTGATTTTATTTTAAATAAAAAAGTTCTTCAATTATAAATTTGGGCAGCACTATCCAGCTATTAGTTAAATTCCATCAGTTTGACCTACACAAAAACACATGCTTTGAGAAACCCTATTGCTACAGCAGTGTTCTGCTCTACAAAAACAAACAGTAAAAAGAAACTACTACTAGAACTATGTATTGTATGTTATATCCTAGCCGACTCAATTACACAGACCTTTCATGCTTTATGCATTAAAAGAAACTCAAACATCCAGTAATAGTTATTTTAAATGTTAACTGTTGGATATTAGAAAAAACCCTCAGCTATGCTCTACGGCATTAAGCCAGTGGTTGAGCTTTCATTCATCTTCTCAGTTCACCTTGAATTCTGACAGCCATTCTTCCACGACACCTCGTTCTGATCCCAACATTTTCTTATTTCTTTTGCTTCTCTCTTACCTTTAGAAGAAAAAGCAAAAGAAGTTAAATAAGAGTTCTGGCAGGAAAATTTAGGTTGGAAAATCCTGCCCCAATGAAAAGCTGTTAACATCTTTCCAACAGAATTATATAATACAGAACAATAGGAAAAGTTGCGGTTTGGACAACGAGGCCCATTATCTAACAATGATTAAACTGTTTCCTTCTCATAGTCAAAAGTACTGTGCACAAATGGGGGAGGAGAAAAAAGAAGGATTCGGTGTTTGAGGCCAAAATGTACATTATTTAAGACAAACACCTAATTCCATTCTTGCTCCCTTACCAAAAATAGTACAAAGAAAAGACAAGTGAAACAAAGTAAAGAGCATCATGGAACAATTCATGTGAGACATAGTAATGACTATTTTAAACACAGCTTGAAGGAAAATTAAAAATCCTTATAGCAGAACTTTACTCCTTAATTCCTGTTCAAGAATTTTGATGCTTCTCATTCAAATGACAAGATGTAACTCTTCTAAAAGCATGTTGGAATTCTCAGAGGCAAACAAAAAAGAAAACTTGCAAGGACAACTGTTCTTAATTTTCCATTTTATACACAACATTAATATTCTAACAACTATTGAATTCACATAAATTTAATTCTCAAAGCAACAGCAGGAATGGTTAAAACACAAGGCATTATTAGATTAGACACCTCTGCTTGATGTTTAAACATGTTTAAACAACAAGGGCAACTTGGTCTTCCTGTGTGATTCAGTACAGGTTGTCAATACCTGGAAGTCATTAAGGTGATGAAGTGAATGAAGCTGTAGCCTAATATTAGAGACTAAAACCTAGGAACAGTGACCTGAAAAGGGATAAATTGAGGAGACAGTAAAATATAAAAGCTGTTAAAGGCATACTAGACATATGAAGACAGCGGCTCCTAGTTAAAGTTTCATCAAAAGTTTATTTTTGACAGGACCTGCAGGGTAACAGCTGGCTGATCAGAAACAAGAAACAGAAAATCTGTGAAGGGGTACTGTATTTTTAAAAGATACTGTGGTCAGTCTTTTTTTTTTCCCCAAAAGAAATAGATATTGCTATGCAACATTTTTATACAACAACAAAGCTGTCACATACTGTCATAAAATTTTACCACACTTTTTTCTAGTAAAAAAAAAAGTAACATTCAACTTTACCTCTTTAATGAAGTCAGTTTTCTAAAGGAGGGAGAGGAGAAGGAATGCAGAAGTTTTTCAACCTGGGACGCATTTGTCAAGCCTTCAAGTACTGCCCCGCTTTCTAAAGGATGAAAAGAAATGATCACAAAATAACAAAAAATATAGTAAAGTAAGGTAAACAGTAACATAGGTATTTTTTGACCTTACAAAAATGGAAGTTTATCAAATCCTCTAAAGTATACATGAATCCTTCTGTAACAAAGCTGTTAAAAACAATAAAGGCTCAGTGGTTTAGCAGGAAGGGAGGAATTGCCTTAATAAAAAAAAAAAAAAAAAGGCTTTGTCACCTATGTGGAAACCCTTCTGTATTAGTAGTGCACAGTACCACAAGCACAACAGAAAAGAAAACTGAAGCACTATTTCTTACATAGAACAGTTTAAGAAAAACAGAAGATAAAAGAAAAGAGTAGTATTTATATAAAACCTGAACTGAATCAATACCCTGACTCTGGAGAACATATACCTCCTAAATGGAATATATTAAAGAGTCTTCCCTACTATGACTTCCTTAGTACATATTTCTTAAAGAATCAAAATTTCAATGTCACTGTAAAAATCACGTATTACACTCAAGTTCACCTTTCGCTGCAGGATCCCTTCATACTGAGCAGGAGGTAAACAACACACACATGAGCCAACTCTAGGTAAATCAGGGAATTTCAGTATCCGGAGACCTCTACTAGGAAACTGAAGTATACAACCAATAGGTGTATTCCATTCCATTCCATACTGCTTATTCAATTCATTACGTTCCAAAATACTCAGTTACTAAAATGTTCTCTTCCTCCACCACCCACCACCACTGTTTAGAAATAAGCTAACAGGAGGTGCTATCCTTTTGAGGCAACACTGTAAGTGAATATTTTTATGACACGATCTTATATACAAACCTATGTCCTCCATGAATTTTTTAAAGTCAATTCTTTTATAAAAATTGCAGTGCCTTGCAAAAACTTTAAATAATACACTTCTGAGTAAATGAAATTTAAATGTTTCACTGCGAAAATTTATGAGGGCGTTGAAAAAAACCAAACAAATTTCTATCCTACAAGCACACTGTAGTTGATTTTTAAACAGGCACAGGAGACCTGAAAGACAAGTAAATTGTCTTACACATAAAACCCAGTAAATAACTCCTTAAACCAGAGGCAAACATCAGCTGTAACTCATGGCCAAAAACTCCCCCCTCTCACAAATGATTACTTCAGCTTGGAAGATCCTGTTAAAATCTGGAGGCAAGTAGCCTCTCTCCTCCAGCACTGTATCAGCTTGAGAGACTACATTGATTCTCTATGTAGCTGACTATGTCCTTGGAGAAACCTTTCAAGGGGAAATTAAGATAATGCTTAAAAACACGCCAAGAAAAAAACCCAAATACATCAACAAAAGCCCCATGCCAAAACACAAATCCCCCTTCCCAGCAGTAAATTCATTGGAGTGTATGTATGAAACCACAGCACAGCTCCAACAGGAAAGCAACACATGTATTTCATAAAGCTACACTGAGCACCACATACTACTGTATGTTT
Organism: Xenops minutus; assembly: GCA_035221455.1. Lineage (NCBI taxonomy): Eukaryota > Metazoa > Chordata > Aves > Passeriformes > Furnariidae > Xenops > Xenops minutus. The sequence continues at coordinate 27,134,590 of JAWWEE010000162.1, read as the reverse complement.
TAAGTAACACATGTTCTTTGCCCTATAGCACTAAAATTCAGAGCAAGATTGCAAGGAGAACACTAAGGTAACTGTTGCAGAAATAAGGAAATACCTAAGACTATCAAAAAACATCAGTGAAAATGCAGTAGCTTAGAGTAAGAGAATACTACAAATAAGTGAAATCAATTTACTTAAGATTTAGCAATTCTTCTGAGTCAGGATTTAGCCTGGCATATCCAAAGAGATTACAAAACCACGAGTGGCAAGACTAACTCAAAACACTGTAGAGATCCCAATGTGCCTACCATGTTGAGTCAAAACTGTCAGCATCATAATGCCGTAACACCTGAACTACCTGAGAAACGAAATCGTCTTACACTAGTCTACTGAGCCTTAGAGAAAGCCCACATACAGCTCTTTGTAAAACATGTCAGCTTCTACAAAGTCAAAACCTCTCACTCCCTGGTTTGCTGCACTTTGGGGTGGGGGGGGGGTGAAATAAACATATCAAGCACTGTGGGGGTGTGCCTCTGAAATAAACTGGTTCAACTACATTAAGTCCTGTGCATATTTATTCAAAGTTGAAGTAGCTTGAACTAAGAGTACTGAATTTCATTTCCAGAGTGTTCGCATCTCTCCCAAAGCAAACAAAATACAGGGAATGTAAGAGATTTCTCATGTTTATTTTAAAAAGACTTAAGGTTGTTTTCTATTATGGTTCAAAGGTTCTTATTACATACAGGAACCATAATAGATAATCAAAGTTTATTTATTAGTAACAGTAATAATTAAATACACTATTTTTTTTTAACATATGAACTGATTAGGATTTCCTAAATACTGAGCAAGCACATAAGTTGGAATTCACACTAAAGCATGAAACAGAAAACATAGTTAGGAATGCAGTCACTCAATGTTAAAATCAAATATAAAAATCATTACCAAAAAGCTTTCCCAAAAAAGCACCTAAAATAATACGTTTAAGTGTTTTCTCCTAAACTTATTCATTTGGCATAAAGGGACTCTGCCAATGAACCATGTTCTTAAGTGCCACATCTACACATCTTTGAAATCCCTCCAGGGATGGTGAATTCACCACTTTCTATATATTTGTCTATATATTTTGTCTTTGAAAATGTAAAAGTGTGAAATAAAACTTATTGCAGCAATATACTATCAAAACAACGACATTTAAAACTCTGCTAACTGCCCAAGAACTTTTGACTACAGCAAAAGACATAAAAAAGCGTTTAATCAACTGCTCTTGTCAGTGAGCTCAATTTTTCACTTACATTTGGAATAAAGACATACTGACTGAATACATTATTATTATTTACCAGTCTGCATTTAAACCACTAACCAGGATCAATCTGCAACAGCAAAATGATTACCCAAATAACCTGAGCCAGCAGCACTTGCTGTGCAATCAACTATTACAATGAGGACTAAAAAGTAAAAAAGTGTTACCAATTAGATATTAATAATTGATGACATTTAAGCAGATATGACTATTCAAGTATGCAGAGGGGATTTTCTTGTTGGTTTGTATTTTATTAAGGGGGTTTGCCTGGTAGTTTGTTTTAAAGAAGCCAGGATTTTATTCTGGTTTAAAAATACATGGGAGAGATTACATGAACAGGGCATGCACTTCAAGAATGAGTCCATTTTTTTGGCCATTATATAGCAGATGGCACAATGTATGTAACAATTTTAGACCTAACTGCACAATGAATAAAAATATTACATTATTTTTACCTCAAAGGCCATGAGAAGACTATTTTGCAATTAAAACCTGAACTGCATCAGCATAAAACCCCAGAGCTTCATGGGAGACGATTTCTTCACAGTACCACTTGTGCAAAAGAATATTACGGGCTGACAGGAGGTCTAAAAGAACAGAAAACTCAATTATCAATATAGCTTGTTCTTCCAAGCTCTATATACACTCCTCTTATATATGTAATTCATTATTGAACATTGAAAGAAGTATATTTGAAGAAAGAGTTTTCCATGCTGCTTCTGTAAAAAAGTAGCATGGGAAGTATCAAGAACGCATCCTTACTCTGAACTAAGCATACATTCAGTTTCCTGGATCCAAAAAGTTCACAGCCCTGCAACAAGGACACCTTCACTAAATATAATTAACACTCTGAGAAGCAGTATAGCTAAGACAATATAAGATAAGGTGGTGGGAACTACATAGGAAATATCCTTCCCTGTCACACGCCCACAAGAATGGTGAACTCCACAGAAAGAAAACTGGGCAACATGCTGGAAAATGCAGGTAACAAAAGAAATATTTGAACTTCTCATGATGAGCTATTCCTGAATGGAGAGGTTTAAAAGACCAAATGGAAAAAGACTAGGTAATACATTTGATGATGTAATGAAAACATCTGTTCAGGAACACAGCAGCAGCCGGAAAATAAACCAAGATGCTTGATCACGATGAAGTGATTTAAAGTAAATCTGAAAACATGAAATAAGAGTGTACAAAATGGGTTAATATGCTCTGATTTGAAATACTGGTCTACTTTTGATGCAAACAACCTAAAAAGAAGTATGCATAAGGCATAAAAATGGTTAAGAGGTAGTTGATGACAAAGATTGTGAAAAATAACTTCTAACCTGGATATGGGAATAATTTCTAAAATTCAGAGGAAAAAGAACTCCTTGGGTTAGAAACACGTGTAATTAGGTGGTAGAGAAGGTAGAATGAATTTTTGGTAACAGAGTAATACAAAATAAAAGATTAAAGTGGAGTAAGGCAGAAATGTCACTGCTAAGAGTGTTCTGTTTCTCACACTGCAAGACTAGCTATCATAAAATATGAGGGCAGTAAGATATTTTAGATAAACATTTTAACACTTGTTTTACATATTAGCACTTCTGTAGACCAAGAAGAGTAAAGAAGAAAACATAATGGCCTAAGTTAGCACTTCACTGATGTGCTTTACAAAAACTTCTCAGAGCAGCTCCTTCCTCAGCCTCTCAGTATACAGGTGTGTACAGCTCCATCCAGCTACTCCCAGCTTATGTGCCAGAATATATTAGACAGACATGGTATGATCTGATTTCCACACTAGAAAAAGGACAGCCTCTTGGACTAATCTGGTCCCAAGAGAAAATAAAAGCAGACATGGGAACTTTCAATTTTGGTAGATTACTTCTTGTACTTATTTAAAAGTACATGTATTATAATATACATTCCTTATAATAAACATATTACAAATACCACTGTGATTTTCTACTACCCATCTACCTAAACATTATTCTACCACAATCCTATTTGAGAGACAATTATATAAGCTGTCATTTAGGTAAGGACATAAAGCAATAAATTAAAAAACTGTTGTCCTTAACAAGGCAGAGCTACAACTGCAGCCTGGCATTAGAAACAGCTACAAGCATTCTGCCAGAACTCTCTTGGCCATACAGCTCCACAGGGCAGAGAAATAGAAACTTCTACAAGACACAAAACCAAAAGGAACAAAGATTCTCTGACAGTTAGAAATTTAAATCATCACCTCAAGCTTTCTCTTTAATGGAAAGAGTCCTCTTCCAACTCCAGTTTTTAGGTAATTTAATTGCAAGCTTAAGCAGACAGACATGCAGTCCAACTTTAAAATAAATATGCTGACATATTCTGTATATGGGATTTAGGTTGCCAGCCTTATTAGACAAGCCTTAGTCATGCAAGTCATGCAAAACAACTTGGATAAGACACTTCTTCCCTGCCCACTCTGACTCACTAGTAATAACCAGGCTAAAATCTTTCTTTTTGGATACCAGCAACTAAGTTAATTATGTGAAAACAATGAGGAAAAGCCTTACCACAGTAAAGTCATAGATGATTGATAATAGTCCTGCAAACTTTCATGGCATCATACTTGCACAATAAGATCCATTTCTTATCAAAAAGGTCACACTGATTTCAGCTGCTGCCAAACAAAGGGTAAAGAAAAGGTACAGCCCATCTGTTCCAATAAGCCTCCTCCAAGTGATATTTAAGCTCTAAATTACCTTCTGTGCCTTTTCAAGCACCAGAAAGCTCAGCTGCCAACCTTCTACCATTACTACAGTGAAAACTGTGCTTTACAGAGGCACAATTGGTGCAGACAAACAAAAAAGGTAGCATGAATGAAAATACAACATTGAAAACAGATGCTGTGTAACAGTTTAAAACACTATTCTAAAGCTGGTGTTTTCATTGTATTGCAGAGTAGTTGTAGAAAGCTATGGAAGTCAGGTGACTCTATAGGGAAAAATTTAAGTCCCATTTGCCTCATAAAAGCAAATAAACAGAATCTGAATAAAACACCACTGTACACTTGGAGCTAAATCCTTCTCTTAGGAGTTCATGCAATGAATAAAGCAGAAAAGAGAAGACTTAAGATGATCAAGAATGTGGAAGGAGAAATTCATCTTCTGTATACAGAAAAAATACTCCTCTGCATTACTTACAGGATTTGGGAAGTAATAATAATAGAGACATTAGGCTGCAGCCTTAAGTACCACAAAACACATATTAATTATTCTATTATAAAGTCTTGACGCAGTTAAAAATATATATACACACACACACGTAGGTTAGCCACAGAAACATTACCTTATTCTATCAGCACCAGTTTCCTTAGAAACAACTTCATGTAGTCATCCTACACTAATCCTAAAACATTCTCGTCAGGATCGTGGTGATAACCCATCCTACACTAAACAATAAGGCTTGTCCTCCCTTTGCATCAGTTCGTAGGCAATAACTCTTCTTATGCTACTTTGTCTGTATGAACTTCTTTACTTACAAAACCATTTCCATGCAAATTACTTTCCGTGTAACCCTACCTCTCCTAAACACCTTCTGGGTTCACAGTTTTGGTTCAAGAAGTAAATTAAACCTGAGAAGACAAGTAAAGCTATAAAATACATAGAAAAAAAGAAGCCAAAAAACCCCCAAACAAACCTAACAGCAAACTAACACTTGCAAAACCACAGTTAAGGGACACAGTGCTAAGTACTAAAAATGCACAGGCTGAAGAGAAATCTTGAAACAGAATTTCTGTGGGAACAAAACCAAAAAAAAAATCCAAAACCAAACCCAAGGGAAAAATCAACAGAAACACACATCCCCAAAACCCCCTCAACACGCACTTTGGAATAGGACTGCAGACATTATGCTGAGCTCATTATGCTGCCTGCAAAGGAAAGAAATTAATGCAGAAACAGCCCTAGAGAGACAAACTGCAGATTCTAAGCAGCTTCTCATTTTTGAACTGTAAAATCGTCACTCGACAGAAATAAACGCCTGCTATATTATGAAAATAGCCATAAAAGAACTGAAGTCTTCTATCAGTTCCAGACCAATATATGTATTTCACTATCAGTATATCTTTCTTGCTGTAGTATCCACCACCAACTGCAATTCACACAAATGCAATTTTCACAAATGCAATTTTGGTTACATATTCATTAATTAATCTACCTAACCTCCTTTCTTCTACCCTAAATATTCTCAAAGAGATCTAATCTAAAGGATCCTCTTCGGAAAGTATGAAAACCCTTGTTCTAATCTTTCCAGCTTCCAGATGGTAGAGCCTCCAGCTCCAGGAAGTAGTGTAAATAGATGAAGCTGAGGTGACAATTTTCCCCCATCCATACACTTACACATTCACAAATCCTTAAATGAGTGGAATCTTCAAATTTATCTGAATTTGCTTCAATTTTAGCTAAAATTATATCTTGCTTTTTAAAAAAAATGATCCAGTAAGAATACAAAGTTCCAAAATAAACTTTTAAAATGCCACAGTTAAAAAAAGGGTCTCTACATATTAAGATATAGTTTTATTACATGATGACATAAATTTCATGTGTGACTCTGATGCATCATTCACATTTAAGACGTTTTCAAGGCTAAAATTAATTCTGATTGATATTCTGGTTTTACTTTTCCAATACAAGTTCCCAGACTTTAAAAAGCAAACTGAACAACAAATATAGTGACATGAAACATCACTGATCACACCACTACTCATCCGGATGACACAACTTCAGGACAGCACATACCTCTTCTGCTTGACCAAATGGCATACATGAGGAAGTTGAACCCTACACACATATAAGACCGATTTAAAGCCACATAGAGGCTGTTTGCTATTACAGGTAAGGAATCTGAATTCCGTATCTGCTTCAACTCTTGCAGTTAACCTGCCTTTGTGACCTCCGACTGTCACTTCATAGGAAACAATTTGTCTGCTTCCACATCATGCATCACAGAGTTACTTCAGTCCCAGACATTTTCAATCTCACACTAGCTTCCAGAAAGTTAGAATGGGGTTTTAAGTACTCCAAAGAACAATCTCACAAAATGAGAAGAAAAACACTGTTAACTTTATATTGGAATTAGACAGGTTGTTCAAATCAGAATTTACATACATAAAAAATAAAACATGGCCCTGATTAAGGTGATTGTGCTATAAAAATTGATGCTCATCACCAACCTTACTAACTTCACAAGAAATCACATGGCCTTTGTTGGATTCGCCTTCACAGAAAACAGGCAAAGAAACAGTGTCTCTAACCAAAATGAAACCCTTTTTCATCACCTTATTAGAAGCACTCCTGAAACTCGGCTTACTATAATTGGCATTTTGTGGCTTGTTACTGGGAAGCATATGCTCCATCTCTGTGAAATAACTATATGAGAATTAAAACATTAGTAAATGTAAATGAGTGCAACAACTACACCAGCTACCCCCTTTGTCTTGGTGGGAGTTTAATTATTAATCTTCACTGCTGAATAGTTAAACACAATGCATATTGCTTACAGAGTCGTTATTCTTCTACTGTTAAACCAATATTAGAACCAAATACGGACTGATCAGTTGTAAGGAAGAACTAATTAATATTTTAGTGTGAAATTATTCATTTTTCATACTTTTTTTTTAAATAGTAGGGATACTAGGTTACAAATATACATGTGGTGTTTCTTGGGGAGGGTATTTAGTTGGGTTTTGTGAGTTTTTTTTAATCTGAAATTTAAACTCTTTTTTTCCAGGGGCAAAACTTTACATACAGTATCTTTAGGAATGTAATAAAAACACAACACCAATAACTTAAATCAACCCAATTTTTTAATGCACCTTGTTAGGCAAGATTTTCCACACCAATTCATTTATCTGAGCTATGTATCAGTATAAAAACAAAACAATAAAACCAAAACAAACAGCAGCAACAAAAAGACACCCCAAAAAGGAGCCTTCCACAAGTACAGCCTTGATGCTTTCTCAGGTTTGTTTGGTGTGGAGAGAGGAATGGCATTTACTTATTGAGGGTCAATTTTACCATGATCTAGGTTTTCAAGCATATTTTCTTGTGACTCAAAAAAACCCTCACTGAGGACTCAATGTTCTAATCTTCACCCATTTTTACATAACATCATCCGCACAGAGATACTCTGGGGTTTTGTTTGTAATACTAAATAGTTTTCCCACTAAACAAAAAAACAACTTCAAAAGCAGTTGGTAGAATAGTGTTTATCTTTCCTCAAGTCTACTGAGTAAATTTATCCTTGGAAAAAGACCAGAGATGGCCTTATGTGCAAACATGTCAAAGAATTATACTACTGTTTTTTGCAACATTAGTCTTCTTCAGTAAATCCTATGTAATATATCTACTTGAAATAAAAATACATCCACATGAATGACACTAAACATAGTTTCTTTATTCTTTTACAGGTAAGTTGCACTGCTCATCTATGTAACATTTATGATCTTATGATTTTCTCTTAGTTACACTGGCATAAATCAAATCCAGTTCATTCTCTTCAAACACATTTTTAATCAAAGCCTGAGTTTAATTAAACATCCAGTTCTGTTTCCCTATGCAATTGTGCTGATAGGGATCAGCAGCATTTACCAAAGTTCAAGCACTAGGCACCTGAAATTGCTAGATTATACATTTTTGGTGTAAGTAATATACTCATCAAACACCCTTCACCTACCTTGCCTCTCAAAATACACAGTCTATCAAAGGTAACTTAGGCAGAAGACTGAGGCTATTGGAATGCACAGTGGACCTGCAGAAAGAACACTGAGTAACTTCTAAAAAAGTAGGACTGCTTACACATAAAGCCAAAAAAAAAAACCCCACACCACAAGGACAACAAAATACCCCAATAACAAACCAAAACGAAGGCACACTGTCCACATGTGACTCCTTCAGCACATAAGAGAACTGTTCTGAACAAAGTACAACCCCAGACCTGGTACCATGGTGCTTGCAATTATGTGCAGATTTGCAAGTTAAGATGATTACACTGTAATTCTTTCTTATCAGTGACTATCAAGATTTTCATACCTAGGGAGAGGAAATCCCCATGCTTTTTGCCTTATCTGCCAGCTATCCAATTGGCACTCTGAAAAGACTTTTATAAGTACATTTTAACAATTTTGTTTCCTAATCAGTTCTGTTTTGAGTAATTAAAACCAAGAAGATGGTAACTTCAAACATTCCCCTGCAATAAATACGGAAATCCTAATAAAAACCTTTTTCATTTCCCATAGAGGTGGTGCATATGCACAAACATGCAGAAATTACTTATAGCAACATCACACATTTCAGAAGGCTCTAAAGTCTGTATTCACAGAGACAAAGAGATAATCATCGCAATCTATTCCAAGTCAACACACATTACTAAAGCAAAATGCCTGGGCAGTTCACAAAAATAGCAATAAAATAATTACTACTAGAATTCTGCATAAAGCCAGTACATGCAGGAAAGATATTTTGTCTATCAAAAGCTACCCACTGGAATATTAATTTGAAATACAACGAAACTTGATAGAGCTGACAACTCTTTACATGGTGATTAAGGTTTTCTAATTAGCATGATAATGTCCATTTAAGATCTGTTCCCTCCTCTCTCTCCCAAGACCAAAAATTTATTGTCAAAATAAACCATCAAATACAATAGATTACAATCATGGGAGTATCATCAGCAGAGAAGAGCAATGGACCATCACACCCACACACATCTGCACTAGCCAAATGTGACAAGGTTCCTACAAACTGTTTAAGGAAAATGATGAGGAGCAGTGCTGAAGCAGCTCTTTCCTAGCAATTGGAAAGAAAAAACCCATAGCACTCCCACTTCCCCACTGACCAGCAGATCTTTTTTAAGCCTTCTGTATTTATTAGATGAAATTAATAACTAGAGGCACTGTACTTAAATTTCCTTGAACTTCACTCTATTTCTACACTGAGTCTAGTTTTCTGTCTTTAGCACAGACCAGAAACTGAAAGTCTGAGAAAAAGGGCACAAAGGAAGTTAGAAACAACCTTTGAACATTTAGTCATTTTTAAGTTGCCAAGTAAGGAGCGGGGGGGGCAGTGGGGCACAAAGCACCCTGTGACAATCAGCACAATACTTGATTACACAATTTCAACAGCATTAATGCCAATTAGTACTGGCCACTGACCCCTAACTCAGTCTGGAATCCATCCACAGCCCTTAACTTGATTAGGACTTTGTGCACCACAAATATAAAACCCCACTGTTGCACATTTATTTTTCTGCGTTAGCATCGTGAGTTTTACTCAATTTAAACACTTAGGTAGCTAGAAAAAAATTACAAAGTTAATGCATAAACATTATTATGGAATTTAGCAGAGCATCTTCAACCATTTCCCTAAAACACCCTGAGTTTAATTTTGGGCTAACTTGGCAAGTTAAAAAACTAATGTGCCAACATTTTAATTTAAATTAAAAAGGGTAATTAGTGTAGTAGTTTTAGTTGTGTCATAACTTGACACATTAACTGCAAAAAAACATAGTAGACCTCTAGTTAACTGAAAGGATTTAATCTATAGAGGGGAAAAGAGCAAAGCATGTCCTCTCTCAAAGTTTAACACCATGACTCCTGGAACACAAGGTATGTGGGAAACACAGCTGCCATTTCAATGATTTAAACACCCAGATGTCTCAAAAACATTTTTCTGTGGCTGAGGAGACTGTACTGCTCCAAAAAAGTTTCATTTCCACATGTATTTTCATCACTGATGCAGAAACAGAAGACATTCTGTGAAGGCAGCAGTTGTTACCAGTGGGGCTACTACTACACATCTTAAAGACTACAACTAGTCCAAGTCTAAGCAACACCTGCACAAGCAAAAGACCATCTCAGCTACTTCTGCAACTGGCCCTTTGCAGACTCATGGAAGACATGCCATGCCTAAACTGTTTTAAAATTTTTATTTGCTGTCTCAACTTCTAACACTGATTATAGTAAGATAGAAAATCTTGTTCTCTCCTGAACAAACAAAAAGCAAGCTAGGGAGTTCTTATTCCACAGATATATAGAGGCTTCTCAGACTCCCGTGGTGTTTACAGGAACACAGGTGAAGGCAAATTTGAAGAGTTAGAGCAGGTGAAACAAGTCTTGTAAGAGGCACAGATCTAAGAACAGAAAAGGGAGCCTGCTACTAACCATCCTGGTCACTGGAAAATCATGAAACGCACAGGACACCTATGATTTAAAGGAAGGGTTGCTGTCACCAGATGTGTATGAAAATAAACAGCACAGAAATACACTTTACAAGTGCTTAGCTTAAATTCATTCAGTATTTCAGGTATATCTCTTCTACTTTCATTCAACTGAGCCTCCAGCCCAGGATTCCCACCTCTATTTGTATTTCCATAGGCAACACTTAACTGCTTTAGCCATTTTCATGAAGCTCTTGCCCCTCTGACATGGCAAGATTTGCACTGCAATCTGTTGCAGTTTGCTAACATGAAGAAAGCTATCAGAATGGCTCACATGAAGTCTGACAAAATCAGCATCTCTCTTATCAAGAAATTCCCATAAATATGGTTTACATTACATCCAGAAACTTAAGGATGTTACTATTTGAAACTATTGCACAGATGCAACTTTGGAGACCATTGGGTATTGTGGTTTGTCAATTACATAATTGTCAAACAAAATGAATATACATAATTAACAATCTAGAAGCAGCTTTGGAAGCTCAGCAGTTTTGTCTAAGGCCTGTTCTATACTAAGAGCAAGAAACAAGCAGCTTAAAAATACCAAAATCCATGTGCATAAGGATCTAGTCATTTTTCCATTCCACATCTAAACTCCCCTTGCTCTCCTCTGTGTCCATATTTAGCTCACATCTCTATGTTGTTTCGGCTCAACCAAACATTAAAAAAAAAAAAGCAAGCAATGGAAAGTTCTCTAGTGTTACACATAAAAAATATGAGCTTTTGCTGGGATGAATCCTTCATCAGCATGCCTTAGATTTCTGTGTAAAAGGGCACATTACTATAATTTGAACTGCTCAATCACTTCTGTGTAAGTTCACTACAGTAAATGGATTTTAACCAATCGTGTCTATCCCACTGCTGATTTAAAATATGAAGAGTTTGAAAATACATTAACACTCCCTTTTACTCTTACACTCTCACTGTTGCACAAAGAAAGACTTGTACTATCAAGACTGGGTTCAAACTACAAACACAAGTTAGTCTTGTTTACCGAAGTTCGGTTTTACATATTGTAAAAAAGCAACATGGTTACAATGAAAGTCTGGAAATTCAAACTAACCTTAATTTGGCAGAAATAAATCTAAATCCTAGCATTGACTTCAACTGTGTCAAAAGTATGAAGAATTTTCATCTGCAAAATTTTGATAGCGGGTATCCACACTGATCAAGTGATCTGCCATCATCTGTTGTTACATGCAGATACTGAAGACCAGTACAACTAACATTTTAAGTAGCGAGCTTTTCCTAATTACCACTTTTAACTGCATATCTGTTTCCAACCATAAAGCATGAGGGACAACAGTGATATGTAGAAGTATCAAATACTTTTTTCAAAAAAGTATACCTCTAACCTACAGTGATAAAGAGATATCAAAACTCAAAGTTGAACATTCAGATTTTTGTTCTTTGCCCTACTCTGATGGTATGCACCAGAATGCTTGATATGTTGCTCACTCCACCCTCTCTAACTAAGGTTATATAAAAGTCCCCTAATTTGATAAACATGTCTCATCTAAAAGCTTATTGACCCTTCAGATGTTCAGCCACCAGTGTTACTATCACACAGTGGATTGTGGAATAGCCAGTGTAGCTTATGCATAGGGCACACTTGTTATATCAGATCTTCACAAAAAATATGTTTAAAAAAAAATTCTAGCTAATTTGTTTTCATATATAGGAAATAAAATATTGATATTTACAGAGACAAGCTACTTGAGGTATATCTAAAACAAAATCTGCTACTTATGCCCATGTGTCTCTGAGATCTTGTGCTTAGGATATTTAGAAAAATTACTTGAGCATGAACTTTCTCATAACCTTTTCTAAATCAAGTTTTCTACCTTGTGGCCCTATTCCAAATCAGAACAGGGGCAGGCATGCATAGGGGCAGCTCTCCAGCTTCTCCTAAAGCTCAAGATACCTTCAAATGAAGACAGAAAAGACAAAGCAGAAAATATGAAGAGCAGATGTAAAGAAGAAACAGACACCAGAACTCTTAGAAATAACCAACATGTCTGAATAAAAATAAAATAAATTAAGACAAGAAGGGAAAAAAACCCCAGTAAATCTCACAAATATTTCACCTCCTGTTTCAATCCAGTACCTTCTCAGCTGAATGGCCATGAAAAATAACATAATTCTTTTAAACTTTCTCACTGTTCTTTCTAGACAGATGTAGAATAATTCTCCCAGCCCATAGCCAGGTCAAGACAGGGGAGAAATGGAAAAGACGACCCTGAATACAATTACAATTTAAAGTTCATACACTACTAAACATAGAGAATGGAAATAAAAAAATATTCCAGAAGTATCAAAAGTATCCTGTATGAATCAGCAAAGTACAGTCATGCAGCCTGCACAAATGTCCATGTCATACATTGCACTTAAATAGAATTCAGAGGAACAGCAACGTGTAACTATGTAAGGAACTCGTGAACCACACACAACGCAGACACCAAGAAAGGCCATCTAACCTGCTTGATTTCCTGAGGAATCACAGTAAGTAAAATAAAAATGTAGTAAGAGCAGATGAATTATGGAGATTACATGCAAGAACAGACTTTGCATTTCTGGACTGCAAAATTCAGTGTTAGACAAAGACCTGTATATCAAAACCATATAAAATGAGATGTCATTAGCTACTTTGTCCCATAGAAAAAAAAAAAAACCCAAACAGAAGATGCAGAAAAGGGGGAATTCCTGGAAGTGTTTTAATCAATTTGAACTGCAGTAATGATCTCCATCAGGTCCTGTACTGAACAGTATCACACAGCCAGGGAATTTGGCATTTTTCAAGCAAGGATATTCAGTACCAAGAGACAAATAAATAAATAGTTTACAACTTCGCAGTAGTTATAACCTGACATTTTATTTCACTACCCTAGTGGGATCTCCTTCCACATGTCTCTGACTGTCTCTTTTCAGGCAAAGTTAATAAATTTGATCCATAAAATCTAAACTGCTCACACCAAGAGGTCAACACAACAGGTCTGACATAAGACTGGGCAGCAAAGGCAAGCTGGACTGCCTGCAGAACAGAAAATAAGCTGAAAAAGTGACCTGCCAATGATAGGTCTCTCTTTTACAAATCATCTGAATTAATAATAAAATATTTACTAAAGTAGGTAACCATAAGTGATTTTTATTTCTATGAACATTCTCAAAGAGAATACACACTATGACAAAAACAGGATTTCAGAGAAAACAAAGGTCTCTGATGGTAACAGAGTAACACTGTTATGGAGTTCAACCTAATCCTTCATCCGGGTGCATGAGATACAAATTACTTTACAGTAGCATTAAATTAAAAGATGCAGATTAGATTAAAAGTAGCTACATGGTTTGTTACGCAAATATGTTCCCTGACCATATAATTTATTATTCTTAAAACATACACATGAACATAAATAGCACACAATAAACACCTGCAGCATGCCCTTCCTATCTTCTTTGGCTCTAAGGAAAGCAGAATATAAATCTCCTGTGCTCAAGTACATTATATTTGATAGAAAAATGTAACACTAACAGAAGAATGATTAATGGCCACACAGCAATTTTCCTTACAGTACAAAACTTCTACTATTATTGATAACCTGCAGCAGGCATTGAAACAGTTGGCAAATCACACGCTATTTTACCCAGTCCCTGATTGTGGTTTACATATTCTCTTCTTGTGGCACTGCTGGCAATGTAGATTTTTGGTTTACAGTAGGATTTTGCTAGATAACTATGTTTTATTTCGTCAGAAGTGCCCCTCTACCTCTTGACCTTTTATTTAAAGCTTAGAAACCAAAGTCAGAACTCTATACAAAAAAGGAGACACATTAAGTCATTCCATAAATCTGTCCTCTGACTAAAATTGAAAAAAAAAAAAATCCCTTTATTTGTCTTGTTATTAGAAGCATGAATTATCCAAGCAAAGGTGCTGAGAGAAAAAAATTCAACCAGCTTGTATAACCAGCTGTAGATAAAATAGCAAACATAAATTCAAAATACTTTCTTACTCTCAAAAAACCTGTAGAAAACAGCATTAGGTCAAGAATTAGTTCCCACAACTATTCTATTTGGAAATGAAAATAACTGACTGAATTAGCAAGTCAAACTGTACTATTTGTGACTGTCTCTGCTCAGATCAATTTTCCCTGAAAACAGTCACAGGACTTCTTAAGTGATCATTACTATGGCACAGATGTCCTTCATCAAGAGTTAGCTGGGAAAGCCTCCAGCTTCACTTCCTGATATTAGTTCATATCTTAACATAAGGGAACAAGCATAAAGAAAAGTAATGGAATCTAAAATTATCTTCCTGCCCAGGCAAGTCTTTGAGCAAACACATTACCCTGATCTTTAAAGATTCTCAACTCAGGTCAAACTGCTTGGGAAAGAGCCAGTTCTGCCCCTCCTCATAGAGAAAATAGGGAGTATCACATGAAGTTCTCAGGTAACAGGTTTCAAACAGAACAGAGGAACGACTTATTCACACATGAAGTGCAGTGCTCATTGACAGAAAACATGGGAGCTGCAAAAAACATCCACAGGCTCAAAAGCTTTTATAAATTAAGTATATCCATGAAACAAAAACCCCATATAAAACATCATCCCCACTGACAGACTGGGAGAGCTGACCCAAGGAGTAACCCTATATGTCTGCCTAGGAAAGAGTGTAAGAATAAAGCACCTGCTGTCAAATACTGCCTGGCTGACTGTGGCAGACAAGCAGAGCTTGAAACAATTGCCCTGTCACATACCAGGATCTCAGAGCTTTAGACCCAAGAGAAAATAGCAGATTAAACCCACAGTGCTGTTTCTGTGAACAATGGTCTTTGCCCCCACATAAAAACCCAAACACACACCACAAACAGAAAGAAATTAAGACTATTGCTCCAGCTCATCACTTCTCCAAAAGAGAAGTGAAACACTGGTTTGAGACTGTGATACTATCCATAAAATATTTAGTTCTCTAATCATGGCTGAGAAGATAATTTGCTTCTCCACCTTTCACTGCCTTTTTCAAAAAGCATCCAAAGAAACCAAGATGGACTAAAGAAAGATCTTTTCCATCATTAATGTAATTAAAGCAGGTTGACCATTTTATTCAAATGACAAAATGACTTATAAAATGACAACAAACACAAAGCTGGAGAAAGTAATATGCAATTTCAGGGGAAAAAAAGATGCAGTATCTAATATTGAGGAAAAAAAAAAAAAACCCAAACAACCCCAAAACCCCTTTTTTGTCATCTGAAAATTGAAAATACTTCAAGTCACTGTCAGCCACACAGCTCTCTACTCGAGAAAACAGTTATAAAGAGCACACCACTAAACACTGTTCAGTGTTAGAGTATTAAATGCACAGGCAGAGAAGAGCAGCACCTTTACTGTATCTCACAAGCTACTAATCCAGAATGTGCAGCAACACAAATTTTCAGAAACATGGACTTGTGAAAGCTATTCAAGAAAACCTTGCCACCTTCCTCTAAGCTAGCAACACAAGCAGGAATCCCAGCAAACCCTAACTGGCATGGCTGGCTACATGCTAATGCAGCTTTATCCTACAACACTGAATCTGTTCAGTAATTACCACCATGAATAATACAAAAAACCTCCAAACAAAACCAGCTAAATAAACTACAAAAAGTACTGATTATTTGTATGGGGAGTCCCAATGACCTTCCCATCCTAAAGGACATTCAGATTTTTTGTTTTTGTGGGTTTTTTTACACAAAATGAAGATTTCCTTTCTTTATGTTATTTCCTTGTGTATACTATTGATTTCTTCAGACTAGCACCGTAATTATGGTGAAGCTTCCTTCTCAAAACAGGTTGTAGCAAGACTGTAGGCTCTTTGAAATTATGCAGACTCACTTGGTGAAGATACAGCTTCAAAAACCTTACTGTGTTCTCAAAACATCACATCCCTCATATATGCAATCTTATTTTTAAAAGAGTATGGTCCATACTGAAAGAAAAGGAAATTTAGCAAGCAAAACATGGTAAAGCAGATCTATCAATTGCACACAGTTTTTCCTATCAAGAGTCTTTATGTACTTGGGGGGAGGCACGAACAGCTACCCAAAACCTTGTTCAACCTTGAAAGAGACTGTATACTTGGAGACAAATCATGCCAAGTGCACTGCTCTCCTACAATTCTGTTCAGCTGCAACACATCACACATAGCCAATGCTTTGTGATCAGAACTGAACGCCCATGTTGAAAGACTCAGCAATACCAGAATACTTTTGTGGATAAATAATCCAGTCATGCTTCCGAGCACCATGAAGAAAACAAAATAAACAACAATAAACACCCCCCAAAACCAATAAACAAAAAGCACCGAATATAAATAAAACCAGGACTTTGTACTTTTCCCTCAAAAAATAAAGGTATCTGCTATCTAACCTGTCTATGGGTCACTGAAAAAAAATTTCTGAGGAAAATATCAACGTTCTTTGGCACTGCTGGACTTTGAACACACACACACATTAACTGTCAGCCACAATAGGAAACAACAAATACTTTGCAGGTATCTTACAGAACTTCATTCTCTCTAAGACAGTGATTCAGGCCCCTCACAAATAAAGAGCCCTCCTATAATTCCACCCCCCATACATTAGAGAAAGACAAACGTGTCTCTTGTTACTCCAAGCAAAGAGACTGCTCTGAGTCTTCCAGACTTTATCTCACAGTGAAAAACACGCAATGCTGAAACCAGACTGAGGCAGTCTGGATTAAACAGATGGCACTCTATTTAGAACAGTTTCACTGTTAATAACATGATAATGCCATTCCTCCTGGAACTCTTCTCATGTGCTTCCAACATCCCCATTAAAAAAACCCTGAAACCCAGGAGTCATTTTACATCAAAATATGTAAAAAAAAAAAAAAAAGGCACTACAGTCTGTCCCAAAAATCTGCCAGCATCGTGCTATACTCACTGTTTATCTTCATTCTTATGAGAGTATCAGAAATTAATATGACAGAGTTTGTGTTCTGCTAAGAAGAAACAGCATTTCTGTATCATACATAATTGAGAAATAACTCAAGTCACTGACTGTGCGGTTAACTTTCACCAGCCTCTTTTCAGACGAAGGGGGCTACGCACTCAAGCTTGATAAACATAATTAATTAATCACATACGAAGGCAATTGACTCTTCACGATCACACTGCCACAGCATGCAAAACGCCGAGCTCCCCAGAGCTCTTTAGTGAAACCGAGTAACCATCTCCCTGAAGAAGCAGCTGCCAAGGGAATTCTTAACTTCCACTTACCTTCCAGTGCACTTCCAGGATTTCGGGGCGTCTCCCCACTCCTCCTATGGAAACAAACACCGAATGCTCTCTTAGCACGCACCCCGACACCCAAAGGCCCGCCGGGCCCGCGGGCACCGCCGCGCTCGGGCTCGGCCTCCCCCCCGGGGCCGGGGCCGGGGCGGGCCCGGAGCGAGCGGCACTGCCCGGGCACGGCGGGGAGGGGAACGACTGGGGCACGGGGGACGGCAGCGGGAATGGGGACGGGAAGGGGAATGGCAGCAGGAATGGGGACCGCAGCGGGGACGGGAATGGGAACGGGCGGGGGAATGGCAGCGGGAATGGGAGAGGGAGCGAGCACAGCAACGGGAATGGGAATGGGAGCCGGAATGGGAGAGGGAGCGAGCACAGCAACGGGAACGGGAATGGGAATGGGAGAGGGAGCGAGCACAGCAATGGGAATGGGAGCGGCGAAGGGAGCGAGAACGGGAATGGGAACGGGAACCGGAGCGGCACTAGCGGCGACGGGAGAGCAGGGAACGGTTCGCGCCCCCGCCCACACAGACCCTGCAGGGGCTCCGTCCCTGCCCGCCCGGCCGGCAGCGCAAGGAGCGGACACCGTGCCCGCGCCCTGACCCTGCCGGAGCGGGCCCAGCCCGGCCCCGCCGCCCCCTCAACTCACCCCGCTCCGGCGCCGCCAGCCCCGCACCTCAGCAACGCGCCCGCCCATTGGGCCACGCCCCCCGCAACAAGCCCTGCGCCGATTGGCCGCTCTGCCGCCCGCGTCCCCTTCCCCCAGCCCCTCTGCGGGTCCCGTCCCGCCTCGCTGTGCTGTGCCGAAACAAACCGAGCCGTGACGAAACAAACCGAGCCGTGCCGAGCTGTGCCGAGCCGGCAGCGGGGCGGGCAGCGGCGTCACGCCCCCGCGCCGGGCCAGCGGGGGGGGCCGGAACGCAAGGTCCCCGGAACCCGCGCGGCTGGCCCCGCTTCCTACAGCGACTGGTCCGAGGCCGGCTTCCGGTTCCGGGTGGTGCCGCGTCCTGAGCAGGGTCGCGGAGGGGGCACAGGTACCGGGAATGGGACCGGGAACGGGAATGGGAAAGGGAATAGGACCGGGCCGCGCCCGCCCGGAGCGCCCGTGTGCGGGTAGGGCAGGCGGTGGCGGGGGTGGCTGTGGCCCCGGGCCGTGCCCTCCGTGCCCCGCTCGGGCCGCCCTTCGGGCCCAGCCCGGGCCGGCTCTGGCTGGCCATGTGCGAGCCGGGCCAGAACCTCCTCCTCGTGGAGAGGTGGACATCGCGGGAAGGCCGGTCTTGTGCTTTTCTGGCAAGGCTGCAGGCTGGGGTTTAATTGGGGGATATTTTCGGGAAGTGACAGCGTCAGTGCTGCTCTCCAAGCCTCCTCCTGCAAGAACAACCTCCTTGCTTGCCCCTACGGCTTGGAGCCGTCTTCAAGAGACTTGCAGGCATTGGCGCTGTGTTCTTGGCACCTCTGCATTCCAGTCCATTTCCCTAAAAGTTTAGGACATTCAATCTGTTCTTTGCTACCCGATATGTGTTAAAACGGGAAATCTTGGCTCAAAGAAGTGTCAGGTGCTTTGTGAAAATGGAGACTTCAAAGCTATTGTTATTTTCTTTCAGTCCAAGATCTCAGGAAAATGTTCACCTTCCCAACTGCCCTGATCACTGTTCTTAAAGAGAAGCTTTTTATTTTCATACTTCTCTAAGGTGTGTATGAACAGAGCATATATTTTTCAGCCTCATCAAGTGACTAGTAAGGTGCATCTCCTTGTCCAGCCATCTCTCCTGGACCTGTTATTGCCATGCTTACATTTCACTGAACTAGAGGCAACTGAAAAGGAGCTGAGCAGAAAGTCTTTGGTTTTTTCAGGTTTTTCTTCAGAGCTTGGCGATCCTAGCTCTGCAATACCTTGATTAGAAGTTTTCATTCTGAACTCTTTGTTATGTATTCTGGAAAGTCTGTAGCATGATGGGGCGTGGAGTTGCTGAAGTGCATTTTTAAACATTGGAAACCATTGGCTTCCTTACACTCTGGCACAGAAGATTGGCATAGCTGCTCCAGGTGGTAGTGGTGGCTTACAATACAGCAACACTTAACTCTGCACAGTTTGCTTTGCTGTGCGTGATCAACTTCTGAAACAGCTTAAAGTCTCTTGGCTCTGTGTTTTACAAAACAAAGCTCTTTGTACTGTTTCTCCTTGTTACCTCCCTGTTTTTCCTGTTCAGGGGACTGTTCTTTGCAAGTGAGTGAAAATAAGGTCATTATGTCTGTGAAGTAACAACCTTTTCTTTTCTTGTAGGTATGGGTCATGGAAGTGAACACGGCCATGGCCATGGCCATGGCCATGGCCATGACAAAATGGAACTCCCCGACTACAGGCAGTGGAAGATAGAGGGCACCCCTCTGGAGGAGGTGCAGAAAAAGCTGGCTAAACGGGGTCTCAGGGATCCCTGGGCTCGGTAAGTGCAAGAGCCTCAAAAATAAACTTGGCATGTCGTCTTGTAGCATCAACTGGACCTTGTCATTGCAGATCATTCTTTCTTTAGTAAAGACAGCGAAAATTGGTCAGAATTTCAGATAAGTCTTTGTTTAGTCTTTGCATGGAGGTCACACCTTCCATCACCTCGACCAGTCTGCACGTCCTGCAAGGCAGCCTTGCACTCTGTGATGTTTCATGATACAGCTCAGGCACAATGGCCTTCTCCACCAAAGCACGTAAGTCATATTAGCTCTGCAGATGTGGGTAAGCCTGTCCTCTTCTGCAAAGAGGCTGTGTGCTCAGATCCTGATGAAGTCAATAGAATTTGCATTGACATACTGAGTATAAATAGCGTTCCTCATATACAACAGAAGCCCTTTGAGAAGAGGAAATGTGCAGGGTGGAATTGCATTGCACTGTGCATTTCATTTGGCTAGGCAGTGAATGACATAATGGAGAATCAGCTTTTAAGTTGTCACACTCTACAAATAATATCTCCTTTTTAGATAGAGCAATTCTGGATCATTGAGGCAGCTGTTAAAACAGGGCTTAATGTATTTCTCCTACACAGTGAATTATGCAATACTTTGCTCAACCACCCTTTCATCTTGGGGAATAAAAATGCTAAATGTCTTGTGCTGTGTGGTCTGGTTCTTTTGTAAGGGAAACGTTGCATGAACAAACTACTCCACGAGCCTTCATAGAAAAGGCTTTACTTCAAATCACTACAAGTAAAATAGAAGAGCAAATAGGTAATCTGTTAAAAAGTTGTTTCATGCTACAATCTCTGGAGGAGTTTGGGATTGACAGCACTTTTTTTCCTTCCTTTGAAATAGTTTAAAGCTGCAAGCATAAAGTAAAACATACTTTTAATGATGACAGGAATCATTTGAAATATCAGTCCTTAATGAATTTCCCAGGTCTCTGTCACATTTACCTTACCTCTACTTCTATGGAGTGCAAGCAGCATTAGGGTTTTTTCCTTTCATTACGACAAAGTTGTTTTCAGCAAGCAAAAGGCTTATTCCCATTAAAAGAAAGGATACAGGTTTATATTGCACGTTTAGTATAACCTGACTTTTAGTGCTTCCAATTTCAGGAAGTGCTGCAAAACAACAAACTGGAAAAAAGATTGTGCAATTATTTCTTGCCCCTGCTAGATAAGAGAAAATTGAAATTTCTCTGGTAAAAGAAGAGGATTGAACCAATTATAGCAGGGTTGAAATAAGGAACTAAGTCATACTCAAAAGCATGAGATGATTCCTTCTGAATTTTTCAAATTTTACGTAAAGTATTTAAATTACATAGGACAAGTATGCCAATCTTCCTTAACAAATGAGAAATTAAAGTATCAAGTTATTTGCTTCAGTAATCTGGGAGAAGATTGCATTATTAATGTCTTGCACCAGAAGTCTTGAAAAAGTAACTCTAAGGCTCTCCCCTTTTGAGTTCATTTCAACAGGGAATCAGCTTTTCACCTTTATGGCAAATGCACATTAATGTACATATTCAGTAAGAATAAGCTTTGTGAAAGATGTCACATTTGGAAACTTTAGGTCTGTATCAATTATACCTTATTCTGGCATCTAGCCAATACACTTCAATGCCCATATGCCAGTCACAAAATCCATCTGCACAAGGGGATTATCTGAACATAAATATTTGACCCCCCTCCTGTTTTAAAACCCTTCATCTTTTCCTGAAATGACAGTTCTGATTTTATTAGTTGGTTCTTTTTTTCTCTTCTTAAGGATTTCTGAGTCCTTAGGAGAGACAAACTGCATCCATCTCTAGAGATAACACTGGTTGTGCTACACCTAAACACTTGTAGTCAGCTAGAGTAATGACTAAGGTTTCAATAACAATGTAGCTTGACAACAGTAAGACAAGCATCACACTGTTTTGTCAATATTCCCAATATTCCCTAGCTAAAGCTAAACACAATCTTTTCAGCTTTTTTTTTTTAAAAATCATCTGAACCTAATAAAAAGTATTGTAAAACAGAAAGTGCCTCCACACTAGAATGAGTTTGCTATGCCTGGAAAAGCTTTACTTTTAAGACTTAACTATGCTAGGTACTGTCTAGCACAGTGACTAGCCTTTGTAGTTAGTCTATCCCATCCAAGGGCTAGTGGGTTCTGAATTTTTTTCGGAGTAAAAACAGACAACAACAATTACATAAGTTTGGGGAGGTGATTCTGTTCCTTTAACTGTGTTGTTTGCTGGAAATACTTATATCTCAAATTATGCATGTAAAGAATTAGAGTTAAAATCATGAACTGTACTTGTGGTAACTCCTGGTACTTAAAAGACAGAACATTCTATATAGGCTCAGAGTATATCTAACTGAAATACCTTCATCATTCCTTACAAACAAAGATATTCCTGTTCATGTTTATCACAGTGACTCCACTGATCGTGTGATTTTTCATTTGTTTTTTCTTCTAGTAATGAAGCCTGGAGATTTATGGGTGGCTTTGCCAAACCTGTCACCTTAACAGAAGTCTTTACTAGGGGACTCAAGTGGGGATTTGCAGCTTTCGTCATAGCTCTTGGCATTGAATATACACTGTTTCCTCCAAAGAAGAATGGAGGCCATCACTGAAGATCAAATATGACAACTTAATACTTACTAATCGTAAGCTGAAACATAAATAAGCCTGCTGCTCGCTCTGTACTTATAATATGCATATTAAAGTCTATCACAGGCAAAACCACGTTGCCTTGGTTTTATTATACTTTTGTGGAAGGATCAAAAAACATAGCCAGAGCAATTCAAATCCCCTTGATCTGGGGGAAAAACAACATAAGACTTCTCTTGGGTTTGCTGTACCACCCTTTAAAGGACAAGGGAGACTATCAGACTAGCTTTTTCAAGCCCTGCCCTTTTGTTAAATGAAATTGAGAACTGTGTTGCTTTTAAGAGAAAAAATGTACTGTATTTGTTGCAGGTATAATAACTCTTATTTGCCAGTAAGTGGTAATGATTTGTCATTTCTTAGAAGTATCTGTTACTATTCACTCTTTTGTCTCTAAATAAGTGTTACCTTAAAGTTTTAAAAACTACCCTAAACTGCCTCAAAGTATGTGAAAAAAACAAAGCTTATACTTAATCCTATTGAACAGATCATTAACTTGGCAGGCACTATGCACCAAAATAATCTGCTGTGTAATATCCCAACATTAAAAATTACATTGCTGCCATGTTTGCTTAGTAACATAGAATTAAAATGTTTCACTCAGCACTAACTACTTTATCCTACCATGACTTCCAACATACTTGAGTGTACTGTGCAAAAGAGAAAGAAAAATTCTTTTTATTTTTCTTTGTTCTGGTGCATTAAGTTCAGACTTACTTATTTTTACACCTAGTCTCTTATTTGTTTTAAAAGTCCTGGTTTCCCTTAAATCATCTGGTGTGCTTTAAGGATGTCTGGAATTCAGATTATAGTAGAAATAGGCCTTTGGGCAGTATATGTATTCTGCAGTGTGAGGAATTAGAATTGGCTGAATGTCCTACTCTAAATTTTGGCATGCCACTAGTAACAAAGTAAGGAGGATATATTATATAGTGTTTCAATCCAAACAACAGGATACCTGTGTCACTAAAAAGAAAAGCAAAATTAGACAAGTGTGAAACTGTAGATGCCACTACACAATTACATATTGTATTTCCATGGTGAAGAAACCAAAAATTTTAAGTAAACCTGTCAAAAATTGCAGGTTTACAAAAATAATTGAAGGTCCTACCAAAACGTGGCTAAAATACTTTTTTTTAAAAAATATATATTCACACACAGCCTTTCTGAGTGAGATAATAACAGAGCTTTATTTTTAGAGCCACTAAGCAACATCTGTTACTGTGTGAGTGCAGCTGTACTATTCAGTGGAGTTTGTCATCTCTATATGACATTGCTCAAGGCACTGTTCATAGCACAAACATTGGTTTTACTAAACTTTTCTTGCCTAATTGTTTCCTCAAACATTCCTATCCAGTTGCATCATTCCCAAAAAGACAAATCAAGAACCTACTGGTTAAGGTCTGTTGCACAAAATATTCCTATTGTCCCTTCGGCAGTACCACCCAGCATGCACATTTTCAAAGGCTGGTACTCACTGCTTGTTGTCTCTCTGGGTCCAAGACTAAACTTCCTAAGAGTACTGAATTTTAGGTGGTTGTTCAGAAAAACAATTAACAGAGCTAGCATTATGTGCAGTAGAATCAGTCTTTTTAAATGTTAAGGACTGCCACTTCACTGATAGAGCAAATATATCAAGCATATTCACTGTTAGACTAGACTAGTGGTAATATTAGATAATAATTTAGGTAATATTCATGCATTTTTTAATTAAGGTGGTATCATTTGATGGTTTAATAGCCAGCTGGCAGCCACTGCCCTAAAAAACTGCCTTTCATTTCTGATGAACATATTTTGCCAAAATTGTGGAATATAAAAATGTCTCATCGTTATAATACATACAATACTCATAAAGATTTTTCTTTCACAGGTATAATAGTACCAATTCTGCTTGGGAATGGAGTATTTCCTGTGGAGGAAAAGAATAGTACCAAATCTGTCTTCACTGTAACCATAGCAATGCCTGTACTTACATTGAAACAGCTTTTCTAGCAGCATAGATATTATAGTGCAAAAAACAGGGTCATAAACTGCAGTGGCACCTGCAGGTAAGGAACATACATGATTGTAATACCACAGGCAAGAAGTTGGTTTTGTATCTGATGCTCCATTTTCTGAAATGCATGTGGAAATCCCATCTCCATCAGTAGTCAAAAGGCTACTTTTGACTCCTACTCCCTTGGAAAGATATTTCTGATTTATCTATTGTTTTTGCTTATTCTATTTGCTTGTATTTACATTATTAGCATAATCTTCCAAATTTGTATGTTACAAAAAAAGCAGCTAAATTATTCCAATAGTGACTACATTATAGTATAAATTGTCTCTCTGTGAAATTCCTATTTCAGAGCATAATAGAATAACTGTTCTCATTACGTGAGGCACTTGTAGTTTAGGTACCAGACTGTAAACGTGTTTGTGTTATGAACCTGCTGTGAATTCCATCCTGAAAAGCTTCATACAGAATTTTTTGTTGTGCTTTCAAACTGTGAGCTTCTATACCACAATTAGATTTTTGCCAGATCAGCCTTTATTATCTAGACTTTATACATCAATGCAAGTGTACTTTCTACATGTGGCTAAGTGAAGTTAGGAATATTTGCTCCAAGGGCTTTCACAGGAATGTACTCAGGACCCATGCTTGTCTTCTAATTAAATGTACCTATTTCATTGTGGGTATCAAAACATTCATGGATTCATCCATGACAGGGAACTGATTTTACAGATGTTTTATACATTCTCTGTCCTCACTTGTAGGCCAGAGAGGAATCTGAAAATCTGAAAGTCAGATAATCCTTTTTAGGAGCCATAAATCCATAGTTTTTGATTCACATAACTATGAGACTCTACAAAATTAAATAGATCAAACATGTTATTAAAGCATAGCACCTATTTTGAAAGCATAAAAATACGTCCAAGCGAGAGATTTATATCCAGAGCCCTTTGCATTGAAACATATAGGACCATCTCTTCTCCATCACATCTAATCTTTCTGGTATGCTCCATGTTGTACATTTATACTAATTTACAGTTCTAGTTTACATGAGTACCTATTAAAGACAATGTAGTATTTCAACTTAGAAACAGGGAAGAACAAAGAAACTTGCATGCAACTTCCAAATGCTGCCTATAAAAATGTGGAAACTGTTTAATAAGCATATAAAAATTAGGTACATTAAGGAAAAAGTAAAGTAAACAGAAAAAGTATATTGGTAGCTTAAGTAATGGCTGTGTTAAATGTGTAAATCACTCATTCTTCTTTCATAAGAGAAAAAAAGAATTCTTTCATAAGCCTGCAGCCATATCCTCTCCTTAAGCCTCTTTTATTAGCCTGTACAAGCCTTTATGTGTTTGTATGGAACAGGTCCAAGGAGAAAGTGTGCATATTGATTCACAGCAGATAGCTGGTTTCCTTCTGAATCAGCACCAGTCATAACAGCAGGGATACTGGGATACCCTTGAATGACTGATACCACAGTGAGAGCCTGACCGTACAATTTCAGTAAGAATACTGGTACTTTTTCAGAACAAAGAGCTGTCTTCATACCTGACCAAATTCTAGTGTGGATGATTACTCTGCCTCCTTCTTCCCTGTAGTTCCAAAGATAGCATGGCTCTGTGTGTGCTATCCCAGAATACTGTGCTTCCACTGCTCTATTTCTAGCAGCACAAAAAAAAATCACTCACTGTAAATGAAATCCATAGAGCTGGGAGTTGCATGCGTCTAATTTCACCACATATGGAGGTGGCTTTTGTCTAGTTCAGCAGACAAAATAGCCCAGAATTTTAGATTTTAGGCCTTTGGAGAGCAGCTTGAGCTGCACCAGTAGCATGTCAGAGTAAACTGCTTCATGGAAGTTGCTGGTTTATGCCAAGGGAATCGCAACACCCAGTTTTCTGGAACAAGGCATTACTTAGTATTTATTTAAGATTATACAATGGGAAGCATACAACTTTCACACACCTCTACATTATCCTCACTGAATGAACAAATTCAGAAAGAACAAGGCATGAACCCCTTAAGGGCTTACATCTGTCTAAGCTCCGGCCAAAACACCTACACACACTGACTGAACCCAGGTCTGTAGCTGCTCACTGAAAAACGCACTCCTACTTAATAGCTCCCAGGGCCAGTTCGGTGCCGTTCTGTCTGTCCCCATACCAGCAGCAGCACAGAACACAGCCTTCAAACGCCTGTGCACACAATGAACCCACGACCGCGCCCCCGCCATCCCCTGGCCTCACAGCACTCCTGCCATCCCATCCCATCCCATTCCCTCACAGCACTCCTGCCATCCCATCCCATCCCCTCACAGCACTCCTGCCATCCCATCCCATTCCCTCGCAGCACTCCTGCCATCCCATCCCCTCGCAGCACTCCTGCCATCCCATCCCATCGCTCCCTCTGCCCTCCCAGCGCTGCCCCCCTGTTCGGAGCCGCTCCGTGCCGGGCCAGGGGTGGTGTCTGGCGGCTCCGCACTGCCCCATCCCGGACAGACCCATCCCGGACAGACCCATCCCGGCAGCTCCATCCCCGGTAGGTCCACCCCCGCAGCCCCGACTGACGCGTCCGGGAGCCCCACCGGAAAGGAATCACCTCCTCACCCCGCCCGGCCCGGCCCGGCCCTGCCCTGGGCGCCGCCCCCGCCTCCTCTCTGCTCCCAATGCTGGCGCCGGGCGCTTTCGATGAGACCTCCCCGGTGTGTCTGGGTGCGTTCTGCCTTTCCCCCTGCTCTCCCTCCCACAGCCGGCGGGCACAGGCCGTGCTGCGGGCCGGGCGCTGCCCCCTGCGCCGGGCCGGGCCGGGCCTGGCCGGGGTGGGAGCGCGGCCTGAGCCTGCCCTGAGCCTGCCCTGGGCTCCCTCCGGCCACAACCGAAACCGAAGGCCGTTTGCTGTGACGTAGTTACAAATTCGAGTGGCAGTCTGCATAAACCACGTCTGCTCGTTGCTTTGGTTTTTTTGCTTTTGTTTTTATGCTTTTGTGGTTTTTTTGCTTTTTTTTGTTTTTTGTTTGTTTGCTTTAAATTAGGAGGACTGGGGTGTTAAAGTAGTGCATCTCTAAAAACAAATCAGCGCGGGCACTGCTAGTCTACATGGTGAGAAAACTATTTAAGCCTTACAGAGCGGTAAGGAACGCGAAGGTTCCTGCGGGAATTCCGTGTTTTCCCTCAGTGCCCCGCGTTTCATTACGGGGAATAGGGAAGTGTGGGAGCTCCGCACAATGCCTGGAGTGCCGGCTTCCACCGCCCCGCTTTCCAGACAGAGCCGAGCAGGAGAGCCACAAAGCACCACCAGCGCCGGGCCAGCTCCTGCCCTGCTCCTGGCGCGGGGCGTTCCACATGAGCTCATCCTGGGGAAACAAAGGCCATTTCCCAAATAAGAGCTACACCCGCTGGGGGTATATCCTGGTTTTGTTGCCACAAAAGTGACGGAGAAACGCTCGAGATACAAAATGCTAAGCAGGAAGTTAACTGGAGCCTTGTGCAGCTTTGTGTGTTGGATTTTAGGATGTTGTTATTTCCTACTCCTTTCAAGGACGTTAAAGTAAAAATCCCTGTTTACACATGCACATGAACACGCAGATTATTGGGGCAGCTTTATCTCTGATGAGTATGCACTTTTTTATTTTGTCGTAGACGATAAGTTGTTTTTTCTCTCCTCGTTGTAGAGAATTTACGTTCAATAAATGTTTTTGTTGCAGGGCCCAGGTAAGCGAAATAAAAAGCCAGGCTTCTGAGGTTTATTGTCAGTGCTTTTGTCTTTTTAATTGTTGCAGCTATGGTAACTGTATCTTGTGTTTGAAAAAAGTCATCAGCTGGCCCTGCATCTCTTCAGGTGAAGTGGATCTGGCTCAGATAAAAGCATATAGAAGGCATCAGGCTTGCCCAGTTGTGTGGTATTCCTGCTGTCAAAATACAGGCACATGGGTTTTGGATACAGTTAAAAACTTTTGGTCTATACTAAAAACTTCATGTTGCTCTTACTCATTCCCCACACAGTACCCAGGGAATGTTATTGGCAAATCACTGTATGTGATTTTCCTGTTGTTTTTCCT
This sequence comes from Xenops minutus, assembly GCA_035221455.1. Classification (NCBI taxonomy): domain Eukaryota; kingdom Metazoa; phylum Chordata; class Aves; order Passeriformes; family Furnariidae; genus Xenops; species Xenops minutus. The sequence goes on along the minus strand of JAWWEE010000162.1, from coordinate 27,105,627 downwards.
TCTATTTCAAGCATTGTTCCTGGTTCAGTGGAATCGTACAGAAGATCGCATGATTCTACATGATTTTTCTTTCTTTTCCCTCCTTCCATAAAATAAGGAAGTAGGGCCCCAACAACAATTCGTGATCTTGGTATTTGTCCAACAGAGAGTGAGTTGATGTAATGAACTTTGTCTGTGGACTATCAGTGAAAAATACTGGTTGGAAAACAGTGTGTTCTGGATCAGTGATTTGGCGATGATCAAATGCCAGTCTTCCAGTGTTTTTGTGGACAGACTTGCATACAGGTAAGAGAGTTTCAGTACTGAAAGTATGATCAGTATTTTTTATGATGAGCAGGTGATTTAGCTTATATAAAGGAAGTTCACAAGAGTAAATAATTCATATGTATGTTTTAAAAGCAGATTATTTTTAAGGTAGCATGTAAATAGTAATTTTGCATGTCTGAATTTCAACTGTAGGAAATTGCTTCCTACCCCCCCACACACATATACGCACTCCCTCTTTTTTTAACTGGTTTTAAAATATTAGATAAAAATCAACTGGAATAGCTAAAGTTTTTCTGAGACTTCTGCAAATGGCCAAAAGTTGTTAAATTCCTCTTTCACTTTAGAGTAAGTCATATAAAAAACTCCCCGAGTTCTTTTGCAAGTCCCAGCTGTATGTATCTGGGAGATACGTTCATAATGAAAGTGTTTTGTGCCTCCCCTTTCTTGACTGCATTATGTCATGAAAAGAGTCTGTGTCTTTCTGTAGAATTCTCAAAAATGTTTGATGCTAGTTTGAAAATAAGTTAGCAATTAATATGCTTTTTCTCTGATAGAACACTGTCCAAAACACTTTACAGTGTATGAGGGTTTCCTCTCTTACCCTCTAATACCCTCTCTTGATGGGCAGTGGAACCCAGTGCATGGGTTTAACCAAATCTGTTTCTTCCTTTCTGAGGAAATTCTAAGTGGATCTATAGAGTTACTGTTCATTTAAACAGCACTGGTGGAAAAAACTTGTAGATGTTTATCTCATCTGCTTCATTTGAGGACACAATATATGTTGATTGTAACTTCCAGAACATGTAACAAAAGGCTGAAAATGCTTTCAAAAAGTCTTAATCAGGTGTTAGAGGCTTTGAAGTTGGATTGGCTTTTGCTTTCCAGTACGGTTCAAACAAAATTGTGCAGTATAGTGATTGAGCTTGGTGTAAAGACTAAGATTTGTCTTCAGCTTGCTCATTTCACCTTTCTCTATGTATGTAATGGAGATCAGAGGAGGTTACATTGAATTTCCAGAGTTGGTGGCAATGGAAATTGAGCATAGCATCCTACTGATTTTGTTAATCACAAGGCTGGGGGTTTTTCTAAGTTTGAATTTTTATTTCAGTTTTCAGTGTGGTGACACATGAATGTTACATGAAGAAAAAGGCAGTCTGTGGCTTATCTATACCTTCAGGGTTAACAATTTGCATACTGAGGGTTGGAATTTTTTCTTTGAGTGGTTCTTCAATCTTCTTGAGCATGAAGGCTGTGTATTGAGAATCCTTAAAACCCCAGTAAACTCATTCAGATTGGAATCACTTTAAGTGATGATAACAAGTAAGAAAATTCAAGAGGTCATTAGTGTTTTAAAATATTACATGTTATATTGTGAATATTTCCTGTATTTTGAATTCATTTAAGACCGAGTGCATGTCTGATAGCAGTGGTTTTACATGTGGGGTTTTTTCTCATTCTTTCATCAACTATATATGGTTGCACTACCTTTTAGCTCCAAAAACTTCCTGAAAAATGCCTTGAGATTTTTTGTGGGGGGAAAGGTGGTGATGAGCAGAGGGCTGGAGGTTTGCTGGGAAGAGGTCAGAGCTGTCAAAAATACTTGAAATACTATTCATCAGCAAGCTGATGACTTTTGTTTCATTTCCTCTGGAATTTACAGATCTGTGTTAGGGTAATTTACTTTAAAAAGAACCTGTATGTCTTCCTAATTAGTATGACCTACAGAGTACTTTTAGTTCTGTAATGAACAGCTGGGAGAGTCCCTTGAGCACAGGAAGTCTGTGTAGAGTACGTTGCAGTTTTAGTTGGAAGCAAAATACTTCAAATAGGAGAGTTGTTGTGAACTTGTGCAGATCAGTGATTTATTAACTTTTAATTCTCTCCCATAGAACTGCTTTTGTAAAAATGCATCTAGTTAATAATGAACACCAGAGAAGCACTGTCATAGACATGGGCTTCATGTCATGTTGGTTTCCTGTTCAAAAACCAGTAGGCTGGCAATTCTGAAGAGACAGCAGCAAAGTGATGACCAGGTGCCGAGTGCCAGCTGCGCTTATTCACCAGATCCAAGATGAGCTGGATAAAGAAGAAGAAGAGATGATGGTTTTCCTGTGCCGGGACCTCGCTCCTGACTTGGCCACTGCTGACCTAAGAGAGATCTTGGCAGCTTTGAATGAGAGGGAGAAACTGTCTCCTCTTGGCTTGTCTGAGCTGTTGTACAGAGTTAAGAGGTTTGACTTGCTGAGGAGGATCTTGAACACTGAGAAAGCAACAGTGGAAGCTTACCTTGCCAGGAATCTCACACTTATCCCTGACTACAGGTAATAAATATATCTATTTCAGATTTCAAAGCTATGCTATCTTGTTCAAAGGAAGTGAGGTTTTGTCTTAGTTTGGGGTGGGGATGAGATGGTTGTTTTTTTATTTATTTTTAGAATAGTTATTGAAGGTAAATGAGAAACAGAAAAGAGCATTATATCTAGAATTATAGCGAACAGAATATGTTGAATTTAGTCCCTAAATTAAACCTTAGTAGTTTCTCACAAGTCATAGCATTAGAAGCATCTATATTTAAGCAGTTTTGTGATAGTCAATAACACCAATGATGTTTGTAGAATTCTGTATTAGCAGATAAAAATGGCACTTTAAAGGGGCATCATTAGTCAGAGATATTTTTTTTTTCTAGTTTGCTTTGGGTGCAGAGCCATGGGGTATAGCTTCTCACGAGGGACTTCTCTCTTACTGTTTTTTTACTCTTAGTTTTGAGAGGCTAAAATTAAAAAGTTTCCGTTATTTTCTTTGAGAGACTTCAGAAAGAAATACATGTACTCATTCATGTGTTAATTTCTCACTAAAATAAAATCCCTGCAACGAATAAGTAAAAAAGATGTCTTCTGTTGTCTCATTCTCTCACTTCATCTCTATTGAAACGTTAAGGAGACTTCTGTTTTCCTAACAGTGCCTTTTACACATAACACATGTGAATAACACATGTGCTGATTAGCAAGAGTAGGATCTTGAAGCAAGGTAGGTTTTTTTGCCTGTTCATTAGTTGGAAATGATACATTAGGACTGGAACATGGGAGAAATTGAGTAGTTGGGCAAGGGAGGGATCTTGCTTCAAGCTAAACCTTTAGAAAACTTTTTTTCAGGGTACTAATGGTGGAGATAAATGAGAATCTGGAAAAAGAAGAAGTGGGTTCTCTTGTTTTTCTACTCAGAGATTATACACCTCGGATGAAAATGGCAAAAGATAAGGTATGTTTTTCTGCTGTTGCTCTGTTCTGGAGCAATGAGAGATTAAAGTAAAAAGGTAAGTAGCTAGAGAGCAAAGGTGAGGAGACGGTGTTGCAAGGGGTAGCGAGGCAGGAGTAGAAAGGCATCAGAAACTGGACAAGCAGTCTTAGCTTCTATTTGATTTTGTTGGGTTTTAATTTAAGGAAAGAAACATGGAAAACAGAGGGAACTTGGTGCTAGATGTTAGAGTGAATTGCTTGGTGTTAGAGTGAATTTCACAGGCAAAAGGCATTTTTAAAAAGTCTTTCTTCAGTAATACTGATCTGAAAGTTCATGTAAGAAGGAACTCAAACCAGTAATCATTTGAAATGCCTCTTGAATTACAGGGTTACTTTTTATGTTTGTGCTCTGCTTCACTTACCAAAGAACAGACTTATTTTATTTCTCTGTACCTTTGCATTCTGAATATTTGTTCTAAGTCCTCTGAGAAAGCAGAATTCAGTAGAGACGATTCAGAAAACATGACCATTGTGCATAGAAGACTGAAGATTTCTGTCTTCTTCCTTTGAGTTTTTTTCTTTGATCAAGGAAAGAGAGGCCCTGCAAATTTCCCAAAGCTTTTCTTGCCTTTTGCTTTGTAGCCTGTGAGGTGACATTCCAGCCAGTGGCTGGCTTTGTAGCAAAAATGAAATGCAAAACTGTTTCCTCGAAAACTCAAGATTAGTTTTTAAGAATAACACTTTTTAATACAAAGAATTCTTATATATTTCACATAAGTTTCTTAGTATTTCAGAAGGCAACGTCCTTACATTTTTTATACAGCCTGTATGACCTCCCCACTATTTTCTGGATTGCTATGTTACTTCTGATAGAGAACAAATTACTGATATGTTTGGTTTTCTGTTGCTGTTCTAGAGTTTTCTAGCTCTTGTAATTGACCTGGAGAAACTAAATTTGCTGGCTCCTAACCAACTGGATTTGATAGAAAACTGTTTTCGAAGTATGCACAGGATAGATTTGATTAGGAAGATTCAGAACTACAAACACAAAGGTAAGATGCTGTTCTTGCACTGGTTCCTCCTGACAGCAAGGATTAGATGTCCTTCTGCTGAAAATAAAACTGAGTTACAAAGCAGAATATTTGCATGCTTCACAGATTTAGGTTTTTGAAACAGTTGATATATCATGGTGTATTTTTGTGTTTCTGTTAAATTTGCAGCTTTAATATCCTCCGCTCATTCTCAGCCAGTGTATGTAAATGCACATCAGGCATCTCTCCCTAATCTCAATCTGATTGAGCCTCTTTATAATTTAGGGGTAAGTATACAATAAATCAGACAAATCCTTTATTGCTAAACATTGCCAGATGTTAAAAGGAGATTCATCTTTCAGAGCCTGAGGAATGAGAGATTGCCAGTGACTAAAATATTGCTTGATTTATTTCTGTTATTCCTGATATTTGCTGAGTTTAGGGTCTGATTTAAATCTTCTGAGAAAGATCCCCTTCAAAGAACTGTGATTTTTTTATATTAGTTGAACATATAAAATCTGTATCTTGAAAGTTTTTTTCCGCTGCACTGTGGAGTGAAAAGTTTTGCTTTGATTGTTCTTTGCAAAACATATTATTCTTTTTGTGCCTTTGGGTGTTGCAGAAAAAGTAGCTTTTAATTTTTGAATCTGAAGATTAGAGCTTTTTAAGATGAGTTTTTCAGATTATTTTTGTGGTTTCTTCGAATCTCTGTATTTGGGTTAGGTCTGATATTGTATTAGTATGATCTACCTTAAAGTCTTTAGCCTTGCTAAACTGTCTGAGATTATTTCTGTCATGTGTTCCGTAAATGTTCCCTGCTGCTCTACAGGAAACAAAATTCACATTTTCAGAGGGTTTTTTGGGGTTTTTTACTACCTTACGGAATAAACCTTTCTTTGCTGATCATGACAAGGTGGTAATTTTTTTTCTGAGGAGGAACAGTTTTGGAGTTTTTGGTTTCTTTGTGCTTTTGGGAGATTTTTTCATTAGTTATTTTGTAATCCTAATTAGCTGATAGATGTGAATATAAAGCATAGATGTGAATGTAAAACATGTAATCCTTTTATTGAGGAAGAAATACTATTTTGTTTTCTTTTGGAACATATGATTATTCTTGAAGAAGAAAGCAAAAATTTTGCCTTTTTCTTCATTTTAGATTCAGAACGGGAGCAGAGAAAAACTACAAAATGGACAAAATCATTCTCTGGGTAAGAGCATTCTATGAGTTCTGATAATCAAAAAGAGACAAGTGATTAATTTCATTGTATCCAAAGGACTGTTGTTTGATAGTTTATGGATAATCCAGTTGATAACACCAGGAGCACAGTATTTTGTACCTCTGAAAACTGAGCCTGGCCTTATTATTTGGTCTTGTAGTTGCTTTGCTTGTGCTGCCACATCTTAAAACTTTATTAAAAATTGTTGGGGACTTCCAACTTTTAAACAGAATAAATACTTTATTAATAAAACTGTGGATAAGATTGACTAGCCTGAGTACCAGGTTCTTTCCATGTGTATTATGTTTTCTCTGGAAACCCCAAATACTACTCAAATATGGTGATTTTTAAGAGCAGTTGGCTGAATTCTCTCAGTATAGGAGAGATTCTTATTCTAGTCACAAGCAATGTAGAATGCAATGCAAATGACATTTTAGAGATGAAAAGTCTGAGGATTTTTAAACTGCATTGGCATACATAGAATCTAAGAGGTCCAGATGAGTGAGATACATTCCTCTTTATAACTGATGTGGTGTCAAAGAAATCTCTCTGGTACTTACATACTGAGATTACTTCTGTGTGTTTTAACTGCAGCAGAACCAGTCCACATGTCCATTCAGGAATCGGGATCAGTGTCACATAAGGTATGTGCTCGTGCATATGTATGCATGTAAATATAGGAATAAGTGATAATTTACCTTAGTTTTTTTTGTTTCATTTTGAGATTTCCTCTAATTGTGTGCAGACAGAACAACGTGTACATCCTCAGTTGTAAACAGGTTCTGTGAATTGCTTTTGCAGAATATATTTTTAGTTAAAAGCTTTGTTCCTACTCTGGAAGCAGCAGTGTGCAAAATGCATGTATATATTGTATGTACACAGAACTTCTCTTCTCCATGGACACCCCCTTGTCGTGGGGGAGAAGCTTGCGTGCCCTTATGAGGTTGTGAGCTGTGCTGGCGGT
>JAWWEE010000162.1:27087654-27098812 GCA_035221455.1 Xenops minutus | reverse complement strand
TGGCCTATTTAGCCACCAGCGTGCTTGTAGCAAGCGTGGGTAGAGCCCTTGTAAATCTTCGTTCGCGAAGCCTAGCCTAGCCACACAGAACTTCTACACTTAGTAGTGGAGGCCAAGTTAAAACCTGTTGGAGGTCAGACTTCTCTTGCCATCTGCATTAGAAATCACAGGGCTCCTTTGCATGCAGCAAATATTGTTCTTGATTCACTCATCACCCCTGGCTCTCCAGACAGAAAACAGACATGCTTTGGATACTAATGATGAGAATGGCCTACTGGTATTTTCACAAGTTCTCCTGTAGGACAGGAACTGCAGAGTTACCTTCAGCAAATTGAGTATAATCTCTTTAAAGGGAAGAGGGATTGTGATAGTCATTACAGATTATTTAGGAACAAGAAAATTGTTCCAATAAATAAGGAAATAAATGTTCTGATGAGCAGTGCTTGCTTGCACACCCGGAGAACACAAAAGTTCTCTACATCGATTGTGTTGGCAATATGAAGATTATAGCTCCCAACATCTCAATAGCAGGGACAGTATTATAATACTTATATTGCCTATATACTATATAAATATTTATACTTAAAGAAATTCTTAAATTAATTTCGAAGTACTATAGAAGGATTGTTGCTGTCAAAGTGCAGGTCTTTAAAAAGTCCCTCCATCCCGTACAGTGAAAAAACCCCAAAACCTGACAGACTTGACTAGAAGATATGTTTAGAGCTAAGGTTCATTTCAGACTTGCTTCTATCATTTCTGGTACAGTCTTAGTCTCTGAGAATCCTTATGGTGGTAAGATTGCATAACACAAGAAGACAAAAATTAAGCCTGTACTAGAAATACGGGGACAAGAATCATTAATCCATTTCTTCTGATTTTTTGTTGTTTAGATAAGACATACTAGGTTCCAGTAGATAGATTTCTGCTAGCTGCTCTATGGAAAACAACTAAATGTAATTTAATAGATTTGAGGTGGTAAAAGTTGAGAAAATAGTAAAGTCTGTAAGTTGAGAGAGTGACATGTTAACTTTGTAATTGTCCTTTCACGTTCCTCAGGGGCCTGATGATCATTACAGAATGCAAAGTCAACCTTTAGGAATATGCCTGATCATAGACTGTATTGGCAATGACACAGGTAAGTCTCTGGAATTTGAAGTTCCTTAACTTGTTAATCTCAGATAACTAGAACAATTTGGGATAAAGAATACGATGTACATTTACCAGCCAGACTGGGGTGATGTTGTCCTAGCCAGCTAGTAAGTCTACCAATTCTTGTAAGTCTTCTAAAGCTGAGAGTTGGAAGGCCCAGCCTGAGGTTAAAGCCAGCTGTCCCCCTAACTATTGCAAACAGTGTTTGTTTTGGTGCAGAGTCTCTGAATGAAGGAACTTGTAAGAGGATAGACTGAATTTTGTGAGGGAGAAAAAGGATGTTCAGAGCCCTACAGAATAATTAAGCTACCAGGTTATTGGCAGAGAGGGTGTTTCCCACCAGTTAAGAAAATCAAAACCAAAGCTGTCACAGATTTGAAGTGCAATCATATCGGACTCCATCCATATTGAATAGCCATGTGGTCTTTTTTAATAAAGTGCCTATGACAGGCTTCTGTCCTATCTTGCACAGTTTAACTGAAACTTCACCATAGCTATCACTGTAGTCAGTGTCAAGGTTAAAACGTGGGGTTTTCTTGATGGTCTTTGTAGAATCCAGGAATTATATTTTTGCATAAGCAGAAAAACCCCTCACTCTCTAACCACTGTAACACGTGAGGCTAAAAATGAAACTGAAGAGAGTATTTGCAGTCAGTTCTGTAGTAGGCTGGGAGATGAAGGGGAAGGAGAGGGTTTGTGGGCACATCTTTTGTTTTAATGGACAAACTTACTTATTGATGTAGTTGTTGAAGAGCAGTGGATGTGGAAAGTAAAATTTTTGTGTTTGCTTGACAATAATATGTTAGGTAAATGATAGAAACCAAGACACTTTGTTTGCCATTAGAATAACAGGAACTAGAATTGATTTACAATCCTGCCATGCATGGATAAGAGGGACAGGGAAGGGGCTTAACTCAGTTACCTGCAACTCGAAAGGATTTTTGAGGTTTTGGTCTTTACTACCGTGTTCATCGATGACCTCTGGAGAAAAAGAAAACCAAAACCCAACTAAACAAACCCCCTGAAGAACAAGGATGCAATTACTACATGTAGAAATTATATTGTTCAGTCTAAAGCAGTTCCTCACTTCTACTCTCAAAAAAACAAAACAAAACAAACCTTGAATTTGCCCCAGGAGAAAAATAGACAGTGCCAAGGACTGAAAGATTGGGGGTGGTGGCTCTTGGGATCAAATATTCTGCTCTGTCCTGCTGTCTGCTTCTTTGCTTTCCTATTCTTCTCTTTTGTGATAGCTTTAGAAAGCAAATGACCCTTTTGGTGCAAGAAACTTACTGTGCAGCCTTAATCTGGAAGGTAGCTTGATAGTCTAATTCAGGACCAAAATAATTATTATTTGGAGCTCTGTTTCTTACATGCAAATAGGATTGCTAGAGAAATTTCAGTGTGCAGAGCTAAAGAAAACATGAGGTGTGAAAATAGCCTTGTTTAAAAAAAATAACGTCTTTACATTTCATTGTCTTTAATGGGATATGATCACATGCAGACCTGATTTATTGAACTATGTTTTATTGACCAGTGTTTTGCTATGCCAGGATTACGTTTTTTTAGTGGAACATGTAAGTATAAAAGCAGATAAGGCATGTACACTGGAGAAAACAGGAAGTAAAGAAAGAACTGCTATGTCAGATACATAAATTTAGATCTACTCTTCCTTAGAAGGCATAGATCTTTGGCACAGGCAATCTACTTTGCAGACCTCTTTGTCATAGGAATTGCTACTAGATACAAAGATTGGCACAAAAGTGAAACAAAAAAATCAATGTGTGTGCTCTTCATGAGCTCATATGATCATTTCAGTACTTGTACAAGAGCAGAAGGGGACAGTGGAAGTCTGCTGACTGGAAAGGAACAATAATGAGTTACATGTTTAGTACCTGGCAGGTCAGATACACCTACAAATCATAGCTCTGCTGCTGTTGTGCCAAAACCACCCAAAGTAAGTCTTAATGTGCCTCAGTCCCCATGCATTAGATGCACATCTGCATTGGATGCAAAAGCAACTACACCATGTCTATGTCTCAGATGTTTAATTCACCAGTGCTTTATCAGCATTTTAAAATGATAGAAAGTAAGACTTTCACTGAAATACATTACTGTGCTAGTGAGATTCAAGAGACATATGGCATTGCTTAAAGGAGTTTGTTAGAAGGGCATTCACCACTTAGAGAGTTGTGCCACACTATTCTGAGGTCTGAATACACTAAAGAACTATAAGAGGGCAGGGAGAACATTAGGAATTGTATCTGTGGTGTCCATTAAAATCTGTAGCTATCCCCAGATTTAATCTTGGGAAAGTGAACCAGTAGTAGATACTGTAGGATCAAGGATTACAGTAGTTAAAAATGTCCAGTGTAAACAACAGGAATTTATCAAACGCTGGTAAAATTTAAACTCAAATGTACCTTGCTGTTCTGTAAATAGCTCCTTTTGACTTTTCCATTTGGAAGCAAATTTTTACCCCTACATTGTAAACAATTAGGAAAGAAAAGGCTGGTATATAGAATGGAGATGCTCAAAAGTCAGTGGAGGTTTGTTGGGAGATGATTAATGTTTAAGAAACAGATATTTTCTGTTCTCAGGTTGCAGCATGTAATGCTGTGGTTTGTCTTGCCTTAAGGCTTACTATGTGTAATTTCTGATTCATTGTTAAATTAAGGTGTCAGTTCTAAGTTTGTTGAGTTTTGGGGTTTTTTTTAAAACTGTGACAGTTAAATTTGTGTGTATGGACTAAGGTGACACCAGGTTGTAACTGTGGATGTGCATGTGCTAGGGAGATCAGTAAGTGATAGGAAAATCACCCTCTTGTCTTTAGTATGTACTGCTGCCCTCTCCTGATGGAGTGCTTCATCAAGTATGTAACTGCCAGACTGGATTGGTACTGGATCTTCTATCTGAATTTTATTGCATAAAACAGAGGGGATTTACCGTTCATTTTCAAATTTTAAAATGTCTGGACAGTTTTTGAATTATTTTACAAAATTCAATCAAACTGACAGAATTGGAACGAAACTGTAGTTCTTGTTTATTACCTCACTATAGTAAAGTATCTACCCTGTATTTTGCTGAGGAAAGTTGAGTTCTGTTCCCTCTTTTCACTATGAGCTTTTTTAGAACAGTGTGGTAGTACAGCTGCTCTGCTGCCAGTTACCTTTGAAATAGCCTCTGCTAATTAGGGATTGTTAAGCCTTTGAAGTCAAAGAACAGTCGAGCTTCCCATGTGTGTAAGGCATTTTACATAAACATGGCATCTGATACTTTCATATTAGAAACTCTGCATGGGCAATGTGTATATGTGGTGTATCCCAAAGATAGTACTAAAGTACAGGTATGAGTTGTAGCAGTAGCTTGTGGTTCTCTGAACACTTAATACTTGTGGGTTTAACCACCATGTATCTGGTTTCACTCCCATATTAATAATCATCCAAAGCAGTTATTTAGAACTTAGCACATTTTCCTGCAGCACAGATTAACACAAATACAAGAGTTAAATCTCGGGGTTTGCTACCTGCAGTTTTATTTCTCACTCATTTTGGGTTCATTATTCAGATTTCTTTTTTCCCTGAAAATGCCATTCTGTCACCATTAAGACTCCAGTGTACATTCTTCACCTTCACTCATCACTTAAAGTCTGGTTTATATAATAGGAAGCACAAATGACTGCAGAAGGTTCATTCTTGACTGATGAAATGAAACCTCTGTGGTTTTTATGCCATTCTGTGTATCTGTAATAACCATTCAGAGAAATTTTGACCAGTTAAAAGGGGAAACAGACTTCCCATGCTATCCAGATCATTCCTTACCTTTCTTGCCTGATATTTTAAGTCCTGGGAACTTGGAATACTGGCTCTAAATGAAGCATATAAATGTCTGTGGAACTTGGAACAGATCACGTGCCAAATAATACTGTCTTTGCTATCATGAAGTAGATAACTGTGTTAAAGACAACATGCATATAGCACTGTATGTAATGTACTGTGATCAACACCGAATTCCCCAGATTTCTTAAGTATTGTGATAAAATAAACTCCTTAGTTCCAATAGCAAAACACTGTAAATACTGTAATTTGGGATAGTTGAGATTGAGCTTTGATGCGCTGTGATTTAATTGCATCTCACTTCTTTCAGATGTGTTGGAAGAGACCTTCAGAGGCTTAGGCTATGATGTTTGTTGTCACAGATACTTAAATATTGCCACCATGAATCAAACATTGCTTGAAGTTTCAAGGTTGCAGAACCACAGAAATTGTGACAGCTTCATTTGCATACTGGTCAGCCGTGGAGATCATCAGAGCATCTTCTGTACAGACCATACCTATTCTGGATTCCCTTTGGAACAAATAAAGAAATACTTTATACCAGACTCATGTCCTGGACTCCTGGGAAAACCGAAGCTTTTTTTTATTCAGAGCTACATTGTGCCAGAAAATGAGCAAGGATATACTAGTCTGTTGGAAGTAGATGGAAATGATAAGAATATCATTGCTAAAGTCACTATCCCCCAAGGAGCAGACGTCTTTTGGAGTCATTGTAAAGTGAATGTGTCTACACTAGAAAAATCCTCAACTGCACCCTCATATTACCTGCGTTGTCTGGCTGAGCTACTCCACGATCCTTTCATAAGGTAAATTAAGAGCAGAGGTAAAAACCCTTTTCCTATGACAGCCTGTTGTCATTGAGAAAGAGAAACCTTAAGTTTCATGCCATCTGGTCCTAAGTGTCTTCATGCAGTGTCACAGGCATGGACACTGGAATGAAGTTTCTGATTATGAAGAGTAAAATTAAAGTGTGTTATAGCACAGGGGTTTGCAGAGTGAGAAGAGAAGAACCTCTCCTGGATAAGGTATGTCAGCACTTTAGAGAGGATCGCAAATATTCCTTCTCCAAGATAACAAGGCACATTCCAGGCTTCTGTTAAATTGAGAAATGCCATGTACTGTGAAGAAGAGCTCTGCATGCAGATATAAAAAAGTCAGTGCCTCAGTTCAGGAAAAAGGCAGTAGAGAGGGAAGGATTTTCTGCTTTCTGTAGATTTAATTAATCCTTTGCTCAGGGAACCACTAGATTGCCCGTATTGTAATCTTGAATTTAAACTATCAGAAAACTTTTCTCTGTTTAAAGAGATCAGAAGGAATCTGAGCAAAAGACGCACACATTTGGATATATAACTTAGCAGCAAGGGCTTTCTCTATACAGCTGATCTGTCAGAGAGCTAACAACTGTTTTTCAAGGTAGTTGCAGCATTAACATTTAGTATCTACTTACAAATGCCAAAACCTTGTCATCAAAACACGGATCATCATATCAGCAAAATTAATACCACAACAGTGACTTGGGTTGTAACAGTTTGTATCAAAACGCATCTTCAGCCTTGTGCTTTAGAGGTCTAGCCTGTACAGTAAAGACTGAAGTTTGAAACTTTCTCTTTGCTGAGTCTAAAGTTGTGTCCTCTCTTCTGGATTCTTAAATGGTGTCTTGCTACATTTTCTAATGGAATGCTTTTACCTTTGTTGCTGCAGGAAACTCTCTATATCAGATATCCATACAGAACTGAACAGAAGAGTTTATAAATGGAATGAGACTGCTGACCCATGCCAGCAATACTCACTTCTGCTCCAGCACACACTGACAAAGGAACTTTTTCTTTTTCCCACTTAACTGCTGTTGGAAAGGACATATGCGAAGTTGCTAACAGTTTCAGACATACTTTGTGCATTTTATTTCATGTCTATGTAAAGTGCCTGTTGCTTCCAAACCCACGAATCTGGAAGCATTTTGGTGTGTTAAGACACTAGATTTTCTGTTTCAATGCAGAAGTCTCTGAAAGCTTGCATAAGAATGGTAGCTATTGTATAGCTCTGCAACAGATCTTGCAATTAAAGAGTAGACAGGTAAACAGAGCGGAAAGAGCTCTAAACTGTATAGCTGTTGGGTTTTCAAAAAAAGTTAGGGTTTTTATTGGCTTATTGGTGGTTTTTTAGCTAACCTGTTACCAGTTAATGGTTAGACAAATACAAACCAGCCCAAACCACTCTGAGTACTTTCCCCTGCACCTGGAAATGGCAAATGTGTCAGGAAAGAATTCCTACCCAGTAACGTCACTTCTTTATTGACAAGTTCTGGCTTGCATGCCTCCATAGACTACCAAAACAACATGGGGAGAGAGCTGGTCTTTTCAATAATCTGGATTCCATCTGCTTGCTGCATTAGGGGTTGTGTCATCAGTACTGTCCACAGCATGTAAGGGTTCTAGTTAATAAATGAGACAGTCTGCCATGTTTTGGGCTAAGTATGTTTTTCACTGATGGAAAAATGAGTCTACATATGGCAGGACATTACAGTAACCTACCACACAGTTTAAAAAAATGGGGGATTTTGGCAGATCTGTTCTGGAAGCTGAAACATGATTCACACTCGTTACAACCATAGTAGTAAAAGGACATTTAAAAATATTTGAACCTAAATACAGCATGTAGCACAGCTCTTAAGCCACGGGCTCTTAAGACAGGATTAAACTAAATGCCCCACCCTCACTGTTTTTCCTTATGAAAAAGAATGTCTTTATTAATTGATTTTTTTTTTACAAGTTACCATTGTTCTACTGAAAAAGACAAGTGAAAATTGTCATAAACATAAAACTTTTGTCCAGTGAAGCAAATACCTGACATGAAAAGTTCAATTAATCTGCTTGTTGTATAATAGTATGGGTCATATTGAAATTTATTGTCACTGAACTTAGGCATTCTCTTCCCTCCTAAAGCAGATGACTTGCAAACTTTTAATACTCCTGATAGAGTCTCTTATCCAGGAAAAAACTCAAGATGTTGGTGTGCCTTGCTCAGTTTCTGCTGTAGTTTTTTAATGGGGAAAGAGAAGGACTAAAATGACAGATTTGGAATCTTAGAAGTTACTCCCTGTGGTGGCTGGTAAATGAAGCAGAGGATGAAACAAATTTTTTCTGTGGGTGTAGAAATAATATGTCATTTCAAATAATATATATCCAAGTGATGTTAATAAACGTGATCTCTCTCACAAACTTTATTTTCCAATTTCCCTCACTAACTTTTGTCTGTGATGACCATTTCTGCTACCTTATAGACAACCAAAAGCAGGAAGAGTGGAACAAAGAGGAGGCAGATGAGGAAAAGAAATACGGAAAAGTTAAGATGGGGAATGGCAGGGAGCATCAAGAGAAGAACAAGTAGGGAAAAGATGATTTGGAGAAGAAATACAGTATCAGTATTTGTAGGAGAAGAAAACAGGAAAAAGGAAGTAAGAATAATAGTGGCTATCCTTATAGACTCTAGTGATGTGGTGGGTTGGTTGATCTTTTGTGGGTTGGTTCGGTTGGGTTTTTTTGAGTGATGCTGAAGACAACTATTTATTTAAAATATTAGCAATAAAATACGTTCTTACAATTTTGTGACAGGCTAAGTTTTGGTTGGGGTGTTAAGAAGTGTACATATTCTTTGCCATAGTGCATGACACAGTAAAGTCCATGTCCCCTTAGGTAAGAAAAGAGAAAGAAATACTGTTTTGAAAACTAGAGGCTCCTGTAATTAACCCTTGCAGTAGAAAAGGAAGGGAGTCTCTTTGTACCTGGGTGCTTGGATTGGAAGTCAAAACAACACTCTGAAGAGTTGTGGGGACAGGTGTTTATTGTGCAGATACTGATTTTCTGCACTGATGTTTTGATCCTCAATAGATTCTTTAAACCATAGCTGTCTGGAGTTTTAAGTTTCTGACATGCAGGATGATATTGCTGAGAAGAGGCTGCTATCTGTATGGATGTTCTAACTTTGGTCCATTTAAACTAAATGTCCTGTACTGAAATATTTGACAGCTTTTCTGTGGCTGTTTTGAAGAATGTCTGTATATCACCTTCTGTATTAGAGTCAAGAAGACACTTGTAGGTCAATCCAAATGCTGGATTTCAGGCTGGTTTTCTGAATAAAATTTTTGTATGTAATCACACTGATTGTCTTGTTTTAGACCACAGAGTAACTCTGAAATTCTTGGTCGATTTATCTTGTAGACCTCTATGGCTTGTTAAATTTGGCTGTGAAGTTCTCCAGCTCTGTAAAAATGATCTGACTGCATAGAGGACAGCGAGCCTTAAAGTTTCCACAGGTAACTGGGCTGTTGTCGGTGTGTTGGGCAGCCGTGTTTAATGGCATGAGCAAGGAGACGCTTCCCATCCTGTCTGCATTGACCCGAGGGCGTGGGAGGATACGGGTGTCCCTGGAGATGCTGAGGGTCCTGCTCACCTCCCTCTTCCCCTTCCTGCAGCGAGGGGGATTCACTGCAGGCAAATGGCAGTGCAGCGCTCTCCCACCAGCACTGCTCTTCCAGCTTCCTTTCACTGAAAGAAAAGAAACCCTCTCTACACTGCTGGAGGCATTTCTGCCATGTAGCCTGCTTTAAAACGGCTTGGCAGCGAAGGCGAGAAGGGTCGATGGTCCCTGCTGTGGCATTCCGTGCCAGAGGCGGCGAGTGCCGCTCTGTCCCGGTCCCGGCCCCGGCCAGGCTCGCCCCGACGGGAAGGGCGGTGCCGCCGCTCTTCCTTCGGGAATCCCCCCGGGCTTGTGCCAGCAGTGCCGCGGCTGCTCCCGCACTGCACTCAGCCCCAGCTCCCTCCCCGGCCGGCCCCCGCAGTGACTCAGCCCCGAGCCGCTCACCGCCGGCCACCAAGCCGCCCGGGACTCGCGGAGCGCCGCCTCGGGGAGCGGCCGGGAAAGCGGCCGGGACTGGAGTTCACGGTAAGAGGTACCCCAATGTGAGGCTGCAATGGAGAGGGGCCGAGGGAAGGCTCCAGCTGCCGGGCCCGCAGCCCAATCCCCGCTCGCTCGACGCACGTGGGGTGCGGGCTGAACATTGGCGCTCCCCGGCCCTCCCTGCCTTTGCATCACTCTTAATTCGGTGCGCTGCCCCGATCAGTAAAACTTGGCGGGGGCGGAGGGGGAAGTAATTTCGTAAGCGGAGCAGTGGGTGAGCAGGCGGTGAGGCGGCGGTATATCCTCCCTCTAGTGAGAATTTAGGGACGGCCAGCAAATGGAGCACGTGTGGAGGGGTCTTGAGAGTATTCCAGACTCAAGCAGGAAATGTTTGGAGTGGAAAAATCTTTCCGAGAATGGCAGCAACACAGACTTGAAAACTATTTGAAAGGTAGATGGAGGAGTTTGAGCTCGGTCAAAGTCCATTGAACTCGATCAATTGTACCTGCGTCAGGGCAAGCCCAAGTACAGACTGGGAGAAGTCATTGAGGTGTTACCTAAAAGCAGCACTTAAAAAAAACTTCTAAGACTCAATTTGTGAGTTTTAGAAAGGGGGCATTCCTTTACTGAGATGATATAATTTCTGTGTGTAGATAACAGGCTGAGAAATGAACCTTCTTAATAGCAGCTTAAGTGAAGAGGGTGTCACAATACATGGGATTTCCTATGAGAAGAAATGGGAAGAACAGTTATTGAGGTATAAGAGAGTAAGTCTGAAGAAAAAGCAATCTGACCTGGTTTTTGGGGGGGGGTTTACAGAAGTCTTGTGACTTAGGGACAGTACACAATTCAGGATTCCTGGTTTCTGTTAAACCTTGTTTTCCTAACATGGCATCTGGACTTGAGGATTATGTTTTCTATCTGCCTGTGCACACAAAAGTGCAACAGTCTCTTCTCATCACCTGCTGTGATACTTTCTGTGGTTTATCTGCTGAGCTGTCCTCCCAGATGCTTCAAAGGCTTCAGATACATAGGTTCTGTCCCTGATCTGCTTTCCTGATACTTTTCTTGTGCTCCCTCACATAGAAACCTTTACTTCCAGCTTCTCTAAACAAAAGATTGAAGACCTACCTGCCAAAAGGCACTGAAGCACCCTTTTCCCTATATAACTTTCCATAGGCAGAAAAGAACTGCCTATGCTTGTGGTGGTTTAGTTTTCTTGGTTCTGGTTTAGGCCTTCCTTGGTAACAATGTCATAACTAAGGAAGTATTCCACA
>JAWWEE010000162.1:27060500-27077272 GCA_035221455.1 Xenops minutus | reverse complement strand
TGTGCTGCAAGGACTGTGTGCTGGGTACTGGGGAGACCTGGGGGTGGCAGTGGATTTGGGCAGCTACTGGAGTCATAGTGGGAGTGCAGGTGCCCCTGGCCATGGTGTCAGCTGTGGTCTGAGTGCACTCCTGTAACACTCCAGCCCCAGAGCTGCGGGCTCACAGGCTTAGCTAGGAACTTTAATATATATATAGGGTTCTTTAATTCCGCAAAATAACTTCAAGAGAATAAGCCACGGACTTGTTTTGAAGGGGTTTCTTAACTATTTTATGGTCGAAAATAAAGGAGCTTGGCAAAGGTTCAAAAAGGGCACTACACAAGCTAGACAAAATGTTTCATCACAATACTCAATCCAGCACATACTAATCTACAGCACCCAAGTTTTGAATATTAACTTGGTTTAATAAGTTAATCAATTCAGAATGCTTAAGTCAAATGCAGTCCTTCCAGCTATTAGCCACCAAAGCTTTATGAAAGGAGTGATGAAAAAAAAGCAGGGGGAGCAGGAAGAGAGAGGAGGAAGACGGAGAGACAGCTACCACTGAGACTTTGTGGAAGACCAGCTCTCACAGGTCCAGATGGCAGGGTTGTGACCCATCACACCTATGTCTCTGGTTTTATTTGTTCTGGTCTCTATAGTCAAATCTCCCATGTGGGGCCTCTGACCCACCAACCACTCAGGGGTTCCTCACTCAGGGTGAGGGCAGTGTTCTCACTGTCCCTGCCAATCCCAGCCTGGGTCAGGGGCTGCGGGAGCTGTGGGGTGTTAGAGTTTCCCCAAGATGTTTGTGACTGGTAGCTGCTCTGGAACTTCCCCATGTGGGCTCCAGGGCCCTGCCATGAGGGATATGGGGCCACCCCACCTCTGTGAGGTTCCACCCATCCCTTCCCCCTCCACACACAGACACACACACACCCACACCCACACACCCCTACAAGGTGGTTCTGACCCAATAATAACTGATCTTGTGTATAACAAGTCCCAGTGCAGCTACTGGGCTGAGTGAGGTCCCAGTGCAGCTGGAGTGAGTGGAGGAGACCCAGAGCCAGCTCCTGGAGTGAGTTTGGGCGGCCACAGGTCTTGGCTGGGGTATTAGGAGGGTGCAGGGTCCCTCACCTGGTACCCCATAAATAATGGGCTGATTGCAGGAGTTACAGTCACTATATAATAAAAGCAGTTCCCTGACATGTGAACTAGTGTCTTTGTTCTGCCCAAAGATAATTTAGAAAAAACATTGCACCTCAGTCAAGTGGGTCATGGTACCTGCCTTTCCTAAACCCCTACTGGCTGCTCCTGAGGCCCTGGTTGTTCTGTATCTCTTCCCACACTCGGGACACTCATAGGGGCCTTTGTTGGTGTGGATGATCTGGTGTCAGATCAGGCTGGAGCTGTCGCTGAAGCTCTTCCCACATTCCCCACACATGTAAGGCTGTTCCACATTATGGATGTGCTGGTGGGATAATGAGGTGGGAACTCCAGCTGAAGATCTTCCCACATTCTAAGCACCTGTAGGACTTCTCCCTAGTGTGAAGCTGCTCATAGACAAACAGGTCAGAGCTCCTGCTGAAGGTCCGGCCATCTTCCCGGCACAGGGTGGGTATTTCCTCCTCACAGCACCCTGGGCTGGGTTTGGAACCCCTCCTCCAGGAGGATCTCCGGGGCTTTTCCTCCCCGCTGCCTTCCTGCACCATGGAGCCGTTCAAAACAGCCTCTGCCACGAGGTTCTGCCGGGGAGATTTGTCCTCTGTGCTCTCCGTGCTCAGCTCGGGGACTTGCAGCCTCCTCCTCCATTTGGCCAAGGCTTGGGAAGGAGAAATCCTAGTTTTTGGGGAAAACCAGATGTGAGGCCATTGGGCTGGAGGTCCTCCTACTCAAGTCCATCTCTAGAAGTCCCCAGGCATCTTGTGTCCATAAAAATCTTAAAAACACCAAAATTCAGCCCAAAACAACCCTCTCAGTTTTCCCTCTCTGGTCTCTCCACTTTGGGGTTCTTGGGGCTGCTGGGGTCCTGTGGGTCTTGGGGCTTCCCCGTCAATAAGCTCCTGCTTAGGAATGTCAGGGGTCGTAGGGGTCCCAGGGGTCACCTCTCTCAAGACTCACACCCTCTCCAGGCTGCCGAAGGTCCTGGCAACCTCTTCTGTGCTACTCCTCCCTCTTCTCCAGACAGCCATGGGCTTCTTCTTTCTGGAAGCCCCATTCCAGGAGGCCGGGGCTCCCCCCTCCCTGTGCTTCCCCCACCCTTCTAGAGTGTCAGGGGTCCTCTAGCTCCCGTATCGACCCTCTCTGCTCTCCTTGCTCCAGGGATCTTGGAGTTCCCCCTCCCTGCTCTCCTGAAGGATTCTCAACACCAGTGTTGGCCCCTCTCCTCACCCCTCACCCCGCTGCTACCAGGTATTTGCCATGTGGCTTTGGGGACCCTGTCCCACACCGCCCACTGCCAGGGCTCTGCTGGCAGCCATCACCAGGACACCCCATAAAAAAAACCTCCTGGGGAACCCCAATGTTCCCCCAAGAGGCATTTGTGGCTCAGCTTTGGAGTCCTGCAAGCATAAAAATTACAGTTAAGAAAATGAATAAGTGAAAAGAAAGTAACAGAGTAGAAAGGTACAGTCACCCCTGAGGATCCGGCACAGACTTAATCGTTTCAATTGTTCCTTGGTCCAAGGGATGGTTGAGGTCTTGATCTGTCAGGGGTGGGGGAAGCCCCCCCAAACACAAGGTTCAGTGGGTCAATACAGGTTCAAGTTCAGGTAGAACACTCACGTACTTCCCCTGGGGGGGAGTTTTACACTGTCTGATGTAACCCTGGGGGCACTTCAGGGGTCTCTGATGGTTTCTGGCCCCTTCTCAGACATGACCTGCCTCTCCCATCAGTGGCTGAGCCAATTGTGGCCCATGAGAAGGGTTGAAAACCTCTAGGCTCCATGGGAATGTCCCAGTCTTTCCCCGGGGAGAGGTTTCCCCTCTGACACAATTGTGTACAGAGGACATTGCCCTAATCCAAAGCACTGTCCTACTTGGCAGGATGTGCTTCTGATGGGCCTCTTCCCTTCCCTGGCTCCAAGACCAACCTGTCCCCTTCGGGAGTGGGTGTTTCCCCTTCTGCCCCATGGCAGTTCCTTTGCCCATGGGCAGCAAAGCACCTGCTGCTTTTGCAACTGGAGAATGTTGTGGCCATGAACCATGAACATTCCAGCCTCCCCCAGCTTTGCACCCCAAAAGCCATAAGGAATCAATGTTTCCTCAAAACGTCCCTATCCCACTGAAAATGGCTTGATCCCACCCCAAACTGGCTCTATCCCACACCAAATTGGCTCAATTCCACCCTAAATTAGCTAGATCCCACCCCAAAACCACCTGATTACACAGTTGCGTATCACCTTCCCCGCCCTGCTGTCACTCTGTCCCTGCCCTGCTGATCCCAGTTGTGAGAAAAACCTCTTTTACTCAATTTAGTTAGGATACAAATATCTGTGAGATAAAGAAGTTTAGCAGAAAAAGAATGTTTCTATTTCAGCACCCGCTGGGTGCCTCGGCCAGGAAGGTCCAAAAAAGCAGGCCACCACCCCAAAAATCATGCTTTTTATGTGTCCCTAGAGTCCCGCCTTGTTAGTATAATGAGAGGAGTGGGCCTCTTCTTCTGATTGGATTTGGCATGCCCCTGAGGAGTGGGCCTCTTCTTCTGATTGGATTTGGCATGCCCCCTGTGCAGGGAGACGGGGTCTCCTGGTCAGAATGACCACTTTCCTCTGCACACAAAGAGCTTGCCATGTGGCGGGGGCCCTTTTCAGCCATACCATTATCTATTTTCATAATTCCCTATTCCTGAACGCAAATTGTCCCTGGCACCAGTTGCAGACAGGACCTGGTACCTTACAACTTCCACAGTATGCCTAAAGAAAATAGTTCCTGAGTTAATGAACTATTTGCTTGTAATAAAACCATATTCTTTTATTTCCCACAATACTGAGCTGTATGCTAGAAAGCACACTAGATATGCTGCTTACTGTGTCCTCTTAAAAGCAAAATCTGATCGTTTTTATGTCTTGTTTACAATTTTCTCTTGCAAGTTCTGTAAAAATCAATTTTCTGAAACTGGAACTGCGATAGATAGATTAGGGATCTGCAGCTTTATTACCAGTTTATTATTTTCTTGTAACACACTTCTGGTAAGTCATGTGACAGTATAGATATTATACAAAAGTACTTTTCCTGGAACCTGTCTTACTTTTTTCAGAGTTGTTGCAGCACTGTTCCAGCCTGTCCTCTCATGTAAGTAATGTAAAATTACTATTATTAATGTTATTATTCAGTTTGCTTGTTTTTATCAGTTGTATCTTTAATTTAGTAAAGTGGGAGAAAAAGTGGCAGTTAAACATTGTTTTAGTTGTGCTCCGTGTAATTACAGACAAGCTTAAATATAGTATATAGTTGGCACATCTGTTCTTACTGCAATAATTTGATGGGTTTGAAACTTAGAGCCTTTGAGAAATAAAAAAGAAGATTACAAGAAAGGTTTGTTTTTTTAAGCATATATCTTGTCTCTTAAATGAAAGGCATGATTTATGTGAGAAGGAGGATAGCTGCCTAACTAGCTACCAAGAGAATATTCTTTTCTTTCCTGTGTGAATATAGAAATACAGAGTTAGATCTGCAATCATTGAACCATGCGGTTAAGCACATTCAGATACCAGTGGTTTTGTGGTGATATGGGCTGAATGGTGTGGGTATGTTTAAAAGTTCAGTTTGAACGGATTTAAAGAAAACAGTGTTTGGGGGCAGAGCATGAATTGTATGTGCTGTGCCACAACACATTTTGCTGTTTTATCAGTTTCTTTCAAAGACAAAGGTTTAAGATTCAGTTGTACATTCACTCTTGCTAACCAACAGAACGCTGACCAAGGGCATGCCACAAAAAGCTGTTTTGCGGTAGAGTGATCCTTGAAGCACAGCAGAATGCAATTATCTTCTAATTACTATTACCAGTTAGTCAGGGAGGCTACCTTGGAGTTACCAGCCCTGATATTAAAACATCTGCAGTAGCAGTAAGATTGAAAGGGATTGCACAGTATTCTGGGAATGTAGGAGTAGGAAGTTTTCATTTACCCTGTCAGCTTTTCTTTCTTCTGTGACAGTGCCTCTCAATGGGACAAGAGACCTCTTCTGAATGCATTTCTAGAGTTTCTCTTCAGACATTCACAGGTGTCTTATATCTAAGGCAGAGAGAATAAAGTGGCAAATGGTTCTCTTATTAGAGGGAAGTGGAGGCATGACATCAGCAGAGGCAGGTCCTTTAAGTGTCAGAGTGAGGGAGTTTCAAGGCTTGCAGTTGGTATTTTCTAGCTTTCTCTTGTGCTCAAATGTTAAATCCATAAGGCAAGTTTAATATTTCTAAAGCTGATGGAGGAAGTAGAGGAGAAGGGGGGTGGTATTTCATGGTATGATCTGTATGTAATATTACAAATTGATTGAGAGCTGGGAACTGAGGTTTATTTGATGCAGATAAACCAAAATAGGAAGAGGTGTTTTGGGTGTGGTGACCATTGTCAGAAGCAGTGTAAAAAGAAAGGAGAAGCCAGACAGCTTAGAGGAGTTATATGGACTCTCTAGATTTGTTACCATGTAAAATCTTTGTTATGGTGTAAAACTTGGCAGTCTCATTTATTACGTAGTCTGTATTTCAGACTGGTAAGTGGCTATTGCTCCCAAATGTGATCAAACCTCAATAAAACCCCAAACCCAAACAAAACCAGCAGCAGACTGCCAGGATTGTACATCCTGTACATTGGTACTTCCCACTGTCTAGACACACCATAGGAAGCAAGAATGATCCATGATTTTCTCTGTTAATGCCACTTAGTACAGAGGTTTTAAAAGTCCAGAGAACCAAAAGAGCTAAGCAGCAAAGCAATGATAGCAAGGCAGCCTCTCTCTCCTGAAGGACTTCTGATTGCATGTATTTATTTTGGGCTATTCTACATGATGTGATACCTTTTATATAAATCAATGTTATTGCAGTACTATTATTGACAAATGAAATCAACTGCTGTTTGTATTTAGATCCAAATCCTGATGTGAAATGAATACAGACTTCCACAAACTCCTTTTTGAAGTTTCTGAGGCTTTAGTCACAGATGAACTGGCAGCACTGAAGTTCCTCAGCCTGGATTATGTTCCCATGAGGAAGCTGGAAGCTGTCCAGGATCCAAAGGCCTTCTTCGAAGTGCTGCAGGAGAAAGACTTGATCGAGGCAGGGAACCTGGCCTTCCTCAAGGAGCTGCTCTACTGGATCGGTCGGATGGACCTCCTGGGGGCCCACCTGGGCTCCAGCCGGGAGCAGATGGAGAGAGAGCTGTCGCTGCGAGGCAGGGCACGGGTGTCACCTTACAGGTGGGCACAGAACCAGCAAACCTTTGCACACAAAATGTACAGCAGTCAGTTGTGTGCTGTCATGTTTCCTGTGTGCACTGTTGTCGTATTACTATCCCAGCATGATTGCATTAATTACAGCATGAATTCCTGCCAGAGTGAGTTTTACGTTTTGCAGTTCAAATGTGTAATTGTGGTGTTTACTTCTTATAACTTCCTTGAACAGTCTCTCTGCTCTTTATTGTCAGGCAACTGTTATATGGAATTGCAGAGGACTTGACTCCAGAAGATGTCAGAAGTGTGAAGTTCTTGCTCCAAAAAAAATTACCAAAGAACAAGCTCCAGGATAATGCTGTATGAAAAGTGATCTTGAGAAGGTTTTTTACTAGTTCTTGTAAGAAGGGAGGAAAGAGAAAGCAGTCTGCTCTCATGAAAATCTGTTGAAAGAATTGTGATTTTAGCTGTGCGAAGAAATGGACTGTTAATTTTTCTTTGTATCTTTTCTCTGCCCTTTTTTGTTCTCCTGGTCTTATTTTCTCTCCACCACCTGTCTCCCTAATCTTTTCTTCTTGCAAAATCCGTCAAGCTCTTCTTTTAATCTTTGCTTGACATTTATAAGAGATTTGCTGTATAGAAGAGTGATATTTGCTAAAGGAAAAAACAATGTTTTGGAGACAGAAAATTGGGATCTAATGTGAGTTCAACCACAAATTTTTATGTCATTGTGTACATTTTCTTCTTTATTGTAATTTGGAGCAATGACATTTTGTTAACTTCCCCCCAAAGGTATTACGATTTTTAACAAACTAGCTTAATACTTGTAAATAATGAACAATGTTATAAAAATGCTTGGTATTATTAAGGAGCTTCCCTAAAAGTCCTAATTGCGTATTGTGGCACCTAGAGGAAAATTAGCAGATTTACTTCCAGCTTGAGTGTGGATGTTGTCTTCTGCTCTGTCCAGAGGTGTCTGATACTGCAGTTATTGAAGGTCTGTATCAGTTTGAGTTATATGTTCTTGTTTTACCAGTCAATGTTGCAGGTCTTAATGGAAATGGAAAGAAATGGAATAATTAAAGAAGATGACCTGACAATGCTGAAAGATATATTAAACGCATTTAGAGCTGACATAAAGAAAAAAATTGATAGCTATGAAGGAAAAAAAAAAGGTAAATTTATTTAATCTGCTGATAAAGAATAGAGTTGGGATCTATTGTCTGTTGTCTCTTGGGGTTTTTATGGCTGCATTGTTGGCAGCTTAGAAGTTCAGAGATAAAAGAGGGAGACTTTACACTATCCCAGGACAGGCAGAGTGGCTCTTGAAACCTGTGGTTTCTCAAGTGTTCTGCTACTTCATTATCCCATCATGCCTTCTTGTATCTGGCCTTGAAACACATTCTGTGCCTTGTCTTCTTCTCCCTCCTCTTTGCCTTAAATGCACTTTATCTGTTCTGTGCAGTGCTGGTTTTGGACCAGCATATCATTTCAGTCACTGAAAGAGACTGGAAACTGGGGAAAGTTGTATTGGAAGATTGTCAGCATTATCTTCTGTTAGCCAGGCTGTTTGCTCTTAGTCAGAGGTAAAGTCCTTGAAGATCCGGTCCTTGGCTAAAGTGTAGCTTTCTATAACCAAGTGGGAAATTCCGAGGGCTTCAGTGTATCTGGGCTGCTGCAGCCGAGGTGGTGCCTTCTGACACCACAGCCGCGCCTTACTCTTTGGGGAACAGGATTCTCACTCACTAGCAACTGAGACCTGTTTTCCTTATAACTTCCTTTGGAGTGGCTCAGGAAATGAGTTTTTTCAGACACACTGACACAGCCCGCACAGTTCCCTGCAGAGCTGCTGACAAGTTTCCGCTGCATGTCTTTGATGTCTTTGTGCTGCTGACCTCTACTGGTGACTCTAAAAGAGCAGAAGAAAACTGCCAAGTGTAAGCAAGTCCCGTGTCAGGGGAATGGCTTTTTAGTAGTATTATTATTTTGTCCCCCTTGATAAATAGAAAAAGAGCATGTCGTGTAGATCTTGTTGCCCTGACAACTAAATTTAATTTAAACACATCTGTGTAACTTGTTGAAGGGGCACTGTGATTGTTCCCTTGGATAGAGTCATGAATTGATGATTTCTTAACCTTTTTTTTTTTTTTTTTTTCCCAGAAAGTTGTATTCAAATAAGTATTTTATTGCATTGAGGTCTTCCACTATGCTAGCATTTTGCATCCTTGTGCTTCACCCAAGCAGTGGAGAAGTCAGTGGCCTTGGAAGTAAATTGACCAGCTGTAGTGTACCATTGTACAAAAATGGGTCTCTTCTTTCACTTATGTATGCCATAGTGGAGATGCTAGTGAATGACGTGCCTGGGATCACTACTCACATGCAGCCTTTATTATCTGCATCTTGCTACCAGTAAAAGAACAGAGAAGAATTGGAGCACAGTCTCTATAATAACCAGTAGTCTGTGAAACTGGAACTGTGCTTGGCCCAGCTCAACAATATGGTAGTGTGAAAACCACCCTCCCTCTCATTCCTTGTACTGTTTTCTTGAGTGTTGAAATAGGCACAGTGGAAGATTTATCTTTTTTGTCCTAAAACATTCTGTTTATCTTTTCCTTCTAAGAACATTGGTCTCAGGAAGAACTCCGCTATCCTGTGGCTGCTTCTGTGCATCCAGGGGGACCAGGAGCAGAGGGGGAGACAATATACCCAGTAAGAAATACTTCAAGATTACCTTTAAAGTATTTATCCAACCTCCTGGAGAGGGAGCATGAATTTGTAAGACTAAGCAGGTGGAACAGCTGAGAGGGAGGGGCTCTGGCTTTATATGTAGGCCTTGGAAAAATTCCTGTTTTCAAAACAAGACCAAGGCTTCTTCCTTTCTGGGGACGGGGCTGTCAGCAACCTTTTAGGCAATAAATAAAGCTGTTGTGTGAAGAAAACCAATCTTAATGATAATGGAGACTGGGACATTAAAGTCCTGCTGGGATTCTCCTGGACAGATGGGAAGGGAACAGTAGAACCTGTTACCTCACTAGAATCCCACAAGGACCATCAGAGGGAATGGTAGGGTGCACAAGTTTTACCTCTGCACATGCAAATTTTTATTTCTGGATACTCACCTTCTCATGTCAAAATCATCTCCACAGCACAGAGACAGGGGAGGAGGGACTCAGGGAGACAGTGCAAATTCCTCTCCCCTGTGGCTACATTGTATTTTTAGGTTTTTCCTTTCTTGTTTCTCAGCCCTTGTGATTTTTGTCCTTTGGATAATGAAGGACCAATGATCTGTGTATAGCATATTTCTCTTTTGAATGCTTGTCATTGCTTTCTTATCTGCTTTTTTGTTTCTACAGCCTGTGGAAACATATAAGATGGAAAATAACCCCCATGGTTACTGTGTGATTCTTCACTACATTTTTAACAATCCGCATTACAACAGAAAAGTTACAGTGAAGGATGGAGGTAAGTACCTATTCAATCCATTTACTGGTTCTTTTTTTCTCTCATAATACTCCAAGACAATTATCTAATCTTTCCTGTGAGGAAGAATCATGTCCACTGTACTCCTTGGCCTCCAGAGTAACTGGAGTGACAGGCACTGTAGAAATTGGAAATATGCCACTTCCAACAGTTTAACTGATGGCTTAAAGAGGGATCTGATTTTTGTTCTAGGTAAAAAGCATTGTCTTAATTGGTTATATCTACCAACCAGTGAAGGAGGGATTACTATTCTACCTTTTCACTTTTTGATTGTTTTAAATTCTTAGCTATCATACAAAAATGTTTTTAAGTCCTTAAATTCTCTTCAAAGTTCAAATAAATGCTCTGCAATTTTCCTTAAAGCCTGTCTTCCTGCAATTCACTTTAAAGGTAAAAAAAGAGTTTATCTTAAAAAAGTAAAATCTCCTTCATGAAAGGACACATCACAGATTTTTTAACTCCATCCAGCCTGTCTAATGGCTGCTTCCTTCTCAGCTACTTTCTCACAGCACACACAACAATTAAGTCATCATTTGCTGAGAAGTCTTCAGAGCATTTGTGAGCAGGTTACTCTGCCTTCCTTCTTGCTGCATTGATCATTCTCACAGAATGAGAGATTTATTTAACTTGAGAGTGGCAGAATTTGTTGTTCTAAAGAGGTGGTACTTCTTTAACTTGCCAAGAGTTGTTCTTAGGCATCTGAGATTAAAGCTTGCTTTAATGAGGTGAACTTCACTAATTTGTACCGATACATCGTATAATTTGAAACCTGTTTTTGTTTTAGATAGCACAGTACTTAACCCAGTTGTGTTTAAAAAAAAAATGAGGCAAAATTAGGCATGAGTTTTTCTAATAGGATTTGTCTGGCTAAGGGTCAGTCCAGGTGAGTTTATGGGCGGGATCTGAACACTTCTGTTAATATCTGATCTGCCACACAGACACTGATGTTTCAGCATCTCCCTTGTCATTGTTTATGTTTAACAAGTTCCTTCTGACTTTTTTCCCCAGAGGTTGTGAAGAGGGTTTTTAAGTGGCTTCAGTTTGAGACAGTTGAGCACATGGATCTGGAAGCAGAAGAAATATATACGAAAGTTAAAGAATACAGTGAAAGAGATCATAGAAACATGGACTGCTTTGTTTGCTTCATTTTTTCCCATGGTGAAAAAGACAAAATAAAAGGCGTTGATGATGAGTTTGTAAACATTAAAGATTTAGTCTCCTGCTTCAGTGAATCTAATTGTCCTTCTCTTGCTGGAAAACCCAAGATGTTTTTCATCCAGGCCTGCCAAGACTCTCTTGGTCACCCAGCTGTTCCAGTAGCTGCCGACTTTCCTGGAGACGCTGAGGGGGATGCTACCCCTCTGACTTCCATTCCTGATCTGGCTGATGTTCTGGTTGGCATGTCTACACTGCAAGGCTCTTCGTCCTTCTTCAGTAGTGAGACTGGCAGTGTTTACATTCAATGCCTCTGTGACAAGATGGAGTTGCTTTGCCCACTGTAAGTACTGTTTAATTCTTGTACATGTGGGGTATTGCAGACATACATACCTAAGCATACTATGCTGACACATCAGTGGTTTGCATTTTTACTGTATAATGTTTTTCACCTGCAGGGCAGCAGAGAATAGTAATTATTTTGGAATTGGGCATTGGTACTCTTCTATGAATGAGTCAAAGTATAAGGGACTTTCCCTAGTTTGCTGGTGAGAAAACCAGGGTTATAATGCTGGAACATTACACAGAAACAAGTGTGTGTATGTGTGTGTGTGTTTTAACATTTTTTGACTGACAAATGATTTTTCTTCCAGAGACACCTGATGAGATTGAATTTGTTGAATGATTACACAGACAAAATAATCAGTGTTCTCTAGTCATAATTTTCATTGTTGCCTCCCTCCCATCCTCTCATAAATTTGATTTAGAAAATAGAATTTCCCTTGAGACATCACTTTCTCAAGGTGTCCAGAAGAAGACATTCAGAATGTATAAGTTTGGCCCTGTTTCATCTTGGTGCACTCTTCTAATTATAACTAAAGCAGGGGACTGTGCTTGCTGGTAAAGCAGCGCTACATGGAGGTGGTTTTATTCCCCCAGACATACTGAATTCCGTGGTTATACAATGGAGTGTGCAATTGCAGTGGCAGGTAGGGTGGGGGAGGATACCAGTCTTCCCTGATATCACTTTATTGGAGCAAACACAGCTTACCTTATTGGCAGAGCTGTGAGTACCATGCATTGCAATGTAACTGTTCCTCAGTACATGTATTTCAGTGTAATAACTTTTCCTCATTTTTGTTCAAGCGGCATTGATCTCGTAACCATCCTGACAACAGTGAACAAGGAATTGCGAGGAAAAGAATTTAAAGTATGGAAGCAGATGCCAGAAGGAAAATTAAAAATAGAGACACAGATAATAACAACACTACAGAAACAATTAATCTTTGAAATTCCACAAGGACCACCAAGTGAAAAGTAGAAAAATAAGAATACATTCAGTTCAGGAATCACATCTGGAGTGGAATTCCACAGGGAAGAGACTTCACATGAGAAATTATCTGGATCTGTGTGGTTAGCCCCAGTCCTTTAAGGAGCCATAGGACCTACATTTTCAAATTAATCAGTCTTCTGACACCTGGACCTGTGGCAGTCGGGTAAGGCTGTGGTTAAGTACAGACCTGGCTTTTTGTCCTGGGTTCAGTCTGGGTTTCACATGAGGAACCATGGGTCGGGTTTGTAACTGCCTTACCCAGAGGTGAGTCCTTCTCTGTCTTTGGAAGCTATAATTTTTCATGGAACATAACATCCTGATCCAGAAGAACCGAAAAAACACGATTATGATACGACAAATTTGGTTCTTTTCCTCTAAGTATTTAGTTCGGTTTGTGCTGTTCATTTACTTGGCTAAGCACTACTGTGGTGTATGTTTCTGAATAAGTAAAGGTTCTCACTGCACTTTTTCTCAGTGCTGTGGAACACTGGAAGAGAGCTCTTTGTACATTTGTTTCTGTTGTAATAAATTGTCTTGTTTTTTACATCACCTTGGTCTGTGGTGAGTTCTTCTATTGGATGAGCTGTCTGAGGGACGGTCAGCATGACAAACACTTCTACCTCAGCAGAAGTCATTTTGCTCTTGGAGAGTGTGATGGCAGCCACCCCAAGGGGCAGCAGATTGATATCCCTTCAACAGCAGCTGGAGACATGGTAGGAAAGAGTAAGTTCAGGATTGTCATGATAATGGCAGCTGATGCCAGTGAGGCCATTCTTGCCTTACATCCTCAGCAATGTGTAGGTGGTATGTGGGAGCTGTATGTGATTCTAACAGCTACATCCCTTTGGAGTTTATAAAAAGGTAAAGGATGAATTTGAGACACTTTATAACTTTTTTCAGTTTGGAGTTTTTGGAAATCCATGTCTAGCCATAAAGGAGGGGTTCTTTATTCAATCCTGCTTCTGTTCTGGAAGCAAATTATTTTTTTCTGATTCCATGCAATATGTCAGCAGTTGTTTTTTGCTCCCCTTATGCTTTTGCAACTTCTGAGTAAAAGAAAGGCTGCCTGTTCTTAGAATTACAGCTCTGTTCACATTGATTTCATAAATAACAAATAGACATTACAAGCACTATGTAAATGATACTGCAGCAGAAGTTAGGAGAAGCTGAGACTGGGTATGGTGTGGCTCTGTAGCTGACATTTGGTTAACCGTTTAGGAAATGTGGCAACAATTTATTTACATTTTTGTAATGTTTTCATCAACGGGGCCCTGATATGAAGTTAGCAATTAGATTTGTGGATGTCACTGTATGTTAAGGAAATACAGCTTAAATTAAATAACTGCTTCTTCTGGGAGAAATGTACTGAAAGTGAAGCTGTGAATCCATAGCAGTTTTGTATCTCATACTGCTCTGTGTCACAGTTCAATACACTCCTACCAAGTTCTTTCAGCTCTTCTACATGAGGAGGAATTGGACATCAAATTTCCTTATTTGGTATATTTGGTGCTACACAGGATTTTCATTTAGTGGTGTGAGAGATATACATAGGTATGTTCACCATCATGACATTGGATATCCCCAGTCATGGTGGAGCATGTGGGCTGAAGCCAGCTTGAGCCCATTGCTCTTTTCAAGTTTAAGTATTTTTATGAGTTGTCCAGGTTTTATACTCTTACATTGAGTTGGTCGGAGCCAGTATTCACACCCTCCATGCTGGTCTGGCTAGCTCAGGAACACATTATTCCTTAGTAATTGTCTTTGGGTACCTGGTGACTCACAGGTGTAGATTCTTCTCTAAAACTAAGGTTACCCTCCAATCTCCCTGATGCTGAGGTAAATGGAACTTTATGATCTGTTCTTCCCTGAGATCATGTGCTTTTTGCCTGTGTCCTTTGAGCCGTCCTCCACTGTGTGTGTGTGTGGGGAGGGGGTGTTGGTCAGTCACACCATCATCATTAAATCAGCTTGGTGTTTTGTTATACCTGTTAATATCAGGCCACTTTCATAGTTACCATTATTTCTTGCTGATGAAGACCTACTAGAAGGAAGAGAAAAATCTGTCAAAGTCCTCTAAAGGACTGCAGAAAAAAGCTGTACCCTGAATTTATATGTGGCTTGTGCAGCAATCAGGGGAGGAGAAAAGGCATTTTGAGTTTTATTGTTCTGAGCAAAGTACGCTCACACACACCTGCAGCAGGGCAGCTGGGACATGTTTATGTCCCTCCCACAGAGCTGAGTGGTAAGAAGGAAGTTGGTTCTGACATTTGCTGGCTTTGGTTTTCCTCTGTAGCATAATTTACAGAATGGTGAGGGGCAATTGGCTCTCCCCTCTGAAGGCCCTCAGCTTTGTTTTTTTGCCTGTCCTCCCTTTTCTTTCCTCCCAATACATGGCTGAGAGGCCAAATGCTGGCATAAAACAATCTTGGCACCTAATAGTATGTTCTGGTTTTAGGCAGCAGAAGCACTACCACAGAAAGTGGAGCCAGAAGGCTGATAGGAAAGAGAAGTTGGTGAGTTGAAATCCTGCAGGCTTAAGCTGCAGGCAATAGCAGAGGGATGTTAAGTGAAAACACTTAGAAGAGTTGGGGAGGACTGTTACCTTCCAGGGTGGAAATAATGGCATGAATCCTTATCCAGTCATTTGCATTTTGCTGCCTGCTCCTTCAGTTTAACAGCAGTTTCCCAGAGAGCTGTTTACACCCACCTTCTGTGGGAAGTTTGTCATTCTCTCCCCCTGAATGGTTTTAGGGTGACTTGTTCATGTGCTGCTCTTGGGATGGGCTGGTGGGACGTGTGAGGAGCCTGCCCGTGTTCAGCTGGCTGCCAGCTTGTCCCATGGCACGGGCTGCTGTGAGTATTCCACCCCCTGTGGAAGGGTTCGCTCTTAGTTCTCAGTACAAATTCACGTACCGATGAGTTTTGATTCACTGAAATGTTGGCTGAGCCTGTGATCTCTAAGAACTCCTGCAGAGAATTCTGAAGACCAGGGAGAAGTAGAAACAAAATACATGCCATTAAGGAGATCAGGCTATGCAGTGGGGAGTCCAGAGCTACATTTTTCTCTGGAGGTTTTGGGTGTTCAGCCCATACTGGTTAACCTTTTTATTCTGACTCCTAACTAACATGGGTACATTCTCTCACAAATTATTCAAATTTGCCTGTTTTCAACTAGATATGTCAAATTATGAACAAAGAATGGCATGTTTAGTCTGAAATTACATCTGTACAATGTGCTAAAAAATATAAGTGAGATCTTTGGGAATTCCTGGATTCCTTTCTGTATGTCCTTTCTGTAAGTCTGTCTTTGCTCATCACTCTATCTGTTCTGTTACTGACAGCCACTGGAATTCCTCAGGCCCCAAACATGGCTGGCCCTTGTGGATACCAACCATACATTTCTAGCTAGGTGGAACATCTTCCTGGATGTGCCCTCTGAGCTTGGCCTAAGTCTTCTGTATTAGTTTTTTATGTGTATAGCCATTCTATGTTTAGGCCTGACTTATCAGGCATATCAATACAGAGAAGGATCCACACCCCCTTTGGCCTCTTTGCTAGAAAAATCTTGTTCTGGCATGACTTGAGGACATGTTAGCTTATGGCCTGTTGAGAAGTACCTTGTTTTTCAGATTCCTTCCATCTTTGACTGAACTTGCCAGGGATGTGGTAATCAAATATCTTACATAAGGTTTTGAATATTGATAAGCCACTGCTGTGATAACAAGGTAAAGATATCTGCTTAATGTATTGTCAAACTGGTTTTTTACTGGGCTTTTTTGGGGGGGAGGAAGGGATGCTGGTTTCAAATTGGTGCTTAGAGAGAACACTGTTTCTTCATTGGAGAATATGGATGCTCTGAGGGTTGGTTGCTCTCCAGCATTAAAATGTTAAGGTTCGTTTGCAGAAGGATGAAATGCCAGATGGTAAAATCTCTTCCCTGCTGTTGTGAAATACCATCTACCCAGAGTGCTGCACCAGAAGGTGCATCTGAGGTGGAGCAGCATCCCAGGGCACAGAGCTCCTGTAGGTGTGCTCCTGGGGCTGCAATGGTCTTCAGCAGACATGGGAGGGGTGGGAAGGGAGCAGCTGTCCATGGCTGCTGGCTGC
The DNA here is from genome assembly GCA_035221455.1 of Xenops minutus. NCBI lineage: Eukaryota > Metazoa > Chordata > Aves > Passeriformes > Furnariidae > Xenops > Xenops minutus. The sequence goes on along the minus strand of JAWWEE010000162.1, from coordinate 27,060,831 downwards.
TAGTGTACGGGAGCAGGGAAGGTGCTGCCCTTTCTGCCCAGCAGCCCCAGAGGGCCCGCAAGGAGGGAGGCGAGCCAGTGGCATCACAAAAGCACCTTTCTGTTTGCACCAAAAGGGCTTGTGAGTGTGCGGGAACCAGCGCGGGGACAGCCCGAGCAGAGGGAGCCCTTTGGGGCCGCCCTGGCCGGTCCGGCTGGCTCCGGGGCAGGCGGTGGGATCCCCGGGGCAGGCAGTGGGATGCCCGGGGCAGGCGGTGGGATCCCCGTGTAATGGGTGGTAAGGGTAAAACCCTAGAAATTGCTTATCAAATTCTAAAACTTGTAAAGGTTTT
>JAWWEE010000162.1:27028349-27060400 GCA_035221455.1 Xenops minutus | reverse complement strand
CGGGGCAGGCAGTGGGATCCCGGGGCAGGCACTGGGATCCCGGGGGCAGGCAGTGGGATCCCGGGGCAGGCAGTGGGATCCCGGGGCAGGCAGTGGAATCCCGGGGCAGGCAGTGGAATCCCGGGGCAGGCACTGGGATCCCGGGGCAGGCACTGGGATCCCGGGGCAGGCACTGGGATCCCGGGGCAGGCAGAGCGGCGTGTCCCGCTCCGGATGTCCCAAAGCCGAGCGCAGGGAAGCACCGCCCCGGGATGCGGCCCCGCCCCGGTCCGTGCCGAGGCAGGAAGCGCTCGCAGAGCTGCCCTGCCCTGCCCTGCCCTGCCCTGCCCTGCCGTGCCGTGCTGTGCCGTGCTGTGCCCCGCTCTGCCGGGCCGGGCCGGGCCATGGAGCTGCCCCGCTGGCAGCTGCTGGCGGTGAGCGAGGAGCTGGGCGAGGAGGAGCTGTCGGCGCTGAAGTTCCTGAGCCGGGAGCAGGTGCCGAGCAGGAGGCTGGACCGAGCCCGCAGCGCGCACGACTTGTTCGAGGCGCTGGAGGAGAGGGGCGTGCTGGGCGCCGGAGACATGTCCTTCCTCAGGGAGCTGCTGCTCCGCATCGGGCGCCTGGACCTGCTGGCAGCGCCCCTGGGAGCCCGCAGGGAGCAGGTGGAGAGAGAGCTGCGGGAGCGGGCGAGGGTGCCGCCCTACAGGTGGGTGTGGGGGTACAGGGGGGTACAGGTGGGGATGGGGCCGCCCTACAGGGGGGTATGGGGCCACCCTACAGGTGGATATGGGGGTACCGGTGGGTATTGGGGCCACCCTACAGGGGGGTATCGGGGCCGAGATGGGCTCCCGGAGCAGGTTCCGAGGGACAGCGGGGACGGGGAGTGGTGTCCCTTGAGCCCAGCAGAGGGGGACACACCGTGCCCGTGCAGGAAGGTGGGGTTAGGTTGTGCCTGGGAACACGGTGGAGCAGGGCCCTCTGCTTCTCCTTCTAGGTACCTGCTCTTTCAGCTCTCAGAAGACATCACCAAAGATGAGCTGATGTCTTTCAAGTTGTTTTTGGACGGAACTTTGCCAAGAAGCAAGCTAACCCCTGAGACTGTAAGAATTTAATACTTTCTTTTTAATGATTATTATAGTCCATAGAGGAAATAGGGTTGCTCGTGGGGGAATGGGCATCACTCTTCTTCCTGGTGTCACTGTTAAGGTGAAAATGGCAGGAGAAAGAGGGTGCCCCTGGGTGCACATAAGGCTTGTCCGTGCTGATGTCGGGCACAGCCTTTGCAGCAGTGACAGCCAGCCACGTGCCAGGCACCCAAGGAGTCACATCCGAGCACTTGGGGCTCAGGACACTCAGTGGCTTTAATCAGTGAGAGACTGATGAGCACATTCATTCATAATCACCCACTGTGGGTATTATTTTATGATTTTGTTCATTTCCAAATGCAGAAAATACAGATCTAAGCAGCAGATCCTTAAGAAGGCTAAGGGCAATGAGCTTGGAATTTACAAAGAGCCTTGCAGGAGATCTGGTGCTCTTATGGGGTCCCAGCCTACAGTTCTGACTATTGGGTACTTTGTTCTGTATAATGAAAACTTTGAGGATTTTCCTTCTTTTCTTAGCTGAGGGACTGTGACCATGTAGTGACAGCTGCTCTAGTAAATCCATGGGGTGACCTCTGTGCTCTGCCACTCACTGTTTGACAAAGCTTCTGTCCCTCAAGTGCCCTTTTGCTTCAGAGTAATCTCTACACTATACTTACGTGGTTATCCCCCTCTTCCCATTGCTTCAGATGGTCACTACAGTGATTCTTGTGTTTCACTTTAGGGCACAAGATAGCTACTGGAAGTCAAATGAATGAAAGCATTCAAAATATTATTATATATTCCTGTGTGACTACTGTTAGATCTTGACAACTCTGAGCTGCTGAAGGGAAATGAGTATGTTTGGAGAAGATGTTTTTACTTAACAGTATTTGTAGGTTTTGCTGAACTAGGTTTAATTGGCTTAGCTGAGGTCTCAGCTGACTCTGTGAGTTGCATGTACTGTCAGTACATTAAAGCTTGGGTGCACATGCTGCAGCTTCACTCCCAGTTGCAGCATGGATGTGCCCTAAGAGCAAACTGCTTTTCTGATTACCCAGACAATGCTTGACATTTTCATTGAGATGGAGAAGAAGGGGCTTCTGGGAAAAGACAACCTAAGCATGCTGAAGAGTCTCTGTGAAAAAATTAACATCAGCCTGTGGAACAGAATTGAAGAGGGATTAAACCTATTTGGTAAAACAAAACAGCCTCTTCCCCTTAGTTTTTCTTGAAGTAACACATAGGTATCCTACAGGACTAATAATTAATGCTTTTAAGGTCAAGAAGAGATGCTCATCACAGAGGAAGAGAGGGGCAGCACAGGAGGCCCTGAAGGACACCTGGCATTACCTGTGGCACCTGAATTTCCTGGCAGTCATAACAACTCTTCCCAGGTAAGTCAGTTTCTTAGAAACATCATCCTTTTGTCTTAGAAGAGATCACCCCTCCACAATGTGAACAGTTATTTTAAGACCAACTGTTAAAAGCACTGTCTAGAAAAGAAGAATGCCCCACTGTACATCCTTTATTCTGAAGTTATGTCACAGGCACAGCTGCTGCAGTGTCACACCTTCAGGAACACCTGCAAGGGGAGCAAGGTAGGCAGAGTTCGTTGTACCAGGAAACACTCGGTGGGTGGCTGGGCATGACCAGGGTGGTCTGGGGGTCCTGCATAGGCTCCCCAAGGCTCTGGGGCACTGCACTGCCAGGTCCTGGGAGCAAAGCTGGATAGGGAGAGCTGCCTGGAGAGGAAGGCAGCTGGCTCTGAACCCTGCTGTGCCCTGGAGGACATGCAGCAGTTTCACCAGAGGTCTTGCTTTTCAACAGCTTGAAGCGTACAAAATGACCAGCCGACCCTGTGGAGTGTGCCTGATCCTGAATAATCACAATTTTGCCAAGGCCAGGGAAGGAGTGCTGGAACCCAGGTACCTGAGGGATCGGAATGGCACAGACGTGGATGCAGGTACTGTGAACCTTAAAGATGAGTTTGCCAATCTTTGAAAATAGAAACCTTGTTTCTTTTTCTACACTAAAGGTCTGAATTTCAGTCTTCCCTTTCTGGGATGCTTTTGTTGTAGTGGCTCAGTTGGCTCTCTTTACTGTGCTGACAAGCCCTAGTCAACTCAAGCCTTTTCTGGTTGACAGAGAACAATTTTTCAGCATTTTGCAGTTTTCCTGAGTTTACTGAAACCTTAAACAGCAGCCTGAGCCTGGACTTTACAAGCTAGGCTAGTTCTGCATCAGCTTTGTGCATGCTACTTCTAAAATGTCCAAAACTGGAAACAGATCTGCTGCTGAACCAGACTTGGGTGTTAATTGTTCAACATCCAACTTAAAAATGGAGGGAGGATTTTGGTGTTCAGGGGCCCTGATTTTAGCAGGCTATCCTGCAGCAGCCTAGTTGTGTGAGATCACTGTGTTTGCACTATCTGTGCCAACAGAGAAAATCCACCAATGAGCCTTTCCTGAAGGGAACTGAACTCCAACTTATTTCAAGAGTCAGAGCCAAGGTTTCTCTTCCTGTGACAGGGGTACCACCCAAATGGGGAGTGCTGTCCTCCTGGGTAAAGCAACTGCACTGTCCAACACCTTTGGAGAGACAAAGGGGCTAGCTGTAAAGTGGGTGGGGGAAAGAGATACAGCTTTTTTAATAGTTCTACATGCTTTCCAGATGGAGGCACAGCTGCAAGGAAGCCTTCCAATGACAATTAAGGGAACTCTGTAGAGATATGATTAGTGATTAGACTACTAGATTATTTCCAGACCAGGAATGTAACTACCTGGATGTAGTCATGTAGCAGGATCTTAAATTAAAAAAAAAGAAAAAAAATCAAGTAACTCTAGAAATACAATTTGCTATTTGCAGAGTCCAACTTTCATATAATGAAATATCTCCAATTTCCCCTCTGTTTACTTTCCAGCGGCTCTGAGAAATGTCTTTAGCAAACTTCATTTTAGAGTGGAAGAATACAGAGACCTCACTGCGGATGAAATCCGTAAGACTGTGAATATCTTCCGGTGTGAAGACCACGAGGACAAGGACTGTTTTGTTTGCTGTATCCTGTCTCATGGGAAAAAAGGCATTATATATGGTGTTGATGGCCAGGAAGTATCTATCCGGGAACTGACCACTTCCTTCACTGTACGGAACTGCCACTCACTTGCTGGAAAACCAAAAGTCTTCTTTATTCAGGCCTGCCAAGGTGATGCTTTCCATAAAGGTGTGACCATCGAAGCAGATTCAGAAGAGCAAGATGCTTCTGGGGAAGGAGACACAAGATTTCAGCTTGACTGCATCCCTGCTGAGGCAGACTTCCTCTTGGGCATGGCTACCCTGCAAAATTACGTGTCCTACAGAAGTCCAAGGGAGGGCACCTGGTACATACAGGCACTGTGCCAGCACCTGGAGTCCCGCTGTCCTCGGTACCTGTTTCTGTATTTTTGGCAACACTTGTATTTTCCTTCTGAATGACACGAATTTGATTTGAATGCAGAGGTAGATGAGGTGCAGTGGGAATGCACAGAGGGAAAAGAGTAATGTAGGACAGAGCAACACCATGCGCTCTTCAGAGCAGCTTAGCTCACTGCCTTGGAGCAGGAGCCATTAGCACTGGTACAGACTGAGACAGATGAGGATGTGGTATCTTTTCTGTTAACTGCCTCCCTAATGTAAACTGTACTTGTCTTTGCAGAGGAGAAAACGTTGTCAGCATCCTGACAGCAGTGAATCGAGAAGTGAGCAGGAAAACGGGCGAGCGGAATGCAGAGAAGCAGATGCCACAGCCCATTTTCACTTTACAGAAGCAGCTCATCTTTCCTGTCAACTAAATGAGAGAGAACTACATGGCAGAGGAAGCTGCAGCAGTCTGCAATCAGCTGTATCAAGCTAAGAATTTAGTAAAACAGACTTTCAGTGTCTGCTCTCACTACAGCAACAGATACTATTACTGAAAATACAGCTGAGGAGAAAAAGCCTTAAGAAATTTCTATTAATGTGTGTGACATTTTATACTGGAGAGCATTTCTGAGCTGGTCTCCAAGGTATGGTTTGCTGGCTAAAATACACTCAATGTCCTCTGTCAGCTGTACCACAGTGCTGTTGGTTTAGTAAGGTGTCTTTCCAAGGCAAATTTTAGAAAGACAACTGTTATGAAGCCTTGTGTATTTTATGCCTAACTTTTGCAAAATAAAGGAGGGACTGCTGCAAATTTTGTAGGCTATAATCAGCTCACATCAATGTGAGTTGATACTTCTCCCCATCACTTAAAATCATTCCTTCTTGGTGGCTTGGTACACCTCAGGATAAAGTCAAGCACTTGTCCTCTGGCATCCTCATCAGGATGTGTCTGTGACTGTATTACAGAGTATCCTCTACACAGAGTAGTCTTAATAGTGAAAATCAGTTGTTCTGGTACAGCTTCATGTTTGAAGATGTCCAGTTATGCTGTGTTCACTCACCTTGTGTTCTTCGAGTCTTAGTTGTAAGCACAGAAGAGGTCACTTGGTAAGTACCCAGCTCCTTAAAACATTACATTGCCTCCTGTGGTAAGCCTGCACACAGAACAGTTTCAATCTCTACCCCCTTTTTATCACAAATATATAGGGCTGACATAACATCAGCTACTGAGATGAAAAAAACACTGTGGTGGTGTTAGACCACACTATAGTGCTTAACACTAAAATGCTAGAGGAACATGTCAGCTGCTGTAAAATAAGGGATGGGGAAAACCCAAGGCACCACACCCACACCAAAAATTCCTCAAAGTACCAGAATACAAAGGGATTCATTTAAAGTGAGGCTCAACATTCAAATACTGTCTAGAGGTTGATGAGCTATTCTTCATTTGTGAAGTTTTTCATTCTCAAGTGAAAGGCTTTTCAAAGTGCAGCAGAAGGTTCTCTCTGAGTGTCCTGTTAAGCATCACACATTTATTACGCAAAGTCAGACCACAACTTGTCCTGCACATCTGCCACCTGTACCTGCTGAGGTATGAACACAACAGCCTAGAGCAGTCTGATCCCAGTTTTTAAATCCATTTCTTTGCTTCTAAAGCCACCACTTCTGCAGATACCAACTAACTCACTAGGCTTGTACATAATAATCACTAAATTTTAGCCACAAAAAGCCTAATTTTAGGTTTGTTATAGAACACTGTAGTATGGAAGATGACATCTGGAACAAACCACAGAAGACGACCTATACTGAAAAATGGCATGTTATACATGTTTATTTATCAAATTTACATTCCAGGAACAACAGTAAGTGCAAAAAGCAGATGGAAAAATACCAAGAAAATCCCAGACTGTTCAACATTGTGTGTAATCCCTTCATGTAACAGCCAAATGAAGCCCAAACCAAATTGCTCTCCTTCCTTCTCTGCTGCTGTTCTACTGCAGTAGACATTTAACTTTGACCACAGGTATTTTGAGCATGCAGGAATCACTGAGTTTATCAAAAACAGTGAAACTAGAAAGCTTTAAGTTTGTGCTTAGTTTAAGACAGTCTGAATACAGGTAAATACAAGAAGAATTTCCTTCTGTCTCTTGTAACTTTCACAGTCATGGGTAAGTCCTTTCTAGCATCTGTTTTTGACTCAAACCTGCAAGGTAACAGAACCTTGCTGAAATACAATTCTCCATTCCTTCCAGGTTTACCTCCCACTCAAACAAAAGGTCTGGTGCAGGATCTCAGCTATTTTAGTCATGCAAGTTTGTCACCTCTCTTACAGGAGCCAACAGAAGCCAAATGGTTCCTAGAATGATGGCAACTTCTAAAATGTTCTCAGAAATGTGTTATTAAAAAGAGTTTATCTTCTAGGTTTTGGCACAAAATGGTAAACTTGGAAGAAGTAGGAATTTTCCCTTTTGCTCCAAGCTAGGGATGTATATATGAAATGTGCGTGACCATCTGAAGGTAAAAAAGCATGACAGAATTTCAACAATGCACCACAGCATGGACCAACTGGATAAACACACAGACACAATGGTGCACAGGTTCTTCCATTTTCTTTTTACCTCATGTAAACTATCTGACGATACATCTTGCATGTAAAGTATCTGACAATATATCTCATCTGAGAGAAAACCAACCTACCAACCTCTGGACATCCACAGTATTGTCTGAACTGAACCAGTTTATATTGCTGGGCTGTGGAATATGGAAGCATCCCAAAGACAAACATGCATTTCATTAATATGCTTTTAGGTTAGAGGAATTCTGCCTTAGCTGATTTGCTACTCTGCTAACACACAGAATGATCTGGGGTTATCTCATGAAGCCAGTTAGGAACACAGCATAATACCTTCTGTAACTTACATGTATTCCTACACTAAACACACAAAATGGACATGCTTTGCCAGGCCACACATTTCTCTGCTGATAGCAAACTGTCTCATCTTTCATGAACTCCTCATTTCCCTGCAAGTTCCAGATACACAGGCAGACCTACCCGCCTCATCCACTGGAGACCCCTCCTCCTACCCCTCTCACCTCATGTAGCTAGGCAAGACACAGCTAAGGACGTACATACATAAATACTTACAGGAAAAAAATTAAATATTTTTCATTTAAAAAACAAGATGAACCCGTATATAGTTTTTTAAATAAAATTAACCTTTTATAAGTGTAAGATTTTGCTTAAAGAGCAAAAGGCAACTCCAGGAGTTCCTGAATATTTCTGTGCGCTGCTGACAGACAAGTTTCTGCTCAGAGTCCCTGTGCAAGGCTGAAGTGGTTACTCCTTTTACAAAAAAACCCCAAAACTTTTATCAAAGAGTCATCACAAGATCTATAGAACTGTAAAAGCAGAAAGGCCACATTACAAATTTCCTATAAATAAGGTTAAGAAGCTTTCTTTCCCTGCCCTACTGCACCTCAGTGTTTTATCTAATTGTATGGAAACTAAAATAATTTTATAATGTTGATAGGTACAGTGAAAATTTACAGGAGCAGTAAGAACCTCTTTTCATTCAGATCACTAGCAAAGACCATTCCTTCAGTTTTGGGAAACCTTTTCTTCTTTAAGTTATACAATAAATCTACTGTAGACTGTTCAGTTATGACTAGAACCGTGGACAGGAAGGAATCAAAAAAGCAGCATGGGCAGTAGTATTTTGATGATTACCACTCAGAAAGCAGATTTCTAAAATGGAGGTCTCTTTTGAGTTGGAAAGTCTGCCTCAATTATGTTCAGAATCACACTTCATCATCAAACCACCAGATTTCAATATCCCTTTAAATGCTACAAAGAACACCAACTTTTTTCTTCCTGGCTCTAAATATAGACTAGCAAATTTTGCCCTTAATGACAACTTTTAAACAAATCCTGCCTGAAATAATAAGAAAGTGAATGAAAGGCATAAAGTTCACTGCAGAACTCCCAAATATGCAGAATGCCTACCTGTCAAGAGAAGAGGCAGGTTGCTGAACTTCCAACACATGTCTTGAAGTAAATGCTCTCCACTTACGCCAAATAAAAAGAAACCTGGAATGAAGCACCTTGGGTTTATTTCCTTTTGCAACACTGAAATGTACCTGAGATATTTTTGTGTGTATGCAAAAATATCCTCATTTAAACAGATGCACACTACACTTTGGAAAGATTTCTTAGCTTGAAGTTTTCATCCCAGGACATGCTTTCCTGCTTTTTAATTCGTATTCATTGCACGTTCCTCTGTGTGCTTCGTCCAGAAGCTCTGGGGGAAAATTAACTTCTGTTAATACCTCACTAGCACAATTGCACTATTTCAAAATATAAATCCTGACCACCAGTTTCTGTGTTTGTAAACTGAAGTATTGTGTTCTGACACAGAGCTGCATGTTCTCTCCCTGGCTTCTCAAAATGGGGAGGAGTTCAAAAGAACACAGTTTCTGAAATGGAAAACACAAGAATAAAAAAAGTTTTCCTATTTGTTTGCTACAGAGAGGAATTTGGACCAACAATGTCGGTCAGACTGACTGTTATTTTAAAAATATATTTAAATTATATAGCCTGATTGCTAACAACTAGTAAAATACTACGGTCATATGGTGGAAAAAAGTAGGACACCTGCAAGACAGTCCTACACATACAGCTTAAAGGGTTAAAACACTGAGTGTCTACAATAGTTGTTTGCTTAAGTTAAGACAGATGCTGAAGAGGGTCTCAAAATTAAGCTTTGGTTTTTTCTCTCTCATCTCCCACAAAAGCCTTCTTTCTCAAACCCAAGCGATGCTCTTTTGCTCCTTAATCCCAACACTTCTCTCCCACATCTTTAACATGCACGTGCCTTCTCCAACTCTTCAGTAACACATCTAGCAATGCCTGCACTGGATGTTTATTCCCTCATATTATTTACTATGCTCTAGGTCAAACATTTTTCAAGCCAGTTAGTCTTCCTTTAGTATACCCATTTTTGATGACTGTGTGCAAGCTGAAGCTCCCAGTGCTCCAATCATGGCTGGAAGACTCTGGTTTCTTCTCAGTCCTGACATTAAGTTGCTACCTGCATTTAAAAACCCAGCTGAGTCCTGCCTCTGCAAGCTAACCTCTGGCCCTTGATTATTCCCATGGTCCTGTGTTTCAGGGGGTTTGATCACCCTGGCAATGCCCAGCCTCTTCAGTCTGTCCACGAGGTTCATCTTCAGCTGGCCTATGTCTGTGTTACGGGAGGGCTTCAGGCCATACATTTCCTGCAAGAATGTTTCTGCTGGTCTAGAAGCCAGGAAATTCTCAGAGTGATGCACTCGAGGCTCAAACGGTGGAGGGGAAGGACAAGGTGAACGCGATGGAGAATTTGGTGGCGTAGAAGGAATGGGAAGAGTTCGAGGGGGTTGTAGCAAAGGCAGTTTTTCTAAGATGGGGCTGTCGTAAACCTTGGCAGAGATGCCTCGTTCTTGCAAAAGTTTGGCCAGACTGCTTGTGCTGCTGAAAGTAGTAGTCGAGTCTCTTCTGTTGGTAAGAAATTCTCCGATACTAAGTCTGTAAGGGATGGCTGGAGTGCTCACCACTGGGTTTCCAGTACTGCTGCCAGTGTTTCCCAGTGAAAATGCAGCACCTATGGAGCTGTAATGAAATAAAAAAATGAAACAGAGAATATACACATATTAGACATCTTTATACCTGCTCTGCATTATTAGTTTAAAAGAAATATGACAGAATTGGAAAATAAATTATCACAGAATTTTTTTTTAACACTAGGTATACAATATAAGGCATTTGCTACTTAAGAGTTAAAATCTATTTCCTTTAAGTTACCTTAACCTGTTTGAACTCTCACTCTGGGGAATACTACATCTCCCCTTGTAATTCCAACTATTTGTATCAGTAACATCCTATGTGTTGCCTAGCTCTCTTGGTATTTTTAAAAACTGGTCCATATATCAGAAGTCAGAAAGTAACTACTTAATCCTGTGCAGCAATATTTAGGATGTTAGCAGTCCTCATACCTGGGAGTAACTTGAGTGACATCAGATGGATGAAGGATCCTACAGGTAGTAAAAGTAAATGTGGAATTTGTTGAAGACAGACACTTCCCCGGATTTGAGGCTGCAATATGAAGAATTTACATCCATTGAGGTAAAAATAAAGGCAGATAAGAACTAATTAAAGTTTAAGACAATGATATTATTACTGATAATTTTTTTAGTCTCTTTGTAAAATTAAAGAACAAAGACAGCAAAGACATCATTGTCACACAGTCAAATACTCTGCACAAAGAAAAGGACGCTGCAAACTAAACCCAGGAAGAAACACTAACCATGCCTCTTACCAGTGAGTGGTACTGCTGCTGAAGTAATAGGTGGCAGAAAAATCCCTGCCACTGGCTTTGGCAGTGCACATTTCTTTTCCTCCGGGAAGGACTGTTGTGCTTGAAATGTTATGCCTCCTTCGCTTCCTTCCTCATCATCCTCCTCCAGGTCAGAGATGTGGTGCAGAGTGTCATCAGACAGAGGGGTAAAGCCTTTAGTAACAACACCGGGTCTCGGGTCTAGAATGGTGCCCAGGTTGGGTCGAGCAAGCTGCTGCCAATGGAAAAGGGTCTGAGATCCTGGCGTGACGAAAAAGAAGAGACTCAGAGAACTGTTACCTAATAGTGTACTGAGTTACAAGAATTCCTCATCAAAACAACTGCAACCAGCTGGTGCTGACACTGTGATCCACACGATGCACTCGATGGCAGTGCCAGGAAGCAGCCAAACACTTGGACACATGTAAGAAAGCCAACCAGAAAGTGATGCTGAGGAGCTGGCTGGCAGGGAGCCTACCAAACACTACTGCTTCCAGTTCCTGCACATCACACCTAGCTATACACACACCAACAATGACTTAGCTGGTGAATCTACAATCATTTTCTGCTGATGAGAGGAGGAAGATCATCCTCTTACCTTCAATGGGTTTGACAATTTGCAATTTTTCTGGTAGGAGGACACGGAGATTACTGGAGCTGGCAGAGAGATCAGTGCATTCTGAGTTTGTCCCTGGGGAAAAAGAGCTTTCTGTCGGTGTACTAAAGCCACTGGCCTCATCTTTCTGCTCAGCCAACAGATGCATTTTTCGGTCCCACTCCTCCTCAAAGAACTGCTTCTCACTCAGGTAGTTCTGACGGCGCAGGGAGAGCCTGTGCAGAGCTGTGACCAAGTCACTGTCTCCAGGGCTTCCCGGCTGGCCAGGAATATGAGTGTCTCTGTGAGAAACATCAAAGAATGACACATATTAAGACCATTAAATTAACTGTGTCTATTACACAGCAGAGGTCCAGTCTGGATTTAATTTTGAATCAGTTAGTTTTGGAAGAAGGTAACAGGATGTGTTTCCTACTTCAAATTCTTCTCAGAGTTGCTCCCCTGGGCCATCCGTGTGTGGCTCTCCAAATGGTGCACACCAGACTGGAAGGGCTTTGCTGTCATGACAGCAGTTGACCGATTAGACCCTGGGATTGGCAGTGGGGCAGGAAAGGACGAGGAGCGGCCACGAATGACATTAGCAGCCTTGACAGTGTCAAATACTCGCTTCTGCTGGCCCCTGCAGAAAAGAGAAGCAAACAAAAGAGGTTTTCAGGAGCAAAAAAGATATAATAAAGAAAAAGCTCTGAAAAACAGACTTCTAAAAGTCTGCAGAGACCTCACTAAAAAGATGTCCAGAAAACCAGGACTGCCTAAGAGACTCATGCTTTCAGGAGAACTACCCTGTTAAGTATCAGAATTACCACTAATTTTAACTTAAGACCTGAAGCTCTAGTAATAACTATTTTAGAATATTCATGAGCATATATTTCATTTAGTACTTCTTGCTCAGAAGTATGAGATCCAGGAACATGTCTTTAGGGTTTTGGAAACTGTTATCTGTCTTTCAGCTATAATGTCATTTGTCTGGGAATTTTTCTATATGCATTAAAAGGGATAAAACTAGTCCTGTGCATCAGAGAATTTGGAACAAAAAATCTCAGTAGTTAAGAATGAAATTACATCCTTTTAGCAAATTCCCAACTTCTTCATAGAATCAAATAAGAATAGCAGTTTCAAAAATTAAAAGATTACAAAGTATTAAAATCTTTTTTAATTAAGTTACATTGAAAACTTATTGTAGAGGGAATACACACAGTTATAGATTCCCAGAAATCAGTTTCACCGTAGTTAATAAAAGTCTGTGGAAAAATATCAAAATAGCACATAGAGATCTGAAAACATACTTCAGCTTGGAGAGAACAGATTCATCACCCTGACTCAATTCCTTCCGCATTGTCCCTTCAATTTCTGCTGCAAGGGAGTCCTAGAGAAAAACGAGTTGACAAATTAGATTCAAGTCTTCCTTCTAACAATTTTAACAGAAAACATCTGTAAAAATCACTTTTGGAAGTCTCTATTTGTTTCCCCAGTACCAGTCTGCTTCAGACAAACCCTTTGGACTCTGAAGGACGTGGGGGGCAGTTCTGCATCACAACTACACCTGTGTGTAACCGGTGTGGGTTCAGTTTTCATTAGCAACATCTGCTTTTTCTGTCTGCTCTCTTTATGCTGGTTTCTTTAGTTAAGCTAGAACTGTAAGAGCACTTCTTTCAAGGCCAAGCAGATACATGAGTGATACTGTACACAAAGAACAACCAACCAACACCTGATGAACGCCCAGCACAGCCCAGATATTTTGAGTACAGCAATCAGAACATACCTGACAGCTAATACAAAGAGAAAAAAAAATACCTTTAACCCTTTTCCATTAGTTTAGTCATCTCTGGTAGTTAGTTAAGTCATGCATTACTGATGATGCTTAAAATTTCATCTCACAAGGACATAAAATTAAATCATAAACTACATAAAGGAAAAAGTGCTCTCTGTACTCTTGAAAAGATGCCATGTTTCTGAAAGAAACAATGTCAATTTATAAAATTCACATCCATATTGAATAATACACTAGCATAACTGAGCACAAGCTGCAGAACATGCCAATTCCCTTATTAAACAGAAATGGCATATAAAAAGGAAAAACAATTGTAGCATCACAATGTCTCAGGTGAATTAGTTTCCAAATACATAAAATTCTCCTAAGGGTACACATCGAAGAGCTGAAAAGCCATTAGATTAGCTCCTTTGCCTGCTACAAAACATCTGCTGCTGCAGCCCCTGTAATGCTGCTGCACTCCTCGAGCTGTGTGTGCTGCCACTGGCTGTATGTGTCAGCTGGTGTGTGCTGTGCTAGCTGTGTTTGTTACCACAGGAAATGCTCCGTGGGACTGCGAGTGGCAGAGACAGGCAACAGAGCTGGCTCTGCTGCGCAGCAGCTTCACTTCCTCCTGGGACTCGTGCAACATCCCCAGGCACTCCGCACTCCGATCCTGCAGCTCGTGTAGCTGGAAGAGAAAAGAGGCCATGGCGTGATCTCTTCCAAGAATGAAACAGAGTGAACTCCTACAGAAACCTCTCCCGCCTGACTCAACACTGCAACACCCTCCAGCTGCACGGCACATGCCAGCGGCTGGAAGGGACAAGAGTCAGCAGAGCACCCAGACCAATTTCAGTGACAAAGCATGAAGTCCGTATTAAGATTCAAAAGAGGAAAAAGTAGGATGAAATATAAAGGAAAATACACCGAAAAACTCTGCAAATACAATAACTACTGATGCAAAAGCAAAACAAAGAGAACTGCCTTAAAATCTCATGAGCTACAGTACTGTTGATATAATCAGTAATATTCACAGTAAAACACTTTTTCTCGTAACCACTAAGAATAGTAAGACCTTTCTCCTTGAAACACCCTCCCTGCCTTTTATACTCCTGTGAACTACAAACTTGTGTAGACTTAAATAAAATAATTATTCTTTTCCTCCACTCATATGACTTCAACCACAGTGGAAGATTAGAAGTCCTACATAATTAAAGAGCAGTAGTTCCCATTCTCTCTCTGGTTTCTTTTTCTTGTATTCTATTCCAAACATTTATCTAAATGTATATGTATATAAGCCTTAAGTACCTCTGCCGTCAGTTGTCTCTGAGCATCTTTGGAGGCTTGTAAGTGAAGTTTCAGCTCCTCCTTCTCAATCACATTCTGAAAGCACAAAAAGGTGTTCATCATTCTCTCAGCTGATGTCCCCAAGAGGATGATCCCCTGCTACACTTTCCTGGTACAGCCACTCTCTTGCAGTGTAACCCCCTGGCTTGCAGGTGAATTTTTACCTGCTGCAAGCACTGGTATGCACACACACACACACAGACACTCTTCATCAGCTTTCCCTTACTTCTTTGAGTTTATGCTGAAGATCAACAATCTGAGACAAGAGGGATGAGATCTCTTCCTGGTAGCGAACCACTTCCTCACTCTTCTCTGACAACTCCTCTGTTATCCTGGAAATGTGAGCATTTGTTTGCCCTACAAACATAAGAGGAACTTAGTAGAGACCTTCTCTCAACACATGAAAAAACCCCCAAGCTAAACACAAAACCCAGAAAGCATGAGTGAAAGTCAACAACAATCTGCAAAAACAACCAATACTCTTAGGAAATCAATGCATAATACATAAGAGTAAGTGCCTTAGAGCATCTGTAAGGAACAGATTATGGAGGAGGAGGAGTTAACTTCAAAAGCAGATGTAACATATTAAGAGCTAAGTACGTAGAACCTGAAATACACATCACACGTATGTGAAATGACCACAACAAAATCCAAGGTAAGCTGCTATAAACAATTCCAAATAATCTAATAGCTCATTACCAAGGTCAGACTCAGAATATGCTGAACAAGTTGGGTTCTGAATTAATCTTGTTATTAACTACCATTCTTTGTAAGCAAAGGCATTTTGTCAGACCTTGTCAAGCATAACAAACTCTTGAATCTGGTCTCTATATCTTCCCTAAAGATCATTTCTGCTTCTTTTTACTTTGAGCAAGCACTTCACCAAATGAGATGACAAAGCTACTCAAAAAGCTGACATATTTTTATGCAGTTAGTCTTGCTTATATACTTGGTCTGAAAGCATTGCAAAGTCATAAAGTCTGATCAATCTTGCATAAAGGTCACCCTACAAGTTTAGTCCTTGTTGCACCTCACAGATTTACTGCAGAACAAGGTCATGCTTATGGGCCTGTGGGCATTTAAGCTCAGTTAGATACCATCTTCCTGAAAATGTAAATTCTAAAGCTGTAGACAACACAACCTTTCGGATAAGATTCTTTCTGTAAGTCTAATTTACCTAGTATGCCTACACGTGTTCTAGAATGGAATAAAAAAGTGAACTCTCAGACATTCTCACTTTAGGAAAACAGGAGAGCTTCTATTTGCAAAAGATATTTTCCCAGAGGGATCAGAGTAGATTAACCAACTACCAATTCAACCAAGTAACAATTCATACTATTTTATGGTCATCTGGAAAAAGAAAAGAAGACCCAGTCTTCTTTATGGTGATTGTATAGAAGAAAAGAAATCTTTAAATTTAAGCTTAAGGTTATTATGTCTAAAGGAAGTAGTACAGATTACAAAAATGTATCACCAGTTTACACAATCACCACCAAAAAACCCCCCACGCACTTATATAAGAGTATCTGCAATTCTTTGCAAATAAACAGCCCCCAAAGCAAATACAAGTAACTGTTCTAGACAAATTAAAACACTGGATAATTTAAATGCTTTGGTTCATAAAGTATATTTAAAAAATAACAGAGTTTGTAGATTTAGGAGTCTACACTGATACATTTTAGTGTCAAATGTGCTGAATATATCATATAAAGGTGAATATTTTGTTGATTTTCTAGTGTCTGTAGGCTTCAGTTTAGGAACTTTATGGAACACATTAGACTATGTGTTCATTTTCTCTCTATAAACACAATATACATACCTAAATTTAAAAGCCAGAGTAAAACTTGATGAAATACAGAAACAATTTTACACTGGGGTAAAGAGCAAGACTTGACTGAGTGGCATAAATTATTGAAGCTCATTTTTTGATTCAGGTTGACTAAGAAGGTCTGACTAAGAAGGTATAGGCACTAGGCACTTCAAATACCATTTTGTCACTGGAAGAGGCAGACTGGATACTCACGGAGTTCTTTGACACAGTCATTGACCAGCTGCTGTTCCTTCTCTTCATATGTAATGGTTTCTGTCTTCAGATGGCAAGCCTTCAAGAAAATTATTGCTTTATCAATAACAATTCCAGTTTATCTACAATGTTATAAACTTTTATATCTAAAATTCTTGCAACTGAAGAGTCTCCCCCTCTATTTATAATTTCTATGCATCCGGTCACACTTCCTAACCATTTTTTCTGCTTTAAACTGTTTCCCGGAGTTTTATAGCTCTTCTGAGTGAAAGACACACGGACACAAACTTGATCTCTTGGCTCTAATAAAAGAATTTTGCAAAAAGATGTAATTTGGTAGGGAAAGTAAACCAAGAAAGTAATCAGAAAGAAGCAATTACATTCACTTCAAAACTACTTCATGTTAAAAAATCTTGAAAACTGAATGATGTTAGCCCAATCTTTTATGGCACTGAAAAGCTCTTGGTAGAACAGCTTTTCTCCACATTCCTCAACTAGTCTGTTTGGATTGTAAATTTTCTGGGCCAGAGATCAAGCCCCACAGCACATCTAAACAATATCAAGCACACTAGATCGCCACTTCCGTTTTCATTGTAAGGATGGTAATATTAAACGTAGCACAGACAAGTCTTCTACATTCAGGACTGTGTGCCAGTCAGTGACTCACACCAAAACTTAGTGAATGGTTTTAAAGATTATCCAAGCAAACAGCAGTACAGCTGCACAAGTGCAGGCAAACACAGTTCTTTACATAAAGCTGTCCCATGAAAATAAGTAAAAAAGCAAATACAGGCTCACTGTGATTGAGGCTATTTCAAGTCAGTGAAGGTTATGTTGTATCACAGAATGAGAGCAGTCTCTTTTCACTCCGTTTCTTCACACTAAGGTAGACTAAATTAATCCCTGCCTGGTCATCAAACTTGTGCAATCATAGACAGGGTTGGGAGCATAATAAAATCAATCTGATCTTCTCTTTCTTATCCTACAGTAGTAGTAAACTATCCATCTGGTCTCAGGGAGTTTTAGGAAGAATGTGCATTGCACGCTGAGTATTTTGGAGACAAAACAAGGTGAAAAATATATTTTGTTGATATTAAAGGGATCTAGTCTCTGTAACAAGCTTATATTGGGAAAAGCTCACATAAAAAAAAAATCAAAACTCCACATACACAAAATAAAAAAGCCCCATCCTTCTTACAAACACCTCATTTCCTCAAAAGCAACAAAAGGACCCACTTTTAACCAATGTCCTATTTTACAAGTTCCACTCTTCACTACCAAAGAAAAGACACTGCATCTGTAGATTCCACTTCTTGGAACCTTTGCTGTTGGCTCCATGACTTATATAGTCAATATAGTCACTATTCTGTCTGGCCATTTAGTCCCTATCCTTTTAATGACACAGCACTTGTATTCATGTTTTATACACAAGAGAGACCAGTTAAAATACCGAAACTAATCACACAGTCAAAAATAAGTGTGTCTTTGAAATAATTTAATTAGAAGCTTATTAACCCTTAATATTAAATATTGTCTGATGAAAACATAATGCCAGCAGAATGGAATTCCCCAAATACTCCCACTAATTGTGGTCAGATTTATAACAAAACAAGTCACATGAGCTTGAGGTGCTGATGGGTCCAAATACTTTTGCTGGATGCTTACTTAGGTTCCCATATTCTTTTATATATCAGAAATGCACTAAGAACCGACTACTAGAGAGCTCTGGAGACAATGAGGAATGAAGGAAACAGAAGGGTGTGGGTGTGGAGGGGCAGTGCTTGGGTATGATTTGCATACAGCCATACAAAATAGTCCTACTTCACTTCAAGATGCTGCATTTTAACCCCCCCATTGGTTCCATACATGGCACACTCTGTAGGTGGGACGTACCTTCGATCGAAGAGCAAGGTTCTCCTCTTCCAGCTCCCTGAGTTTCTCCTGCAGCACATCCAGCTGCAGCGGGTCGTGGGGCACACTGAAAGACTCATTGAAACGAAGGGGAGTGGAGCAGCTGGAGTCTGTCTCGCTCTCCTCAGAAGCAATGGAAACAATACGCAGCAGGTCATCCTTCTTGGACAGCTCATGCTGCAGCTGGTTAACCTGGGACAAATGGACAGCACCACCTCGTGAAAGGTACTCTAGCTATAAAATGTTACAGTGTATTATTTATGCAGCCTCTTGAACAGCACCGCTCCACTCGAAAATGAGATTAAAGAATAGCTCACTCTATTTATTTTACAGGAAGTTCACAAAATCATAATTGTACCACTGCAAGGGAGACTGAGAATTCAAGATACCACAAAAATGAACAACAGAACATACTTTTTAAATAGTGTATTTCAAAATAATTTTCCAGCTGTTTTGATACATGTCTTCATTTTAACATGCTAAATGTCATTTTGATTATGACCATTATTCTGTATGTTAAACTCTTGGAGTAAAGGACTTAGAGATAACTATTTACATGTACAGACTGGTACCCTCCAGTCTCCACATTAAATGAACCATAGGACAATTAAAAACAAAAGAAGAGACAGATCTCATTTAGCTAAATTCTATTTTGTGGATCTAATTTTTTATAAGAATAGGTAAGTTTATGCTGTCCTACAGCTGATTATGAGTACATAATCAGTTTGAAAACTATTTCTTTTTTTAAGGAGAAAAAAAGTATTCAATCAAAAATTTGTGCTTACAGGAAGAGATGGAGTGAAGATCTTGATCAGACTTTACTTTTCATTACATTTTATTTATTTGCTTGTTTACCCTTAGTGTAAGCACCCCATTAAGCCAGTTCATTTTCTGGCTGTTTCCTCACTGGTGATGTTGTTACGTAGCAGGTCATGTCACGTATCTCCTCTTATTCTGACTTTTACTATTAGATTATTAGTTTAATGGTGTGAAATCAGACTGATGGTCTGATATACCCTAATGATATCTAACATTCTCATTATCTTTCAGCAATTCTAATATGCAGTCATCATAGTCAGTTCCTGGACTGAGAAAGGTGGTTGCACAAGAATGATGAGAATGACACCTAAGCAATACTTCTGTAGCCTGATAGCACCAATCACCTGCTTTCACAAGGAAATCATACATTTCTATTAATCCTCTTGCCGCCATAATAAAGACAAGAAAGAAAGAGAGTAAAAAAATGTGAGAAAAGCCGTAAATAAAGGAAACAAAAGCAATCACTTACTCGATCTAGAGTTTGTCCTAACTGTTCTTCCAGTGCTTCATTCTGTTCCATCAACAGATGGTTTCGCTTAAGGAGGGCTTGTCCAATTCGAGCTGCCAGTTCCAGGTCTCGATCTTTCTGCTCACGAAATGAGAACAAATGTCTCCTTTTGATCATACGAGGTTTAAATTCAGAGTAGCTTTAGATTTTCCTAGCTCTTGCTCAATGCATCACCACTGTGAGATCTCCCTTTACTCTCAAATGCATCATCAACAGTTAGAACAATGATTAATGCTCCATCATTTGGATCCAGAACACATCCCTAACTCTGTTTTTCAATACAGCGTATCACCTTCCACAGCAACAAGAGAAGGGGATGGCACCAAACCTGGGGACAGTTTTGGGGTTTGTGCTGAGTACTGGAAAGGTTACGTGGGCTTTGTTGAGTTATACAAAGAAGCCACAATTACTTGTGGTCTTTCAAGTAACACTTCCTCCAGAACAGAGTATTCAACTTGAATAATGGTGAGAGGACAGAAGCAAAAGAATGTGAGGCAACCAGAAGAAGACTGCTTCTTTCTTACGCTCACTGGTTCCATAGGTCCCCTTAATTTTGTTAAATTTTGTTTCTGAGATGGCACATGGGCAGCTTCTCATTACCTATGTGTTTGATAAGCAGCTCTTGAAGATAACTGAACCAAAATTTCCAGTAGCTGAATAAAGCCCTTCCTCAAATATACCAACACAGCATTACAGAGACAAGCATACCTCAGCTAAGAGACGTTTGACCATGTCAGCATCACTGTAGGCTTTCTGTTCAGCATTACCTGTGCCAAGAACTGAAGAGAGACAAACAAGCTTACTGAAGCAGCTGAAACACAAGATGGTTGCGGGAAGGGGGAGAGCTAGACTCAGAAAATGTAGTTTATATACAAATACAGTACTAAGTTATGAAACTAGCAGAGGCTCTGAAAACATAGCTCCAGCTTCAGCAAACAATACTCATTTGGGAGACTGATAAATGCAGTATTGAACATTTGTAGCTTTCAGCGTTATTAGCTAATACTTGAGGTCCTCACACATCCTGCAAATTTAGAAAAAGGAGAACAATCTCAAGAACAACTTTTTGAATACAGCTAAGCAATCAAATCCTCCAGCTTGCTGGGGAAAGGGGAAGAGTATATTGGAGCATATCTAAATATATCTGAACACATACTTTAACCCTGAAACAGAATTCCCACTTGTGTGTGTGTGACAGCTATACACAGGAAGTATAGAGAGCCCAGAGACTCGTCATGAAAATGCATTTATTATGGACTTGACCATCTTGGAAACAATTAAAAAGATGAGATAATGTACATCTGCATTTCAGATGTAGCAGTAAATCCTGTCTTACTAATCGAGTGACTTCAAGATTTGAAGAGTTGGTAAAACTATGAGAAAACTGAGAACAAGTAGGATTTGAAAAACAGGATGGAATGAAGAATAAACAAAGCATGAAAAATTTGCAACAACTCTGAACAAAACACAGTGCTAAAATGAAAAGCACTGGTCTGTTCTAGTTCTGAGAAAGATGGTAGTAACAAAGACATCTTAATTACCTTGTGCAAATTTGTGAGATCCATCCAAGGAGGAGGAAGGAAGTTCAATAAGAGCTAGAGTGACAGAAAATGAAAGACATGGGAGGAAAGAGAACAAAGAAGAGAAAGAATTAAAATGTAAGGAAATAGGTAATTTTTGGCATGCATCTACAACTGAAAAATAAATGCTGGTGCAAACATACTTTTTACACTATTAAAACTTTCTTAGGCCTTTTAGGGAACCATTTAAAAATTATTTCCTTTGGGAGCAGAATTATAAATCTCCTTTGCAGGTGAGGGATGTTTGTGCTTGTCCAAGTTCAACAGAAATTTGTTGTTTTTTGCTTTATGGCATCAGAATCCTGAAAGGGAAGAAGGCAGCATTATCTGCTTCAACTGAAGGTCTAAATTAACCTGTTTTGAAACTAACTCCACCATCACTGAACTGCAAAATGAGATTGCTATGGATTTGGTCTAAGTATTTCCTTCATGCTTTCACCTTGTTTCAATGTCATGCATTTCACTCTGAATACACAGCAGTATTCTGGGTGCTTTGTTTGCTCTCACTGAGGACTGCACACTTAGTTATGAGATAGTGAAGTGCCAAGATGAAGTGTACACTAACTTTATTTACTTGTCTTATATAAGTAATCCATATACTTTACATATATAATATCCACCATTAACCTTTTAAAGCAGAACACTGGCTATGCTAAGAACAAAACCAAGTTGCATTTTAGCATAGAAAGAACCTTTCTTGCCATCTTGAAACACAGGAGAACAGAAAGAACAAAAGAGAAAGAAGGAAAAGGTTTACTGAACTCTTTCTCTAAGAGCTTAACAGAAAAATAAATCAATGTAACAAAAAACTCCCATGTTTTTATCAAGTAGATCAGCAGGCATAAAAACCCAACACATGCTGTTCCAAGTATTTGGGAGCTTTGAACTTATAGCACTGCCATTTATTAATTGTATTTTTAATCAGGGAAAAAAAAACAGAAACTCTTCAGAAAATTTTAAGTATGTATGGATCAGTAATATAACATGGATTTGGGAGGTCAATTTTAGTGCAGTGCTTGGTTGCTAAGAAAGGACTCCAAACTTATCTGGCTTACTAGTATTTGGAAAGTTACTGCACATTTGTAAGTAATTTACAGCCATTACTGGTAGGCTATAGCCAGCTATCCTGTGGTAACTATTCCTACCAGGTGATTTCAAGTTACAAGTTTCTATCCAGTCTCCTTAACAAAGATTTACATTAATTCCATACAAGGTTATTCAGGTAGCCAGGTTTCTAAAATCAAAAGCAAATATTTGTACTCTGATAAATCAAATCACAGAACTGATGCCTAAAATCCTGGAAGATAGGCACCTAAAAAAATACACACCAAACCTTCAGGCATCAGAACTAACAGTTTTGAAACTTAGCTTTATATAAATTTTGTTATTTTCTCACAGTACAAAATCATACATAGTTTGTTTTAATTCTCTCTTGTGAACACACATGTGCAGTCACTCACCTTGCCAGGCAAAAGTTACAAGCAGCTCTTCATTTTGGTTAAAATTCTTGTTATGTTGTGCCATTTCCCCTTATTCAGACACGCAAAGTAGTTCTAAAGACAGAGCTTTTGTAATTCGGAGCTTCTTATGCTACCACAGTTGAAGCAGAAAAGATTCTTCCACCTCACTGAAAACACTGCCAGTGGGCAACTCAACTGGTCATGGGATCAACCTTCTAACAGGCCGCAACAGCCATAAAAAGAGGAGGAGCTCCAGTGTAATAACTGCTGTGTTGTTTTACTTTTTTTCCCTCAGATAAAAATACACTCAAGCCATGGATTTAGCATGCTCTCTAGGAAAAAGCTATAAAAATGTTTCCAAACATCTATAGGGGAAGGAAGATAAGCACATAAACCTCCACGTTATGCTTCAAGGGTATCAGCGTTAGATCTATCCCCACAGCCAGGCAACAGAAAGATACAAATTTTACCTAACAAGCTATTCAGCAATGAT
Organism: Xenops minutus; assembly: GCA_035221455.1. Lineage (NCBI taxonomy): Eukaryota > Metazoa > Chordata > Aves > Passeriformes > Furnariidae > Xenops > Xenops minutus. The sequence goes on along the minus strand of JAWWEE010000162.1, from coordinate 27,037,058 downwards.
CAGAACTAGATCATGATTTATATCTGTATTTGTCTGGGACCACTCTCTCAGGCTGAAGTAGGAAGACACTACTTTCTGCAGTACCTTGACCACCAAACACTACATGACCAACTTCATAAAAACATTGTTGATAAAACCACTCCCTCTCAGTGCAGGTTGAAAATGCAAGCTCATGCTGACTGTAGGTCCTCCTGGCAGAGCCCTGTGTTTCAGCACACAGGTGCTGATCAGGGAGCTGCAGCAGAGCTGCCTTTGATGTCGGGTTCTGGCTGATAGACTCTGATCCCACCTCTTTATAATCCAAACTTAGAGGCAAGTACACACCCCACCGATGACACTACTGCTTCCAGTGAACTACAAAAGCATTCACACGACTATAAAATCATCTGTGCTGGCAATGTTATTATCAGAAACAGACTGAGCAATAACCATTAAGCGGCTTTCTGACTACTTTCCACAGTTAAAGGTCAAAGCCTGCAAGTTCAACTCGTAACAAGATAGCTTTAAATTGTTGAGTACTGCACTCTTAGGAGGTAGTACTTCAGTCTTATTCCTTTGCTATGCACCCTGGGTGGAAGCTTGAAGTACAAACAACAAAAAAATCTTTAAAAAAAAAAACCTTTCAGAGGGGTGCCATGTACAAGGAAGAGGTAATCCTTGCAGATGATACATAAATAGCAAGGTCACTCTTCTATGTGGCCTGTTCCAATATACGGAGGAAACAAAACTTCCCCATTTCTCTGAAGGGATTAAAATGCATTCTCCTCACATAAAAACACTTGAAACTATAAGCAAATAAATGTTCAGGGTTTTTGGCAGCCTTCTATACACTTGAATTTCAACATATTAAAGGTTCATTCATGGATTGAAGCTGTCCATTTTCTTCTTAGTGATTTGACAGGTTGAGGAATAAGTTAATATTTTCAGAATGGGAAGACAGTGATCAACACTGATCTAGTACCCACTCATCTGGCATTCATACTTTTCTATCTCCAGAAGAAACTGTTGAAGAGTATTTCACAAACAACATTGACACAAAACATCAGGGCAAGCAGCATCAAAAGAAACACAGAACCATTAACCTTCCCGAAAACAGAGCTGCTGCAAACTCCCTACCTCTCATATTACAACCATCCTAGTGCAATTCCAGACTCCTGCTGCTTTTTCACTATCACATGTTCCCACTCCTATATTGGTGTGAAATCTACTGACCAGACAGCCCTGGGACATGCTAAGTCAGCCCTTAGAACTGCAGTCCTGAACTATAAGCACTCCCTTGAACTCAGCCTTCTCTTCCACCTGCTCAAAGTTTTCCAGATTTGAACACTTCCTAATACTAACTTTGCATCTACATTTTTAGTTTAACAAAACATGCTCGGCCCAGATATACTCACTCATGTAACGGAAGGACTCCTCATCTCGAGCTGGAGAAGTGATTTCTGGCAGACGGCCATGGCAAGCAGCGGACGGAATCCAGTCTTTATTCTCATACAGATACAGAGAGTCTACTCGTAACTTGTAATCTGGCAGCTGCTCCTCCAGCATGCTCACCAGCTCCACCTCAGGAAGGTCCTCATTGGAGCAGACATCTCAAAGGGAATAAAGGACAGTAATAGTATAGTATTACATATATGCAAAATTTAATAGCATTGCTACAGTATTATACATCTTTTGTACTATAAAAACGAATCTCTGTACTGGACAAAATACCAGAATACTTATTGAAACAACACTTGATTTACATTGTAATATTTGTAAGTTCTCCCAAACTGACCCCACAACTTCCTGGAAGGCTGGTCTAGCCATGTGTCCCTCCAACTTCTTTAATATGATGTATGTAATAAGTTTCAGTTTCTATCTTTTCCTCTTCATTGAACTAAAATACAGACCTACATTTTAGCAGCTATTGATATTCTAAAGTTTCATCAACTTTATCCTAGCTGCTACGTTTCCCTTTTCTGAAGGAAATTCACATTCTTCTTGTTCTTCTTCATGCATTTGTTTGATAATGAGCATAGATGGAAATAATCTTAAAGTAACTACAAAAATCAACTGAATTCTGCTTTGAAATCAGGGAACAAATACAAAATTCCATTATCATCCTTACAGAATCACGCTCTGAGAAACACGATACTGCAAATACTGGAATCAAAGTTTAACTCTTTCTGTGTTGTGCTGTGTGTGTGTGTATGTCCCTTAATCTCTTCATAATTATTGCAAAAATAAAGAAACCTTAATTCTAAGTTGCTAAAATATTGCTTATCAAAGGTAAATGATGATTATCTTTGCAACATTTCCCCTAAAGATGAAGACTACCTTCAGTATCATTCAGTGGAAACAACACCAATGTCCATTACTGACACTGAGAATTTTACAAACAGCACTTCACTTTGGTGAAGGAGTTAAATGGACTCACCACTTTTGTTCCTTTGCAATATCACATAAGCAATACAAAGTATGTGAAGTGTCAAGCTGTCTTCAGATTGGCACTTTATAACACATTAGACACAATTAGAATTTGTAATAGTAATTCTTCAGCTTACCAGGGATGGTCTCCGAGCCCCTGTGATCAAAACTCATGAGTCCTTCCTTCACGGTTCACTTCCTTGGAAAGAGCATTCTGTAGTCAAATTTTGCACCATTCCTTTATTGTTTTGGTAAAAAGATGGCTTTGGTTTAGAGAGAGAGAAAGTGAGAGCCATCAAGCCACAGAGACACTCACAAATCTGACATCAACTGACTTCTGTGGACTGGTTCATACTGCCGATCTCCTGCCATCTTAGCACATGCTTATTTCATCTGGGCTACTACTGATCAGTAGAAGTTGCTACAGGATATTTCATGCAAGCTTCACCAGCTCCTTAGCTCAGCCATCATCTAAAAATAAAACAAAGGGAATGCAAAAGTGTAACAGATTTTACTCTTTTAAAAAAGAGAGATAAATGAATGTGACTTGTCTCTTTCAGTCTGAATTTCCCCTCTGTACTATAATGAACTTTTAGAAAAAGTAAACAAACATTTTAATCCTCACTTTACACACTACATGGAAAAGGTAGCATTAAAATATGTCTTCTCCCTTCAGACATAACATCTCACCTGAAGCATCGACTTTGCCTTACCTATTGGTCTACACCATTCCTCCTCTCTCCTATAATATTTAGTGTGTTCAGGTCATTCACTGAAATGAGGCATTTCCCTTTTATTCTAAAGCACAGCAGCTCCAACTAAACAGCAACTTTCTCCAGGATACTACATTTATTTAAAGCAATGGATTCTAAAGGCAGGATTTCAAAACCATCATTCTTAGCTTTTTGATTGTTAAAAAAATAAGTTTTACACAACTACTTGATTTAATCTCTTCCCCTTTGGGAGTCTTTTAATTAGAAATTGGACCTATCAGAAATATACCTTCTGGATCATGACAAAATTCTTATTTTCTCTTCAGCAGGGACTTAGGTAAACCAGAAAATGAAACTACCATGAGTAATTCAGATAACCTATCAGAAATAAAAATTATGCTGTTCCCTTGCCAAGACTGATTAATCACCTCCCATATAAGATACAAGAGTAGTTTCAGATGAACAGAAAATTAAAGAGAAAAAAAGTCTCGTTTTCCCTCCTCCTATAGTCAGTAAACAAAATTCTCTTGAAATCTTAGAGTAATTGAAAATTTACTCTTAACACTTTCCCCAAGATTTCTGACCATCAACCAAACCAATCAGAGGTTTGTCTCACTGTCTGCAGGAACCTCTCATTTGACAAGATCAAAATGGACAGTGCAGGAGCTTTTTAAAGCAAGCCTGGAGCCTGCTAGTTCATCTGCTTGTAGGCTTTGGCAGGAGACCAAAAAGGAACTTTCTTCCATTAAGGTCAGCTCCTACTTATGAGCAGTATTTTCTTATTTTGTCATTTATTGCTTTATATATATACACTGTGTCTATCAGTTGTAATTATTATCCATATTAGACATTTAATAAAAACAGACAGACTGAGACTTCAGTGACATTTTCTATCTGAATGTACAGCTGCTCCCAGCACTTGCTTGTGACTTTTTTTTCTAGAAGCTGTTTTTTAAGCGGATTGCTGAAAAGCAAGAACTGCACACACATCCTCCACTGAAACAACTCAATACAGGATAAAAAAAGCATCTAAGAAAACTGATGTAGATACACAGATGCAAGATGAATTTATCCTGTAATATAAAGAGTCACTGTAGAGCTGGGTAAAGTTCAGCTCCATAGGACAGGTTCTTCACAACTTTGACTGAATCTTTTTCCTTTGGGTTTTAAATATGTCTTTTTAAAGAATGATTGCTGCTACTTCTCAAGACTGGATTTAATCTCGAAGTCCAAAGCAGAAACACTGTTTGTTGCAGGTCAATCTCCCAAAGGGAAAAAAAAAGAAAAAAGTAATTTGACTTAAAGTTTTCTAGAGCATCAGGCCAACACCAAGCTACTGAATTGAAAGGGCAAACTCACTTGTAAAATCTTTGACAAGTTTACTAGTTTACTAGATAAGCCAACACTGTAAAAGTTATTGTCTGCATTTTCAATGTTTCTCACAGCTTTGGTTTTGTGTACCATGGGGACACTTCTGTAGAAATTCAATCAGGTAATGCACTGTGCAGAACCACCCTGAAAGTGACTCCACAACCTTTTATGCTGCAGCTATAACATGACTTCCTAACAGCATTCCTTCTGCAAGTTACAACTATAATAAAACACATTTTAATAAACCCCATAACATTTACAACATGGCTTTAAAGATGGACTAGAACTTAAAATTGTTAAAGTGTGCAGAAGGGCAGGCCCAGAAGAGAAGCCAAAAAATTTTATCAGGTATTAATTTTAATATTTAGAAACATTATTTCCACTGTCAATTTACTATACTCATTCTACAATGATCTACTTCTTATCAGTTTTGTCCCCTTACCTCCTCATATGCCGATTTTCTACTGAAGTCTGAGTCTTTTACTAACAGGTTAATTGAACATGGAAAGACCAAGGGGAGTTCAAACACTGGAGAACAGCCTGCATGTAGCAGTGGTGCTCTCAGGAGGCTTCCTTCAAGGAAGGCTCAAGAAAAATGAAAATATCAGACAACATTTTATATACATACATATCTATCTCAATCCATGTATTTCTGTACTCTCTAAATTAAATTTTATTCACAGTGTGTGTTTCACATTTCAGCTCCCACTTGGCTTCAAACAGCAAGCTAAAACCAGGAGCAGACACAGTGTGCATCTCATAAAAGTGAGAAATAGCCCTACACCTTTTGTATCTGCCACCCATCAAATTCAAGTTGGTCTAAGGCTCACTTATCTGTACATGGAAAATAAACTTGAAAAAAAGAAAAAAAAAGGCAATGCTGGAGCCCATTCATATTAATTGTCTCCTAAACAGTAAGACATCATAATGCACAGGTTAAAAAATAGAAAAACTAAAATAATAGGCATATATTCCATTAAACCAATGATAATTCAACACATGGTTTGATCTTAGTAGCAAAGAGAGAAAAATGAGTTCTCCTGATCACATGATGGGAGATTTTATTAATTTTTCCTTCAGTGATTCAGAAGACCTTAGCCAAGATTAACTTGCAAAAGCAATTCTCTAGGTAAAGCCTTAGAGAAATAGAAAATAGCCACAAAGCAGTAATTCTTGGTTTTGTAACTATTGCTTTGCGCAATTCAAGAGGGATACACAAAGACAGTTGTGCCATCTCAAATCAGAATGTAATTCTGAAGACATTCTACCACTAGAGAGCTCTAATTTAAATTTGAATTATGAGAAAGGCTAGACAGTTGCTTTACAACTGGGAACCACAAACAAATGCATGTGTTAATTTCTTTGGGCACAGAAAGTTAAAAACATATCCAAAATATTGGCATCTATATTGGCAACATCTAAACTTAAAAGATAAATACGCTGTTATTCCTCCTGTCTTCCATTTGTTGAGAGCAGCTGACTCCTCACAAGCACTTGGAAGACTAAACTAGATCTGCTCCTCTGTACAATTCCAGGATGCAAGACATTAGGGCACACGTAACACAAACAAAATTTTGACAACAAAGAAGATTCTAACTTGATTAAGAGAGAAGACAACATCCATTTTCTGAAAGGAAACCAACTGAATGAGTGTCTTATTCTGGGATGCCAAATTTTACCGCTCTGTAAATACACAATTAAAAAAACTGTATCAAGTCATTAACACAGTACTTTTTCCATTACTAAAATTGGAATGCTGTCGAACCAGCTAATAACAATCAACATATTCTACACTTCAAGGTTAGTGAAACAGTTCTATTCTTATAGCAAACATGACCACACTGAATTGGTGCCAAAACATTCCTGGGACTAGCGCTCAGAAGCAGAGGCCAAATCCTTCAACACCATCCAGCATGAGATGAAGGACAAAGGACTATCTACTGAAAAACAAATCCGGGTGAACACAAACTTTACCTCTCACAGTTAACACTTGCTGTATGCCTAACACCTGTTATTTACAGACAACACTATTCCTATGGAAACTTACTTGGTGCTTGTGTTTCTCTCATGTAAGGAAAAAAATTATTTAAGACTATGCCAACACAATCCTAATAACAACTGTAATAATCATGAACAAACCTGCAACAAACCTTCAGCCATAAATAGTATGGTATGAGAAAGGAACTGCAAGAAAACAAAACAGAAATAATGCCTTCACAATCTCCTGGATTGCTTTTAATTTGGGGTTGGGGATAAGGTTTCAGAGAGGAAGCTGGAGGACACCTATTAAAGAACGATGAATCGCAAGGGGATCATGAAGCTGGCCACAGCATTCCCTCATCCCATTTTATCCAGAGTTATGCCAAGCCAGGCTCACTTATTCCCCTTGTCAGTCACTTGTAATAGTCCATATTTTCCAAAGAGGCAAAACTACCAGTTAACTACTTGTATCTACACTTTATGTATAGATACATACTGCTGACTACCACAGCTATGATTTGCTTTTTTCCTACGTGTTTGGAGGTCATCTGTATCACCCTTAGCACACAATGTAAAAATAGCAAATGCTTAACCGAAGTCACACTTAATCTGAAACTATGAATGTTACCTATATTAAAGACCTGTATAAAGTTTTATTAATTCCCAATTCTTTTCTGTAAATGCACAATCAAAACATTACTACCTGTATACATATTTTTTTGCAGGTTTTCTTTTTATGGAAGAAATTATGTATACCAATAGTAAACTTATGACCACAGGGGAAGCAAGAACTGGATATGAATTGCATATTTGCTGGTTACAGTATAAAATGCAATAAATGCTTTTGAGGCAAATGTTCTTAAAGGTTGTAATCAGCTTCTTTTAAAACTGCAGTTTGTTCTCTATAAAATATACTTGATGGGAACTTGAATAACATTTAACTGAAATCACTAATGCTTTCAGTTGATGCACAGCTGAATTTGTCCAAGGAAGTGGTTTAAGTTCCATAATATATACCCCAGCCAGTGCTCAGTATTTTAAGTTACAATTCTTTATTTATTAGAATAAACCAGACTGGTCTATATAACTCAGTCACCAGAGTATCATTAGCAATCAAACCAGACAGAAGGATGTCTTCTTTCTTGTAGCCATCTCTGTGAAAATACTGTTTTTGTCTTGGAAAACTAATAAATGGATCACATTTATCATTTCTGAAAGAGAGCACTCCCACTGTACAATATTAATACCAGAAGGCCACTGTTAGAGGCAAACCACAACCAGAAAAGTCTGTGATTTTCCAACACTCTTCAAATGACATTTTCAAATATTCATAAAAAAAAAATTAACGAATTGATACAATTCTAATAGATGGCACTACAGCATGGGAAAAATTCAGCTATTGGAAGTTTTTTTTCAATTTAACTGCAGTGTTAGAAGTGTAATTAAAAAGAAGTCTGCCTATTTTAAGCCAGAACTACATCCTTTGAAAGATAACAAGTCCCTGAAAACAATCCTGAAATTGACTGTGGCCTTGCAATGTTGTAAAGTTATTTGTTTTAAGTATTTGCAACAGACTCTCACAGTCAACAATAACTGAAACATAACCAAGGAACAGACCCACCTAAGCAATAGCTAAAGAATGCATTAAAAAATAAAAACACGAGCATGCCACTACCACACCTGGCCCTTTTCCACCAGGACTCAATGGCATTGCCTGACGGGCACTCCAGCTTAACCAGCGGAACCGAATTTAACAGCATTACTAAGCTGACAAAAGCCAGAATGTCCTTGCCCTCCCTCGATGGGTGAGTGGAACCACAACTGAGGTACCACTGGGCTCTGTCCCCACCCCGGCGACACGGAGGGTGACACGGCCCCCGGTGACACGGAGGGTGACACGGAGGGTGACACGGCCCCCGGTGACACGGAGGGTGACACGGCCCCCGGTGACACGGCCCCCGGTGACACGGAGGGTGACACGATGTCGCCGGTGACACGGAGGGTGACACGATGTCGCCGGTGACACGGCGGCCGCTGAAGGTCACGGCGGGCCCGGCCTGGGGCAGGGCGGCCCCGCCGGGGGCAAACACACCGCAGCACCCGCACAGCCGAGGGGATCCCGCCCGCTGCCCCCCAGCGGGGCACGGCGGGCCCTGCCTGCCCCGACACCGCCTCAGCCGCGGGGCAGGGGCCGCCCTGCCCTGCCCTGCCCTGCCCTGCCCTGCCCCGCCGGGGGTGC
>JAWWEE010000162.1:26999910-27028064 GCA_035221455.1 Xenops minutus | reverse complement strand
GGCCCACACGGACACGGACACCGGGCCCGCACTCAGGGCCGGCCCACACGGACCCGGACACCGGGCCCGCACTCACGGCCGGCCCACACTGACACGGACACCGGGCCCGCACTCACGGCCGGCCCACACTGACCCCGGGCCCGCACTGACGGGCCCGCAGAGTGCCGGGCCGGGCGGGGCTCTGCGGGCCGGGCGGCGCCGGGAGGGGAGCGGGGCGGGCGGTGCTGCCTGGCGGGGCTGCGGCCCCAACCTCGGCAGCGCCGCGGGGCAGGCCGGGCCGCGGGCAGAGCGGCGCACAGCGAGAGCCGGCAGAGCCACGGCCACAGCCCCGGCCCGGCCACAGCCCCGGCCCGGCCCGGCCGCCGCGGGAGGAAGGCAAGGTAGGAGCGTGGCGGAGCGAGTGAGGAGCCTGCGGGGCTTTCCCGATGCTTTGTCCCGGTCGTGTGTCTCGGGATGGGATGGGATGGGATGGCCCGGCTGGAGCTCACGGGCACGGGGCTCGGGGTTTGTCCCTGCCCTGCCCTTCCGGCTGCATTGGAAGCTTCGGCCAGGCCGGGGTGAGTGTGTCGCCTTACCTGGGCAACGCTGCCACTCGCTGCGGGACACAAAAAGAAACCGACAAACAAAACAAAGAAACAAACCCGAACCAAAACCCACGAACAAACAAAAAACCACAGCAATTCCTTCTGCGAAACAGAAGGGAAAATGTGGAGGTAGGGAATAGGTTTGTGTTGGGGATGTGATCCGAAACCTATTGAAAAATGAAAGCAATGTTAAGCTACATTAAAAAAAAACAACAAAAGTAAAAATCTTGAAATTGTAATGTTATTTGAATAAATGGATGTTTCTGTTGGCTGGCTACGTGCCTTTGAACTAAGTCTACAATGATGTGACTTTAGTATATCATAATGCTGCAAGCAGCAGAATAAATTGTCTTGTATAACAATGAGGCATCTTCTTTCCAGGCAGGAGAAGAATGCTGTAGCCATTACAGTACTGGCCACCATCCTGAAGCACCTGCATTCTTTTTTCTTTCAACCCTGCTACAGACTTCCTCAGTCAGGCTGGGCAAGTTAAGCCCTGATCCTCTGAAGGTACCCAGTACCTGTGAAGGATCTCCTTTTGTCTCCATTTGGAGTCTTTAATAAGAAATTATAGTGTTTCTTTATTTCAAGCAGATTTTCAGGGTAAAAATGTTAAGGATTATGAGTGGCTTGGATATTTGGCTGTGAATGGAGTGGTGGGGGCTTGTTAGCTTTTCAAGAGTGTTGCCTTGATTAAGTAGCATACATAATTTAAGCACGGGATATACTCAAGCTTAGCTCCTTAATAAAATTATCAGTTTCTGGTATAGTACTTGACCTTGTAAAAGTTAACTTTCCTGCAAAAATGGCATATTAACATGGACTACATCCTGAAGCTGGCTTTTTATCAGTCACCAAGTAGGACTCCTCATGGGGGCTGGAAAGGTGCCTGTCAGCAAAGCACCTGGGAGTGCTGTTTGACAGCTGGCTGAACATGAGCCAGCAAGGTGCCCACATGGGCAAGGCCAAGGTATCCTGGCTTGCATCAGCAACAGTGTGGCCTGCAGGACTGTTCTTGGCACTGGTGAGGCCAGGCTGCATCTCAAGTGCTGTGTTCAGTTTTGAGCCCCTAACAAGGGGAGAGACTGAGGCATTAGAGGTGTCCAGAGGAGGGCAACAGAGCTTGTGAAGGGTCTGGAGCACAAGTATTACAAGGTGTGGGTGAAGGAGTTGGGGTTGTTGAGCCTGGAGAAGAGGAGGGTCAGTGGGACCTTCTCACTTTCTACAACCACCTGAAAGGAGGTTATAGTCACGTGGGAGTTGGCCTCCTCTCCCAGGTAGCAAGTGATAGGGTGACAATAAATGGCCTCAAGTTGCACCAAGGAAGGTTTAGATTGGATCTTAGGAAAATTGTCTTCCCTGAAAGGGTTGTCAGGCATTGGAACAGGCTGTCCAGGGAAGTGATGGAGTCACCATCCCTGATAGTGTTCAAAAAACATGTAGATATCATGCCTGGGGACATGGTTTAGGGGTGGGCCTGGCAGTGTTAGGTTAGTGGTTGGACTTTGTGATCTTTGAGGTCTTTTCCAACTTAATGATTTTACTGTTGAAGCCTTGCTTGTAGCTAAAGTAAATTAGTTAGTCCTATGCTATACTTACAGAAGCTTTGATATGCTTATTAGACATCTCTCGCTGCCTAAGATTTCAAAACATCAGACATAAAGTAAGTCAGCTGGAGGACTTTCACAGTGGCTGTTCTGATCTGGGAGGGAGTTTGGTGATTCTGTAGCCTAAGTAAAGTGAAAATTATCAGAGTTGCTTCCCCTCCTTTTTTTTCTTTTACCAAAATCCCTTACAATAGTGTTTCCTCTCTCACTTGAGAAATGTAAAGTGCAATTGCTTCTGCCTTGCTTTTTTGTGAGCTAGCTCAGCTGCACACAGCCAAGCCAAGATCTGAGTAGCACAGCTGTGCTCCTCCAGAACAAGACTGATTTCTTTTCCTACAAGCTACCAGGGATTGATAATCTATTCCTTTTTACTTTCTGCATATGTGCAGTTAACTTGCAATGAAATTGTTCAGAAGTAGCAATAAGATTTCTAAACCCATAAATTAAAAGGGAAAACTTGAGTTGACATGGGTAGTTGTCATTGTGGAGTTTGAAATTGATATGCTGCTTAAAGGCCCAATAGAAGCAGGCTTTCCCAGAGTTGGAGTTCTGGAGGTTTGTGTGGGTGTTAACTAACAGGAATGCCTCACAGTTGTGATTAAGGAGATTTATGTTTATCATGGGTTTATGTATCATCTTACATTGCTACTTTATTTTTTCCAGGATAAATGGATGTGTGTGACTCTTCCCCTGACCTAAAGCGGTTCCATGTCTTGTTTGGTAAGTTTGCCTTTAAAAGTTTTGATTGTTGTGCTTTGTTACCTTGTTATAGCTTAATATGAAAAGTTCTGGTGAAATGTCTCACCTGAGGGGATTTCCACAGTGCTGAGGTGTTTAAACTTTGTTGCATCAACTTTTGGTGAAGGAGACTGTTCACTGTCTCCTCTTCTGCCATGTATGTGCTTTATGCTGTTTCTTAACCTCTTGCTCGACTGACTTGTAGCAGAAGACTTGCTGAATTCCTGCTTATAGGGGCTACATTTTTACATTTTCCCACTGCCATGTTTAATAAATTGCAGCAACTTCACTAACATTCACTTGTTTCTGTTCTCAAGGACTGTTCCTGTATTCTACGTACACCAGTTGAATCAATCAGACCGGAAGAGATATCTCAGAGCAGCATCCATGAATGTCTGGTAAGAAGAAAATAGAAACTTCAGCTGCCAAGGTTAAATACAAAGCTGGCACATATTAAAAATAACCTCATTAGGGAGTACTTTTTAAAATGTGAACAGCAAAAATAATCAGAATACTTCAGCACTTCCACTTTGGAAGAAGACTGTAGGTAACCGTCAATCTTTTGCCACTTAAAAAACAAACACAGACAAAAAAACTAACTCATCAAACTAAGTCTCAGTAATGGTAAAAGCACTGGCTTGAATGTTCTGATTTGACTACCTGACCTTAGGATTAATGATATTTCTGCTTTAGTTTTAAACTTATAAATTATTAAAAATTACATAGTAATTTTGAAAACTGTTTTTTCTCACTGTTAGGCTGATTCTGATCTAGCCTGGATTCCCCCATCTACAGGAAGGAATGAAATGGTATTTTGCTCTTCTAATGTCTCTCATTATGAACTCCAGCTGGAAATAGGTAAAATAAGTGTGCCTTAAAATATTTCTTCTTCCTGCTAGCAATAGTTTATTGCTCACTGCAGTAAAAACTAAGTTTTGAAAATGCAGGACTATTCCTGTGTCTCCTTTGTTGAGAAAAGTGCCCAGAGCATTGCTCATGTTTCAGTGACGACTTATTTCAAGATATAAGACAGATCAACAATTACTTGAAATTTTCTTTTGTGCATGTGCATGTCAGTTTTGTAAATCTGTGGTATATGACAATAAATACAGCATTAAGTACATTGTGTCTTGTGACTTGGCTACCCAAGCTGATTGTTCTAAGGAAAGCTGCCTTGAATCTTACTGTGGTGCATATGTTTATGTGAATACACATTTAGGTGTCTAAGTGATACTGACAAATGTTCAAACACTTTTACTTGTTCTCAAAATAGCAGAGCCATGCTGCAACTAATTTGCTGCAACTAATTTTGCAACTACTTAAGTTCTTGACATTCTTATAGAAAAGGTCATGTTGCTATCAGTTGTATTTCTAGAACTGAATATGAAGGAAATTATGTGATGGATCATTATATTTTTCAATGTTAAGGTAGCCACTTCTGGTTTCAGGAAGGAGATTCAACAATTTAACTTCAGTCTACCTTGCACGGCATACGCCTACAGACATGCAAGTTGCTGTAAGGATCACAGACCTAGAAAATTGCTCTGAAGAGCATTTGAAAGCCTTACAGGTAAAGTAACAGCATTTCTGCACAAGTCTGATGAAGGCAGTGATAAATACATATGAGGTTATTGAACAGATGTAGCTTTTGTTTGTACTGGGTCATCTCAGTCAAGACTTCCCTCCAAAGGAGTAGAAAATAATAAACACAAGGCATGTGTAAGTTTGAGAGCTGCTTTCTGAAGAAAACAGTTGACAATTGTTTTACAAATACTTCTGTTAACTGTACAAATTCTTATTTGAAACACGTTCTTTACTCTCTATTTAACACCACATGTCTGGACTATGAGCAAACTAGAGTTACTTCAGACAAAAGCAATTCTGGGCAAGTTATTTGCATTTCTGTTGCAGGCTATGCACATCACTTGCAATCTTGTATAAATGCACACAGGAAACTTCTTTCTACTGCTGTAGTTAATGCTCTTACTAAGACTGCTGTCTTGTGGTTAACACATCCACTTTCATTTAATTCCATAGAATGAGGTGGTTTTATCCCACTTTTTCCAGCATCCCAACATAATGACGTTTTGGACAGTGTTTACAGCTGGTAGCTGGCTTTGGGTCATCTCCCCATTCATGGCCTATGGTAAGAAGAGTTAACTGCAATTTTGGAATAGGAAAAAGGGCTGGTACAAGTTGGACCTCATGGTCCACAAGAGGTTTTGCCTTAAGCATCTCCTGTCTTGTAAAAAAACCAAACTTTCCCAAACCACTTGTTTAGAGAAGATTTCTGTACATAATCTTCCTTCGCAGTGAAGACTAGTATTTGAACTGCATTAAATTCCACTTAGTCCTAGCACCCACCACATGAGGAGTGGTAACTGGGAGATGCATTTGACTTTATACAACTTTGATTTTTGCCAGCAGAAAACCTATCTAGACTGATAGTTGGGCATAGACTTTCAGTTAACAGAGGCTTGATGTGAGTGTGATCTTTGCCTGAGAGATGCATCAGTTGCATCCATGTCATAACTGTTCTTGATGTACCATAGTCAATACAAAGATGAGAACGCTGCTCTTGATGAATGCATACAATGAAGCAAGTACAGACAAGAAATTTAACAAGGCTTGTTAGGCTTAGCTAGTTTTTTTTCACTTCCAGGTTCAGCTAGACACCTGCTGAAGACTTACTTTCCTGAAGGAATGAGTGAAGCTTTGATAGGGAACATTCTGTTTGGTGCAATTAGAGGACTAAATTACATGCACCAGAATGGATATATTCACAGGTAGGAGAATGTCAATAGACAAGAATCAGATTACAGCATCTCAGCTTCAGTATTGTCCCCTTCCTTTTTCTATATACCTTCTTACGTTAGACAGTATGGAAGTAAATTTGGTTTTCAATACAGCCAAACCAAGTTTGTAAAGCTTAAGAGGAGCTGTATTCATACATTATTTCAAGACAATTGTTACAGGGATAATACACCTGCCTAGCTTTGTCTGTTGGAAGCAGAAGAGAACCAGAGTTGTAGAAAGGGCTTCCTTAGTTTACACCCTTTGCAGGGAGGAAGGGCCCTTCTCCCATTTCAGGTGCTTTTTTTCTGATCATCTCTCCTCTCTCTTGGGACTGTATTAAAAAGACAACTCATACTGAGTGAAGAACTTCCATGAAAATAATCTGCTAAATAGAACTGCATGCTAACATCTCACTATAAGTTAATGACATACAAAAGCCTTTGTACTCTAGTAGTGCTTTGAGTAATTCTTATTTATGTTACAGGAATATTAAAGCTAGCCACATTCTGATTTCAGAGGATGGGCTGGTTTCTCTCTCCGGCCTAAACAACCTCTACAGTTTAGTTAACAATGGACAAAAGTCAAAGGTGGTATATGATTTCCCCCAGTTCAGTACATCTGTGCTTCCTTGGCTGAGTCCTGAACTACTGAGACAGGTTAGTAGAAATTAATTTTTCTTATTCAAAGTTAGTGGCAGTACTCAACTTCTAACTTTAGTCTACTTGTAGAAGTGCAGTGGAAGATGCTGAAGTGAAAGTTGTAAAACTACAATATGTACTGAATTTTTAATTCTCCTAAAGAGAAGCAGTTTTAAAGCTGTTGGTAAAGTGATGCTGTACTAAGCCTCCTTACCTGACCTTCCTGGAAACTACACCCATCAGATTCCTAACAAAGCCCAAGGTTTCACAATTTAATTGTTTCAATACCATGTAGGTTACCGAGTATTAGAATCTTGTCTTGAAACAGACACTTGTATTTTTGTCTGCACCACTCAGTGGCATCAGAGATCCGTAGTGTTTTCTTCTCTCACAGGATCTGTGTGGCTATAACATGAAGTCTGACATTTACAGCGTGGGAATTACAGCATGTGAATTAGCCAATGGACATGTTCCATTTCAGGATATGCCTCGCACTCAGGTACGATGCTGAACTCATACTTCAAAACATGCTGAGCGTGGTTTTTTGTTTCACTCAGAGACACCAATGCTATTACTGCTGAAATAGTGGCTGCTTTTTGCTACTTCAAACATGCATGCTTCTTTCTAGAACAAATAGTCATTCTGTTCCTGGAGTTTCACAGCTTAGCCTGAATAGCCCTTGATAGCTGTTGAATTCTCATACTGCTGTTCCTTCCTACTAGATGCTGCTGCAAAAGCTGAAAGGTCCCACATACTATCCCTGGGATATAAATACCTTTCCCCGGGGAGAATCCAGGATGAAGAACTCCCGATCAGGTGTTGATTCTGGAATTGGTGAGAGCATGACGCGCACAATGACCAGTGAAAGACTACAAATTCCCTTTTCCAAAACATTTTCACCTGCTTTTCACAACTTGGTAGAACTTTGCTTGCAACAGGACCCTGAGAAAAGGTAACCTTCTGGTGAAAACTAATTTTTTGTCTCTTCAACCTAAGACCAAAGATAGCCCACAGTTTAGGATACTGTAATTGTTTGAATGCTGTTAAAGTCAGAATTTCAGACCAGAAGTACTATGTAAAACAATACACATATGTTTGCTTTTGTAATTTAAGAATTATTTTGTCTGATAAAGGAACCTTGCTTTTAAAGTTTTTTGATCCCTAAATTTCTAGTAATATGAATGTTTTGTAAAAGTAAAATTAATTTTCAAACATGCACTTTGTCTAAGAAAAAAGCAGAAATCTGAAATATCCAGTTTCAATTAGTGCTTTCATTACAAATCAAGGCAGAGAATGTAGGACTTATGTTTTTTATTTTCTCATTCTTCACATTTGTCCTGTGGTTGAAAACCCACGGGGCTTAAATTGACTTGTCAATCTGGCCCATTTTCCAAAAGCAGTATTTAACTTTCCAAAACATAATTATATTGTTCATTTTATGATTCAGGCCATCAGCAAGCAGTTTGCTTTCGCATACGTTCTTCAAACAGGTGAGTTTACTACATTTTGTAAAATGACACAACTATAACCTAACCAAGCCACAAAAAGAGTTGGATTACAAAATAATTAAGTTACCTGGAGCCAAAAAGTATCCTGTAACAGCTTACCTGCTTCAGACTCTTTTTTTTAAACAAAATGGCATTGATAGAGTATAGGAAGCCTAAGAGTAATCCATTTCCCCTTTAATAAAGTTGGTTTAACTTAATTAAGTCAGTCTAACTAATAAGGAATAGTGTTTAATATTCTTAATTTAAAGCAGAACTGCATAGCTAATTTAATTAGTCTTGAAAGACTAATTCACCTTACTCTAGAGGAGGAAAGTGAAACGTCTCATCCTGTTATATTCAGTATTTTAACATGCAGGTACATGGCTCTAATTTCACATGCTTTTAATGAAGTCATTTGCAAGGTTATGGAGACTTTTATGTGCAGCCCTGTTTTAACTTTTTTCTTTCTAGATAAAAGAAACACAGAATTCACTACTGTCTCTATTACCACCTCCTGTTCAAAATAACAGATCAGAATTCTTGGCACTGCCTTCAACAGCAGCTGGGACTGAACTTGGACATACGACTGCAAATCAAAATGATACAGACTGGGAATTCTAAATAAATCCCAAACAATCATACCTCTCCTGTGCTTCAGAGAAGGAAAATGTGATTTATATTTGCTGCTTTTTTGTATAACTAAAATAGACAAGGTATACTTGAACCTGCCCTGAAGTGGCCATATTTCCTGAAGTTCCTGTGTTGGCGTCACAAAGTGCAGCGTGGCTCACTCTGGCCATAAGGAAAGCTGTGCATAGAGAATGGCTGTGTGCTCCCCTCTCCTTTCAAAGGATTTCTTACAGTTCCTGCTGTAATCTTACTCGGTACTGTATTTGCAGCTCATATGCTGCAGTCCACCTGCCTTTCTGAATCCAGGCTTGGGTATTGTCTGTGATCTTACTTAAACAATCTCTTTGTCTTTTCATTATGACTCCAATAATTTTAGCAGGGGGAAATCCTCCAGTTTCAAGCTGAAATTTGAAATTGCACAAATTAGTTGTTTATGTGAATAAATGTTTCTCTCCCAAAAGACGTTTTTCTCACTTGACATGCTGTCGTATTTGCCAAAAGTTAGCTATGCATCATTCTTCATGCAGACTTAATACTGTAAGTTTCCCAAAGAAGTTAAGCTGCTTGGAAATGTGACTCATGTTCATCCATTTGTCTACATTCTTAGTACAAATCTGTGCTTTTGCATCTCCATTTATTGTTGTGTCATTTTAGCAGTTAATCTGAGGACTTCTTACTATGCAAAGTAATTCTCAAGTTATAGCAGGTACGGGTTAATTTTGAAGAATCAAATAATCTAAAGTTACTGTACATATTTTTATTTATACTGCATTCCTGTTCACCAGAATTTACCAGAACCTCATACTGTTTTCTAAAAAGAACAGGCAACATGCGTTAAGTTTAACTGGCACTGCTGCTGGCAAACAAGCCTCTTGTGCAAGGCACAGTTAAATTCCCTTGGATAGACTCAGCCATAATAAAAGCCTAATACCCCCTAGGATTCTAGTGAATTTACCTGTTCTAAGTCATATGAAAAGGTGTCTTCTCCCTACAATTCAGTAACATATCTCTCATACTGTACCAGGCAACTCAAACCAAACAAAGTAGTTTATTTTTTTAAAAAGCTGCATATTCTCATGTTGCAGCACAAATTGTGTCCCAAAGCCACTAGTATTTTACTGATGAAAGTTATGACTATAGTAAAAAAGCATAAATAGATATTGAATGGATATATTTTAAATTTTCAACATAAACAACATTCCACCTTGAGTCTTTAAGTTTTCCATAGCTGAGTTGGTTTTGACAGCAGCTTTGCCTCAAGGCCTCGCAGACCAAATGACCATTATGCAAACCTGAGAAAGACATAAAATTTTAAATTAATACATAAAAGTATTAACAAAGAAGTTGAATCTACTCCTCGTGCTGTGAAGAGAGCTCTATATTTCTAAACCTAACGGGAGACTTAAGATTAAAAACTTGTCAATAAACTTATCTGCCTCCTATCTAGACCCATCTGCCTCCATTTATTTCTGTAATTCTTGTGCTTTCATTTTTACCATAATCCAGTCATACTACCAGCTTCTTGTTACTGCAGGAAAGGAATTCCATATTTATTTCAATTATTAGGTAAAAAAATAGTTGTCTAAACTGGAAAATTACTCTGATCATAAAAATATTAATAATTGTGTGTTATTATTTTAATGTGAACCCCATGTTCTTAATTCTTAACCATGACAAATTTGGACCGTTTGCAAGTCAAATACATTAGATAGCATTTACAAGTAACTTTTGACTAACATGTAAAAAGCAAGTCAAATGAAAGACTTACTTTTAAACCCTGTTCCAATTCTGTACTGACAAAACTTTTTAAGACGAAAATGAAATACAATTTTTTGAAGTTAAAAAGCTCACAAGGCTTTACTCTTAAAACTACAGCTTGTCAACAACTACAGTATTTTCAAACAAAATAACCAGAAATACTTGAAACTAGTTCATGGATTGTATTTGCTGAAAGGTTGGATATAACTTTTCTCATTAACTGCAATACTTTCCATTAAGGAATAAGGCAAAATAAACAGCGTTAAAAAATGTATAATTGTATTGTTAAGAAGGTTTTAACTATCTGCCATTGAGAGGATGTTCTTGGAAACAGTTCTACTGAAATATCTGAAGGTTTTGCATATAGTTGGTGTTTTCAAAATCTGAGATTCATGATCTGTATTGTTAAGAGTCAAGTTGCAGAGACTTTCTATTCCAAGCTGACATAGTTTTAAGCACAATAATTTATTTATGTTTTTAAGAGCACTTGTTTACTCATACCAGAGATGTGTGTTATCAGTACATGAACTAGAACTACACTTGGACTTGAAATTTTCAAGTATCTTAAATTTAGGCTCAGTGTGATGTATTTTCAAAGGGGCTGATAAAACTAACACATTTGCAAAATCTCATGGCCAGTAAACCAAGTTTATAGCCTGGTTACTTTTGAAATATTTGTGAAAACAACACAAGGGGGTTTTTTGCTGACACTTTTCTTTATCCTACCATTGAACATTATGTAAAATAACAAAATACCTATAATAATAGAAAACATATTAATTATCATTATCTTGACTATATACTCAGTGGTGTTGAGTGTCTCACTGTCTTGGTCTGAGCAGTTGGTGAATTAATGACTGAATGGATTAACACAGAAAAAACTGCGATTTACTCCAAATCAACCTGATCTGCTACACAAGCTAGTCACTTTAAAAAGTCTTGATGCAACATATATCCATTGGAGAGCAATTTCTTCCACTTGATGAACAGAAGTAAATATTTTTTAAATAATTACTGAGTTTTACCTTACCCCTCTCTCTTATCCCTACCCCCTTTTTTTCTTCAAGTGCTATCAAATCAGTTTTTAATGTAGAGGATGGGTAAAATCATGAGAAAGCATTTGCAAACCATTGTGAATGTCTCTGACAGGAGGCACATACCTAAATAGGTGACTTACATACCCTGCTTTAATGCTAATAAGTAGCTTTACTAAAGTGTATTAGGTTGTCTAATAAACCTCTAAAGCAATTAAGCTAGCTGTAATGACCTGTCCTGATGATGGCCATCCTGTATGAATGAGGAAAAACTACTAAAATTCAGAAAGAGCACACATGACATCGAGTGAGAAAGACCTCAAAGGACTGAGTAAGAACCATACTATGAAATAAAACAATCTGATGTAACAGACAAGCAAAGACTTCAGGATTTATAAAGAAAGCACTGAAAAATTGAGGTGGTCCACTAAAAACCCGCTAGCAGAATAACATTTGGTATTTAACATAATTAAACCTATCCAGAAATTTGAGATAGGGTGAAGGAAAGAATATTAAACAGATTCCTGTGGAAGCGTCCATATCATTCCCAAATGAAAACGACCAGTTCTACTCTATAAATCCGTTACATATGCACATGGATTTTATCCAAAAGTCCCATGAAGTTCCTGAAAAATAAAAAGTCCATATGAAATTAGCTGCAATTGAGTGGTGGTTTTAGTTTTAGATATGATTACAGAATACACCATTACTACTGGATTTACCCACAAATCCAGATTTATGGAATTCATCTGCCCTCCCATGAAATCCATCTGCAATAGAGACTAATGGATTACTTTCCTGACATATGGGTCAAGAGTATCAATGTTGAGTTTATCTACTACAGTTTATTTTAGAAGTTTGTTCTACATTCTGATATCAATTGTCTTCCTAGTTCTGATGTTTCGTGCAGTCAAAAATATCCTTACAGGCAGATTTCCATTAGTCCATGTGAAATCTGGAAAGTCAGCTATAGACGAGTTTCCTTTAAAAGCTCCGATGGTTTGAAGTAGCTGGTTTTCTGTGGTAGCTGATGGAGCCATCACAGACTTGTTGAATGATGTTTTCAGCTGGCTGTCCTGCACTTTTTCCTCTCCACTTCCTGCTTCAAGTTTTCCTTATTATGGGAGAACACGTGGTTTTGAATCCTTGGACCCTGTAGCATGTGATGTTGAAAAAGATGGTTCAGCACACTTTCTATGTATTTTTCTTTACAACGCTACTAAGTTTCCTCAGACTAGTTTGGTTTTCCTTCTTAAATGGAGTACTTGTTAATATTTGACCTAGATGCCGGTGGCATGGCACGGTCTCAAGAACCTCTTTTGACTTCCAGTCAGGATTTTTGTCAACTTTGCCCTCTTTCTGTACTTGTAAAATTACACGTTTTGGGCAATTTGCTGTAAGGGTGAGCCATGGTCCACAAAGGTGTTCTGCTTCAGTATCAGCATCCCAAGCACTTTAAATGGAAGAATTTTACTGTTTCAGGTATCTGTTCGTGCTATTTTAGCATTAGACTTTTTAACAATTTTAAACTCTTGCGTTTTATTTTTCCCCTTTTTATCAAAACTGTTTGGGGGGGGAGACGTTTGTTTTTGGGGTATTTTTGTGGTGGTTGTGGGTTTAGGTTTGAGTTTTGTTTGTTGGAGTGGGCGGGGTTTCCCCCCAAAGTACAGTACAATCTGTTTTTTCACTGTGTGGGATTACTACATCTATTAGTGGTTGTGGGTGTTTATTCACAAGATCTTGCTTTTTGTCCCTGCTTGAGGCCTGTCTGTATCCATCTGAAAAGCTGTGCTCTCTTCCATTTTCCTGGATACGGTACAGGAAAACTGTACACGGAATTCTAGTCTGAGCCACGGAGGACTTGGCAACTTTTAAGGGTTTAAAGGAAATATTACATAAATTTAAATACAGAATTATTAAAGCAAGCAGCTTTGTTTACGTGTAGGAACACAGGGGACTAAAATAAAATACAGACTGGACTTAGAGACCAAATTCATGCAGTGCTGCACTGAGGAACACAAGTGCACCTTTCACCCATTAGATGGTTAGAGACAGCAATCACATTCCCCTCTTAATATTCCTTTTAGGTTAACCATACACTAGTAACTAATTAAATATACTTGCTACTTTTCAGGAGTTTACAGCACCCCTTCTGATTGAGCAAGACCATTACAGCAGCAGGAATCTGCTGGGAGGAAAAGCAAAACTGTTATTACAACACTGCCATAAATAAGGGAAAAAATGTTTACCCATAAACGCCTGTTCAGAGCTTGCACATTATAAAAAATATTGGCATTGGGGAAAATTAGACAGACTAATTTATTTTAAGCAGACTAAACAACTGGAAACAGGAAAAAGTAGTACAATCATTTCTAACTAGTTTAGAGCAATTGTTTAATTGTTTCATACATGTAAAAACAAGAAATTGGCACCAACATACCAACATATCTGTAATTTTTTCATTAACACAAATGTATTAAAAACAATTGTATGGAAATGCACAAATGCATTTCAGTTAAGGCTTCTACAGATATTGCATGTTCTATAATTAAACCTCTATTTTGTAAACTCATTCTAAAACTTTCCAAGAAACTAAACAAATAGCTCATTAAGACTCATATTCCACTGTGAGGATTAACGGAATGGAGAGTATTTTGTAAAATAGGTAATTAACCATCAAACTGTTTATTGTGCTTTTTATATGGCAACATCAAACCTCATTAATTTAAAAATTGATATATTCAGACCCTCCCACAAACAGACACTGGAAAGGCAAGCCTAGCTTGAAATATTGATCCCATTAAGTTCATGAATTCAATCCATGCACAACCATCTAAACAAACTACTGTATTTCACAATGCAAATGAATCTGGCTCTTGGCTAGCATGGCTTTGTCCAAGGGATACTTGGAAGGCCAGTTATTATTGCCAGAAATCAAGCAGTGATGTTACCCAAGTTTTTCCTGAACTGACGTGATCCCTTAGCACAGTTTTGCCTGATTTTTGCCTATATTTTATGGGCAAAATTATACTTCTTACCATACCAAGATGACAGAAGTGTCACACAGCAAAAAGAAGCCATTATTAATCTCACCTTAGGAGGTCAGTGATTCTGTAAATCAAAGACACCACATCAGGAGAAAGTGTGGTGGCAACCGACATGGGAACACTTTGAGCCTCATTCCTCATCTCCTGCAGCCAAATCATGACAAGAATGTCCAGTGCACAGCTGAGGGAGGGGCACCCTGAAACTCTCCATCTTAATGTACAATGCAGTGCCAGCCATAATTTAGCTCCACAGTTTTGCAAAAATACATACATGAGAGCCATAAAAATTTACAAAAGAGGTTAAGAGCTCCTTCCTACAACAAATGGAGTGCCCCAGAACACAGCCAACAGCTGTGGAACATCGTTTAATTCTTCTGGAACTCTCTTCCCTGCTGCCAAGATTACCACAGCATTGAAATGATGTCATGAACACTGAATTTTTGAATAACTTAAATGTGCTGGATGGACATAAGAGAACTCAAGTACTCAACAGGGCAGCAACAGCCCTAGTTATTCATGTTCCCATGTTGTTTTGAAGCAACTCAGGTAACAGCATGGAAAGTTAGCACAGAAAGCATAGAAACTCTTTGACATTTCCTTTCAAGTCTTTTATGTAGCTATTCTTAACTTCACTACTAAAGAGTTCAGTAATTCTCCAGAGAACTTTGACAACTGCACCCCCTTTATAACCACCTCTAGACACATATATTAAATCAAACAATGCAAAATCAGTATATATTAAATAACATATAAAATATTTTCTGGGCTTTAGGTGATACTTTCTTGATTAATGGTTTTCAAACCTTCCCTTGTCTGTGTCTGCTATGGAGGTTGTTCTGTTCTGCAATTTATCTGTATTTATTCACACCTGCAATGCTTGCATTTTGCCACTTTAATATAAAAGAAAAATAATGTTGGGTATGATCATCAAAACCTACCAACTGCCACTATTACTGCTGCATCACTGCATAAAAAGTGCATTGCTGCAGAGTTCTTGGTCTCCTTTAATAAGCATTTTCTTGTAATTTTAGGAAGAAGTTTCCCATTCCATCCTAACACAAAACAACAATTTGGGGGAAATCAATCTCCATTAAAATAGGTAAAAGTAGGAACATTTTCAACATCTGTGAAATTCAAGTTTCTGGAGAAGGAGCAGTGACTAGAACTACTGCTCTTGCCATAGAAGCTAAGGAGAAATCAGAACACTGTTCTTGTGAATGGCTTTGTAACAGTTATACATCCTGACTATTGTGAAATTAGAGGGCATGTCTGTTGGCAACACAAACACACCATTTGATTAGAAGGTGTCTTTAGGTGTTTTCATAACTGACAAAACTGTTGCAACATGAAAGCTCCTTTTCCTTTTATCTACATCAACCTGAGAGAACTTGTTATTATCAAGATCTTTGTCAAGAGAACTAAATGAAGATATAAAAGAGTGTCCCCTTTTATGGATTATTAAACAAAATCCTTGTCAATTCAATCCTTTATTCTAGCAAATACTTTTTATGACAACTAAATGCAGATTATTTTATGCTTGCTAACTTGGTGGATTTTTTATTTCTTAACTCTCTTTTTTTATCATCTTCCTTAGATTAATTTGTCGTAAGATTTGTTTTAATCTCTAGAGAATATTTAACCAAGTCAGATCAGCTAACTGCTGTCAGCATTAGCAACAAAAGCAGGTTGTTGAAGACTGTACACAGTCAAAAAAGCACTGAACACCTGATCTTCTGCACCCCTCTAGTGTCTTTGGCTATGTAGGTAGCAACATTTATAAAATCACCTTGTCTTTATGCAGTAGGGATAATCTGCTTCGTACAATAAAAAGCAAAAGTATAAAAGTTTTCAATCACACTTGCAAATTGTAACATACATAAAAAGATCAACATTAAATATATACAATATAAAAATACACTTTTTCTGTATGAAAATTATGATACATAGCTATAATACACAATATGTTGAGCCATCAGTCACAGCTATAATATTTGCAGATGCTTGTCCCACACTTATGGCTGGACTCTGGGTATGACATCTGCCTGTGGAAATTCCTCAATTTCAGCATGAAACATCAATTCTAAAAGAGAAAAAAAAAAGAAGTATGTTTTCTTTGAAAACTTTCACCTGGATACAATTCCATTACTCCTGAAAAGCAGCCTGGCATTCCCCCAAGCCTCCTGCTTTTCATCCCAATCATATCATTAATGACACACCACCGTCTTTAGAAAACTATTGTTGCCCTCCAAAATTAACAGAACTGGTGACTATGTTAGCAGCTAATCAGACCTAGAACCATCCTGCATTCAATCTGGACACTGAAACAGAACTCTGAAGCACGTTGAGGGATTGTTTTGAGAGTGTCAAACTCAGGAAGGAACATTTCTGTTTAGAGACTTGATCATTTATAATGTGTCTGCTCTGTGTATCAGTGTTAAGTTAGCCTTTGACAAACAGACCCGGCTGTGTTTGCCAACTACTTGTCAACATGGTAAAGTTACACAGTCTGGACATGCAACAATGTGGTTTATCCCCTCAAGTTTGGGATTCACATGTTTTTGCCACCCCATCCCTGGCAGTCTGAACTTTCTCTACTATTTGGTTTAAGTCCTAATGAATTTCTCTCTAGAAATTTCTGAAGTGGTTTCCCAATCTTAGCACGCACATGTAAACAGCAGAAAAGTTCAGCAAAACCTGAGTACAATTCTGCCACTGGATTCCTTGAGTAAGCGTTTGTTATTTAAAAAATGGGTTTAAAATACAATAAACATCTATTACAAATTTTACCATCAGGGACTGTAAAGGCTGCCACTTAGTTATTTGGGGGTTTTTAACTCACTGAGTTATTAGAAATAAGTATAGTAACTGGGGCCAGCTGAAATACAGACATCTGTAAATTGGAACTCTATAGCAATTTCAAGAAGCATGTTCAGCCTTCTTCAGCCTCCCAGACACAAATCTGTGCTTCAGTTCATGGTGCTCTTGGGATACCTCTTCACTTGTAAGCTGAAACTTTGGATTTTTATGAACAGCATACCTTCAAGTCACAGGCTGCACACAGTGGGCAGGAAAGCTGAGTTATGCTACACCTTTTGGATCCCAGTTGGAACACAAAAGGAAGAAGGTCTAGTCTCCAGCAAAGATTCTTCTATGAAAAGAACTTGCTTGCCCCCTCCTACAGCCTGGACCAACACAAGCAGTCCTCATTTGAAGTCCTGATCTGCAAGTACAAATCTGACCTTTTAAAGCTCAGGAGTTCCCAAAACTATTGCAATGTTCTAGTGAAAATAATACTGAACTTGAAATGCATTAAGCATTTACAAAAGGAACTTTAATAACATCAGGGAATTCTCTAAAGCACCAGTAGAATAAATACATTTCAAACATTTAAAATACTGTTAAGCTTATTTTTCCCTTCAATGAAAAGGAGACATGCTCTCATGTTTCAAAATATCTGTTGCTTCAGACAGGACAAATAAGGCTTTTCTAGCCTTTTTAAATTGATGTTTATCCTTTAAAAAACCAAACCCAGACACCAACATCCTCAGAAGCACTTGCTATGAAAGGTTGCCAGAAGGTGCTTGTTTTAACCCAGTCACAAAATATCGCAAGACTACTCTTCAACAGCAAATGCAGAGCACTTGGTTCAGCAGGTAAAAGCCTGAATAAACAACATTTTGCCTATTAATGTTTCCTACCTTCACTGTGGTCTAGCTCTGGTCGGTAAGACAAGAAGATCCAACTTGTCCCAACTAAAACAGACACTACCAGATTCACCACAATCCATGAATGAACAATTTCTTCCTCTGTACCTGCAGTCCTGGAAAAAACACATCAACCCATCAGTCAGGTCACCGGTACACAGGGACTACAATAATAATTTCAACAGAGTATCACCAGAGCAAGGTTGCTAAGCCAGATGTGAAAACACAACTACTTGTACCATCACGATGGCCTTGCACTGCAAAAGCCTGGCAAAGAGTGATTACCAAAGAGTGACTCAGCTAAGAAACCCCGTTATCTCATAGAGAATGTCCACTTGTAGATTTCAACAGCAAATTCCTTTTCTTGGCCAAGAGACGGAAAATAAAAATCAAAATGCATGATCCAATTTTACTGTGGTGAGAGACACCACAAAATACCATCAGTCCATCTTATTTTGAAGCACTTTGTCAGGAGTCAGTATGGCCAGTGAGCAGCAGGTCAGTACAGTCTGTTTGGAAGCAAGGACCTGTGTACAGGTGCTGTGGGGTGGATGAGATGGGGCTTTAAAAAGGTATGATTTAGCTTAGATGGTTAGCTGACACTTTTCTTTCTGTCGTAACAGTAGCAGGTTGTGGTTTTATTATTAGAATCTAGGCTTTTTAATAAACAACTCAACAAACATTTATAGAAGCCCTGAAAGAGAAACTAAAACAGTAACCGCCCAAACCAGCAAATTTTCACATAAATGCTTTTGTTCTACTTTTCCTGGTCTACTTTCAAAACTTGTGCTATTAGAATTCAAGTCCATTAATATCTACTTCAGAAAGTAACAACCTTGGAATGGGATTGCCTAGCATGAAACAATGCTTAAATATTTAAGTGTCAGCTCTGTCTGCTAAGCCCATGCATCCTGTGGTAGAGTATCTGCTTCAAAAACAGTGTTGACTCCACAGAATGCCAAGCCACTGAAACCAAAAGTGTTACCACCTCAGTAGGGTCCCATTTCTCAAGCAAAACAGATTCTTAAGGACCCTGCCAGTGACATTTCCAGCATCATTCCAAGAAGTTCTTGTTAGAGTTATAGTGGATTTGCAACCAACATGACCAAGCCCATCCTTGAGCTCTCACTTTTCAATGAAATTATAAAAGATTCAGGTTTAGTAATGAAATCCTTCATCAATCCTTTCTTATATGTATTGTACAACCTCTTCAATCCACTGGTTTGAATAAGGTTCCTATGTGAGCTATGTTAAAATTTACAGAAGTGATTTCTTAAGTTTCCTACCAGATGCTGCCATTTTCTGAAGGTGGTGTGTAGAGGTTGATTCTGTCACATGTCATCTGCTGGCTTAAGGATAAGACAAGAGCAGCAAAGTACACTGGAACAAATGGAATTAGTAGTGTCAGATATAACCCCCCAAAATGCTGTCTCATTATGACATTGTATTAATCACTACATTTTCTTTCCTTTCACTCCACTGCCTCCAATGACAGTCTTTCTAAATTTATTGTCTCTTCTTCACCATTTCCAACCCATCAAAATCTGGTTTCTGCACTTTTGCAATCCATCAGCTACGTCAAAGGTGGCATTCTGTGATTCTGTTTTTTGTTAGGTTTGTGTTCTGTATTCAGAAGTGGCAAAGAACTATCTCACTAACAGCCCCACTAAAGTTGCCATGCAAATGCTTTAAAAAAATATGTAGCAAACTGTTCATGGTCTTCGCTATTTTCAACTACTAAGTCAGTAATTCTAAAGCCGAAAATAACCAGGGAGGGAAATTTCACTATAAACAGTAGGTGAAAGTTTTCCATTTTCCATACTTTCTGGACAACTTCCTGTTCACTTCAAAATACTTACAGAAAGAGGCTACTGCTGCAGGGTCTAGGGTGAGAAAGCCCCTCAGTGCAACTGATGCTTTTGCCAAATCTGTCCTGGTAACAAAACCGAGAGTCATTAACACAGCCCGGTAAGACAATGATACTGTTCCTCTAGCACTATTCCATTGCTCTTTTCTTTTTCTGCCTCTGCTACAGTGCCTTCATACACAACTGTATCCCACACACATGGCAATGATCCTCATGATGCCAAGTCCAAGACAGACTGAAACTAAGAGAGTGTTCCATAAGGTTTGTAAGATTCACACTGTAGACCTTTCTGCAACAGGGAGAACGTGGAGAGATCTGTGGCCTCCAGTCCTCGCCATTCAGTTCAGTGCCCACACTAATGTAACTGCTTACACTGCTTGTGGGAGCAAATATGCATAACTCAGGATTCCTTCCTGCCGCCACTCCATGAAAAAAAGTCACAGGAGCACTCACTCCTCCCCTGGCCTATCATGCTGCCATGGAAACTATCTGTAACTACAAGAAAGATATATAACATCCCTGAATCTAGTCTATGATCTTTTCTGTGCTTCTTTTTTATCATTCCCACTCTTAATCTGTAATGCAGAAACCCTGGCTAAGCCAGGAAAACTGTTCACACAGCTATATTTCACACCTTACTAGGGAATGGATTGGTATGAAAAGCAACCTGATAGAAACAGTTGTTCTCCATCCCTCTTCCCACCCCTGCCTCCAAAAACCAGCTCTTACATTTGTTTCACCTCCTGATCACACAAACAGTATCGGTTCATTGAAGCAGGGTGCAAGCAATGGACAGAAATGAGCAACAGAGGTCTGGATGCACAAGCACACCCCTTCTCTGTATAGCCAGCCATGTGTAAAATCATTCTTTAAGGATATCACATTCAATCATCAACACCAGATCAAAATGTGCAATAGAAAGGAAAATATTATACTCAAATTACATACACCTTTCACATACAAATATATTTTACCTGTCAAAGGCTGAGACTGTACTGATAGACAGCAACAAATAGAACAAACTTTGAGCTGGGTATGCTATTGTCTTATACTGTTCAAGCAGGTTAGAAACCATGGAAAGCTCATGTCCTGCCAAAATGTAGATAATAACGATGTTCCACACAGCATATCCAGCAAGGAAGCCATGGGTAAAGAGCCCCATCACCCTGAATGGAGGAAAGAACATTAGACCACTTTTAGTATCTTGAATTAGGAAAACAGTATAGACAGAAAAGGCCTATTAATCCATCTGTTCAACCCTGCTTTTCAGAGCCTTTCAGAAATTGTTTCTGAGTGCCTTTTCTGATCTAGTTTTAAAAATTGTAAGCATGGAGACTTCTGCTGCCTCCCTTAACTGACTGCACCAGAACCCGAGCACTTAAAGAACACAAAGATGCTTTGCCTTCATTACAGCAGGGGTCAAATACTTGCACTTGCTGCCTGTGACTTTCCAAAAGCACTGCCCCTTACACTTACACAGTGTTCTTAAACTTGTCCCCAAGGCAGACTTTTCATTATCTTCCTTGCTAAGGAAAACCTTGAGAAGAAAGCACAGGCTTCCAGACAAAATACACCAGAGAGTAAAATGGTTATCTTCCCCTTCTGTATCACAGGACAACCACATATTGAAAAAATACACAATTTTTTTGCTATAGTATGTTTATTCCCCCAGTCCAATTTCACTCCTCCCTCTTTTTCACCAACCAGAATTTACTTAAAGAACTATCTGAATCCAGGTATTCTTATTCTGGTGAAATACCTGATAGGTCAGCCTTCTTTTCTAATGTATTTTTTCTGTAGCTCTCTAATATTTTGGTTATCCGATCAATCTCTTGCTTTCAGATTTTGTCTGAATCTTTGCCATATGACTTTCTTAGACATTTTTTTAATAAGCTGTATTTCACATGTGATGTCTGAACTAGAAATACATACTCTTGACAACAAATACCAAAAGCTAGAGGACTAGTAAACTTTATATATGTTGCATCCTGAACCACCATTTATTCGGAATATCCAAAAGAAATGAAGAAAAATCACAAACTCCAACACTGATTCTTGACATCAGGATATCTATCTTTCACCTGAAACTTCGGTGCACTGAGAGGGCAACATCTCTGGTAGTCCAGGAAGCCTTCACATCCAGCAGCACATTGATATTTTCAGTGGTTTTAATCAATTCTGCACGGTCAGCTGCCTGAAAACGCCCTGAAAGGAAATCAGTTTTAGAGGGTACTCTTGCCTTTCACCATCATTTCTACATTAATACTTATTAGTGCTAAAAAGCTGTAAGCATTGGAAGTTCCATCAGAGAATTTTTCCAGCCCAGTTCCTGCTCTTTGTCAGCTTACAGTGACACCAGGATACCTTTGCCAGCGTGAAGCATCTTGGTGGGTCAGGCTAGGAATTTAAGAATGTGCAAAGCACTTTGGGAAACTACTAAGTGTTCCCTTGTACAAGAAAAAGCACAACCCCCCCCAAAACAATAGAAAAACACAAATACCCATCAAAAAACTTCCACTTGAAAGATGTGTTATAAATAAGAATTTCTTCTCGAGGTACTGTGACAGTATTAAGTCAAATAAGCTCAGCTGGGTACTTTGAAACAGCATTTTTCACACAAACCGTGGAATTAAAACATTCAACCAAATATGCCAGCACAGCAACACTAGCAGTCAGTGTTGAAAAATTATCACGTATATTTATTTCCAATTTTTTTTTTTTTTTGAAAAGTGGTTTGGTTTTTTTTTAAATTCTTACAATACTATTGTATTGTAATACTTACTATTGTAAGTATTCTGGATTTTAAATACAATAATGCTTCCTCTAATTGCAAGAATGTCCTTAAGTTACTTAAATCTAAAGAGGAACTCACGATTTTTTTCAACAAACACTTTGCTAACAGGCTGGCTAATTCCAGTGGGAGCGGCAAACACAGGCTGCTGATCTGGGCTCTTTCTGTGCTCATCTTCAATGATATCTTCCTCCTCCACTTCCAGCTCGTTGGGACTCTGCATTTCAGCTGGCCGAGGTTTCCTGTTGGCACAGAACATACAGTGGGGCAGAGAAAGAATATGAAGTAACATGTTAAAACTAAAGGCTCCTGTGAACATTTTACCTGTCTAACTTGACTGGTAAGTTACCCATCAGGCTACTGACCTGTATAATATTACCCCATGTGTAATTTTAAGGACTAAA
The DNA here is from genome assembly GCA_035221455.1 of Xenops minutus. Taxonomy (NCBI): domain Eukaryota; kingdom Metazoa; phylum Chordata; class Aves; order Passeriformes; family Furnariidae; genus Xenops; species Xenops minutus. The sequence continues at coordinate 27,004,979 of JAWWEE010000162.1, read as the reverse complement.
GTTCTCATGGAGTTAATTCACTAAAACCATAAAGCTAATCCCATGTCAAGAGATTAACAAATAGAACATTTGGGGAGAAAATATGCTCTCATAAAATTAAGATAGTAAGAATGAAAGAAAGTGGTTACACACTGTAATTTTTTCATACATGTGACAGAACTATTAGGCTGATGAAAATGTATTCAGAACCGTAATGCATCCAGGTATGCATAGAACAAACAAGGGAAGAAAGTTAGATCTTAGCCCTGCAAAGAACTGCACACAGGCTGAATGGTATACTATGGGCTTCAGGGGTTTATGTTTGTGTGACCACGTAAAACACTACTCTGCCACACTCCCTGTCACAGTTATTCCAAATCATGAGCTACACTAGCTTTGCCTCACTTTGCTCTTTTTCTCTGTTTGCGGACCACTGTTTCTTCAGCTTCAGGGACATCCATGCCATTTCCATTCTGAAATAGGGAGGCAACATTTTGCTGGGTGAAAGAGGTCTCAGAATCTGAAGATTTAAAAAAAAAAAAGAACCCACAATGTGAAAGTTTTAGTTTTCATAAAAAGTTATTTCATAAATAGTTATTATATAAACAGAGTGGCAAAAAAAGTTACTATCTTCTGAGCTTTGAATGATGTCAAGTATCTATTTTACCACTTCCAAAACTGTACTGCCATTATTTTCATGGAGGTTTGCACCCTATGGAATGACAACAGAAACTGAAACTCTAAGCTGCCATTCACTCAGAGATTACTTTCAGCTGTTTTAAGTACAAAAGAACACAAAATGTTTTAAAGCCAAAATACATGCTGGCCAATAATATTTCTGTGTTACCAGGTTTTATTCTGTGCTCTTTCCAACCTACAATTATTTCACATACCTGTAGGTACTTTCTTCTTCTTGCGTTTCTTCTGCAGGGGGACACTCTGATGTTCCGGGGTCAGGGGCTCGCTGCTCTCAGACTGCCGCCGAACCGCTGCCTGGACGATGCCATCTGAAAACCACACACAAGGATCCAGCAGCCTGACCTCAGAGCCACTGGGAAACAGGCAAGGAAAAGCTGCTCTTTACTACACTGCACAGATGTCTGGATTTGCCCAGCTGAGCAACAACTGAGATGAAAATGCATTGGCTAGGAAATATAAGAGGTGGGAGTCAAACGTGGGAACACACGAGGGTGACAGCTGACAACCCTCCTTTCACCTTCACAGTTTCATGCTTTGGAGAAAATGAAGTATCCAAGAGGTAGCACAATTCCCATTTGGGCATACAGAGAGGCCTGGCTGAAAGAAATCCACCACAGGAACGAACTGTACATCTGTATTTCTCCTTTCTATGTGCAAGGATTTTAACGCAAGGGACAAGAAAAAATTAACATTGTTACAAGGTGCAAAAATAAAAAACTCTGATACTAGTCATCTTTTAGACTCTTAACTCTTCAGTGATAATGGAATGATTAACTTGTGACTTTATTTGGCCAAGGACTGAAATTGAGCCAAATTGCTAAATGAGTTTTATCTTAGTTCATTCAAAAATTCAAGCTCTTAACAGATTCAATGTAAGCTTCTTACATTTCCAGCTTCTTTAGCTGGAAATGACTATTTAATGAAGTATGCAAAAAATTTATACAGGAAAGAAATAGCAGGAGTTAAAGAACAGTTTTTAGTCTTGGCAGGACCTTACCTAATGGAGTCTTTCCTTTGGGTTTCCTTTTTTTGGGACGACTGAGTGGAATTTCATCTGCATAACACAAAACAGAAGTATGGGTGCACAGAAGAAACCACTTCCCTTTTTTTAACAACCATTCTATTGCAAGTTAAGAAATAGATTCTTTTTTACAAGTTATTACATCCTTCACCTTTTACAGGTAAGATGATAATTCATCAGTTCACCCAAGAAGCAGTACAGAAGATGGTAGGAAAACAGGGTAAGAAATCTGTCTTGTTTGCGGCAGAGGCTAAATACACACATGCACCTGTGTTAACTGAAATAGTCTCAGTAATGCCCTGAAAAATAAACTTACTGTTTAAAGCACGGTGGCAGCATTTCAGTTACCTTGGTAGAAATAGCAAATAAAGGGAACACAGAAAAATGACAGTTCTAGCAATGGCAGCACAGGTATCCATGCAGTTTAAATCGTCAGCCTGCATTTAGGAAAAGTATAAGGCTGTATCTTTAAAGAGAGAATGTAGCACCGAAGGGAACTACCAATGTTCATAATTCTCTTTAATAACTCACCTTGGTTTCCACTTCACATTTAAGGAGAAAAGGCGTTGACAAGCAGTGTAAAAGGAACAAAGATGAGAAGAACGTTAATTTTGAATCAATTACAGTTCACAACAGTGAAATTCACACTGGTACTTCTGTGATTTCTTTCCTTATCCCCATATGTCTTTCTGAGCAGTTGTGTACCACAGGGTTAAGAGTACGAAGCAATCAAGACTCAACATTCTGCTGGTGACTATGCACAGTTTCTTGATTGGCTGGCTATGGATCAGATTAAAAGCTTTAACCACCTGGCTAATTAAAACTTGTCTTACTGCCTGATATGTAACAAACCAACAAAAGTTATGAAACATTTGAGCCCATACCTTACTAAACAGACACTATATGTCGTCAATCATAAACCTCACATTTATTTTCAGATACTTTGAAGTAATTCTAAACTACTGTCATAAAAACTGTCTTTCCACATTGACAAAAAAGGCCCAATTTTTCCCCTATGCTACATCAAACCAATAGACACCTATATCTAGTCTAATTTCAGAAGTTCCTGTTCTGAAGGATTTGTGATTCAACTAGACAAAAGAACATGAAACAAGGCAAAGAGGGAAGGAAAAAGAGATTGAAAAGGACATCAGTTAAACTACAGCAGACATTAAAACTGGAATAATTGTCTGAAACTTTTTAAAGAGTTTATCTCTCAGAGTATTAAAACTCAAATAATATGGTAAAAATTCTCAGCTTCCATAAAACTTTAAAATGCTTTGCATTCCTGGTAAAGAGTTCTGGGACAACAAATTAGCAAGAGAAGAGATTATTTTTAAAACTATTATGACTACTCAGATATTTAATAAACTTATTTCTCTTAATGTCATTACTTTTAGAATCACTGCAGTGCAGCACCATGATCAGTTCCACAGAATGCATTGATTTTACCTTGGCACTGGAGGGAGGGCACGAGGTGGGCACTGAAAGACAAGAGAGACAAAAGTCAGCTTCTGTCACTATGAAATCACCTCTCAGAAAACAGCTGTTTCCAGACGTGGTCAGAACACACAAGGTATGTTGTGCTTTGCATACCCCCTACATGGTTAGACATTTATGATGGAGATGTTACATAAAAGCAATATTTAAAAGATGCTGGAATAGCATGCCTTTATCAGAGTTCTGATGGGCACTGCATTAGAGACATGTACTAACATCTGTGTGTGAGGCACAGCTTGCACTTCAACTTCACTTGACTAATTTTCACTTTTCACGTAAGATACTGCTTTCATTAGAAAGCTTAGCAGTCATTCTTATTAAATATCAGAATTCTGAAACAATTTATGCATTCACCATACTTGCACAGTATACAGCGTGAGCTGAGTATTTTCTATTAATGAAGGTGCAAATTCAAAACAGTAATAATAAAAGGAAATGAGCTCCCTTACGAAAATACTTTAAAATATTATAAAATATAAATTTTCATTTATTTTTTAAACTATTTACCACCAGGTCAAACACAAGTAAAATGTAAAAGTATCTCCTGATAATAATCTGAAACCAAGCTGATACCTTTCTCTCATCTAGAAAAAGGAAGGCAGTTAACTTTCAGATTTTGTATTACACAATTACATTGAAAGAACATGCACAAATAAATATTTCCCACACTCAAAAAATGCAGTTGATACCAGAAATAAAAAGGGCTGTAAGACTCAAGGATCCACAAACTTACCACTTGTTTCTTTCCCATATCATTTGAAGCTGTTCCCTGAAAGAGGCACTGTGAACTGGTCTATGCTCCCTCACGCTGCTCACTTTGAACCTCAGCTAATTCTGAACTAAAAATAAACTCCAGGCAGCCAGGATTAGCTGGACATGAACCCTCCTGCCCCTGGGTTAGGACCCAGCACTACTCCCATTTGAAACCGGGGCAGTTTGTCCTGTGGCTCAAAATGTTCCTTGCACTAAAAACCCTGTAACTCCTCATGCTGGTAGGGGCTCCTGTAAGCAAGTTTGACTTTGGTTTGTTACCCCAAAGCAAATGAGACACTTTGTGCACAGAAAGGGTTTGCGGGATTAGGTCTCAAATCTCTCACTTGGATTTTGGCCATGCTGAAGACTGACAGCAAGAGCCACTTACACAGGTGGGGAACTGCACATCCTAAGGAGCACCCGGGGCTGGTCACATCATACAGGTGAATGAAAAAAATATTGATGAAGGTCAGAGCTCACTGCTTTTATTGTTTCCAACATCCTTGTGGCAGGAAATACTGAATGTTTAGGATACTTGTATTTTGAAAAACTAAGCTAAAACACCCATAGAAACAAAGCAACCAACCAGCCCCACAAAACTGCTATACAGCATTCACTACCTCTGCAGTAAGATGGCTGTAATCCGTAGTATCTATTTTATTGCCATCTACAAAACAACTGGAAAGTGAATTGATTTATTTATTCCTTGTGTAATAATGTATATGATTCGTGCCAGTAGGGAAACAAATGCTTTTATTGCACCCTCATAAAACACTAAAACCAATTGTTGTAAGGTCATCAGTTTCCCTGAACCTGTATGAAGGAATACCTGAATTATGATAGGGAATCTGTCAAACCACTAAATCCTAAAATTCCCCTTGTCACCCCTTTATCAAGGAATGCCTGAATTATGGTGGGAAGTTACCAAGGTACTAAATTGTAATGTAGTAATTAACCAGTTGTCAAAGTAATGACTTAACTGTAGCCATATAAGGAGAAGTATGTAAAATTCCTATGTATACCATGTAGTGAATATGTATAAAGTGGCTGGATAAAAGCCAGACACACATTGTACCTGGTGCACGAGTTGGTGGAGCGAAGACTCCCCCCTCGTGTC
>JAWWEE010000162.1:26874287-26994834 GCA_035221455.1 Xenops minutus | reverse complement strand
CTCCCCTTTCGGTTATCTCTAGACATAAATTCCGAGCTGGTTTTTTTTTTCCCTTCCCTCTGGAAGGCGAAAAAGGGGGCGGGGGGGAAAGGCCTTGAATGAGCTTTGCTGGACATCAGGCGTTTGTTCAGGGTCAAACCTCCACAGCAAGTAATTCAGAGAAGGTTAGCAGCATTTTGCTGGACACAGCTCTAAGTATCTTAGATATTTACAGGCTCAGGCTTTTATTAGCCTTAACTTCATCAGCAAATTCAATGCACAGATTGAAGGGGAGAAAAAAGAAAAGTGAGTGGGGTCTAAGTGAAGGAGCAGCTTCCTCCTAGCTGTTACTTCTGAAGAGAAATAAAGGTACGGTATAATTCCCTGATTTTGCTTGATTACTTCAATAATTGCTGCTTTTACCAGAAGGTGTTCAGAGATTGGTAATGGAAGGACTCAACTAACAGAGCTTGGAGGAGGAGGAAGAAGTCCCGTGCAACAGTCTCCACATGAAAGAAAAGTGATGAAAACTCCTTTCTATACCATCCAAACTGGCAATGCAGCTGCTGGCTTGAAAACAAATGAACAGTCTCAACATACTTGTGACTGCAGTACCACCACTCCCAAGACCCAAGCAAAGAATAATCTCTTATTAATGAGCACTGTGAGGTAAAGTGAAAAACAAGGCAAAGCAACTAACACTGTTCCAATAGCTCAAGAATGTAGAGGAAATTATTTTTCCTTCCACAAGATTCCCTGCCCCTTTACCACTCACCTGTGGTTCTAAATCTATTACACAGATCTTCCCTTCATCAAGGACTGTTCGCACTGCGTCGATACTGGTACCATACAGGTACCCTTTGTATTCCCCATATTCCAGCATTCTGCAACAATGGAGAGGAAGAAGGAAAATGAAAGAGCATTTGAGACTCAAAAAGGTTCTATTTAAAGGTGAAATTGTCAAATGTAATCCAGTGATCAGGACTGGATGATCATAAAACAGTGAACACTGATGAACAACCTTCATCTTTGGTCTTCCCTGCTACACTGGGAACAAAAATCAAAACCACTACACTTCAACATCTCCAAAACACGCATTTTTTTGCTCATCATGTTGTTACAAATTTTGTGTTTAGAGGTTGTGATTTTAACGATGCTTGTCAACTATATACTACAAATAACTTCATAAATCCAAAGATCTCAAAGCCCCTGGCACAGCTCAATGAATGTAGCTTCTGGTGCTGAGCTGGTCTGTCTTAGAGAGATTATTGATGTGTAGAAAGGAGCAGACAGCTTCTGAATGTTTAGCCCTTACAGTTCAGGTACTTACATGGCATCACTGCAGAGATCCTGCAATGGAGTTGTAGGTCAGGAACAGGTTTGACTCACTGCTCAATTTTTGTAAGCAATCTCGTTTCCAGGAGAGTTAATTCATAACTTCTAAGCACATCTAACGAGCTCAAGACTAGAGATCCTACTTTCTTTTAGAAGTATTCTGAGATTAAGTGTGGAGGACCCATTTGCAACATCACCAATACAGTCTTTGAAGCAAATGTCTCAAGGGGTTTGACTCAGATTTACACCAAACATACACAGGAGGAGTGGAGGAGCCCAGACATGGGACCTAACTATAAAACTGTATTTTCTTGGATCATGTTAAGTAATAAAAATATAATTCATGTCTCCTGCTCACCTGTGGCTATACACCATGTTTTCAAAAGTTTCCTTTGATACGTAGTGATACTCGCGACCATTCATTTCATAACTCTTCTGAACACGAGTGGTGTCTGAAAAGAGATACGACAAAAAAAATCAGCTGCAACTAAATTATTGTAATTTTATAAATGAAAATGAGAACTTCATGAAGGACTATAAAGCAGTATTTTCCTAAATAACATGATTTCCATTTGTTAATCCGGAGCAAAAGCCCTGTCTTCTCTAATGGTTTCCCAGTGGCAAGTCCTTGAAAGTTATTAAAGCGTAACTGTATTTCTTGGAATGGCAGGAAAGTAGTTTAATCCAAATAGCTAACTCAAACCAATCAAGAACTGCTTTGGAACTGGTTGCACAACTATTTTTACTCCTCTGAGGTAAAATGAATTAAAGTTCATTCAGAAAAATCCCACAAGCTTTCCCACACTTGCACCATCCCCATATCTGGCATCTTAAGCACAAAAGAAGTCCTGAGTTTTCAACTAGCTTCAGATTGATAACTTCCTGTTTGGTTATCTAAATCACAGGAACCAACTAAGCACAGGTAGAAACAATTTCAGTTGTTACGTCAGAAATTAAGCTGCATAAGTCTCATCTGAGACTAGAAGGCTAATAAGGAAAGCTGCAAAGCCTATTAAGAACCAGCTTCTGTTGTCTTCATTCTCATACCTGATCACTTAAACACTATGAACTTACAGTATCCCCAAGAAACTTTTTTTTTTTTTTTTAAATCTAGGAAAAGCAAACATCAAGATTAAACAAAACTATGCTGATAACTTTTACCTACATAAAGCTTTCAAAGGTTTCAGGAGCTGGGACTTGAAAATACCTTTGTTTCCTTTGCTAAAATGAGATATTGTATTTTAAAATAACCCTTATGAAAGTAAACAATACTTTCTTTTAGCAGAGCTGAAGAAACAGTCATAAAGTGAAGAGTGTATGAATGCACAAAGGCAAGAGGGAGGTACATGTTTGAAGGAGGCCGTGGGGAAAAGAGAAAAAGCATTACATACGAGGTATGGCACTTTGAAACTCTCGTGGGTTACTTGTGATGAGCCTTCGCCTCAGCTCATTCACACCAACTCCTGCGGGACCTGGCAAGTTGGAAAAGCAACTAATATTACTGACAGGGTACACATCACTTCCCAGCTATACAGCCATACCCAGGAGGCAACTCAGCAACACCATTTTAAAAGAGAAAAATTACCAAATCATTCAAGACTTAGAAAGGATGGTGGATTTGTCTTTATTCAGTGTGCTTTATGAGGACCCTGGTACACTGTGGGACAGCAGCTTCCCTTCAGTCACTATGATTAAAGTCTACTTGGAGCCTACAGCCCACTTAATATAGTATTTCCTATGGCAGGCATTACTAAAGACATCTTTAACTTTCCATACTGTCCATGATTGAGATTGTTCTAGTCTGGAGTTACATTTTAAACATTCTTCTTACTATTGTCATATCTATGCATTTAACACAGGTTGTAGAAATACCTCCACATAAATTTGTCTAATAAGTTATGAATCATCTTTTTCAGTCCCAACTAAATATAAAACTGAATCACTTCCCTAAAAAAATCCATTATCAACCAGCATTCATAACTTTATGGCTTCTTCTAATGACTTTATTATTACTGGTTTTAAACACTCATTATCTCAAGCAAAGAAGGTACTGCCTACATTAAACTTCAAACCCAATAATGGGTCCCTCCTCTCTGGTACAAGGGCGTGCAATCGGCGTGAGGAGGTAACTAACCCCTTACCCACGAGTATAATGAGTCTGTTCCGGTCTGTTGGGTGCCGCTGGTACCTGACCACCTCTTCATAGGGAGCTGCCAGGGTGCTGTAGCAGCTGCTGGGGCAGCGGCTGTAGCACGACTGCTGCGTGAGCCGTGCTTTCCTGCGACACAGGCGCATGCTCCTGCGGAAACCAGCTGTGAGGGCAGACACATCAGGACTGGAAAGCACACCCTAGAGCCACCCAACTAGTTCTTTAGCCCAGAGTCTCTTTCTAAGGCACAAACAAACTGCTTTTTTTGAGTTTTCTGCAAGGTCAATGTTAGTGCATTTCATTGCAGGTTGGTAGACTCTGAGCATTAAATGACAGCTAAAGAGTAGGCAAAATCCCTATGAAAGTCATCTGAAAATTAGACCGGAATTAAAGACCACCAAAAGATCCCCAAAAACAAGCTGAAGGAGAAGATTCTGACTACATGAAGCATCCCTAGGGAACAGATGAACTCTTTTGATAGTTTTGTGGTTCACGCCCATGAAGCAAATTGGGAACATTTGCTCCAGCCTTCAGAGCGTGTATTTGAAAGGTCACTAAGGTTTAGTGTCAGGGGTAGGTTTATTGCTCCACTTTACCATCCAACTCTGAAAATTTCACGTATAGGTCTGCTTTTCTAATGAAAGCCTTCATGATTATTCTCCATGGATGACAAACAATATTACACAAAATTAATCATGAAGTCAAATTTAAATAGCAGTGGCCAAGTCTTGGTAGAAACCTAACAGTAAGAGAGAATTAGCATAATTAGGAGGAAAGACTTCTTGAAGTTCAGAAAACAGAGTAAGCAGAATTCCATTTAGTAAGTCTTTAGGTATATAAAGAAGAAAGCATTTTACTTAATATCAGACAAGCATTTAATCTAGATAAAGCCCCAATTATCTTACTTATCTTTAGTCACTGCATACCAATAAAGACTCGTTGACCAAATTCACCAAATTCTTCCTCTTCTAGAATAAAAAGAACAAATACTCATGAAATAAAAAAGAACAGTGAAAGCTTAAAAACTAAATGGCTAATAATTTTTGCTGATCCCAAAGGAACAAAAGAGTTTCAGTAAACATATGGAAGTACCATGCCTAATACAATCTTTTAAAAGTACAATATCCCGTAAGTTTAGAAACTATTATAGAAAGGTGATTTGAAAACATATAACCAAGGAAAAAAATTGTGTCAGTGTTTAGCTTTCTCTTCAAAAAGGACTTCTAATTTTCCCCTAATCCTGCACGTAGTTATCCAAGCTGCGTATTCCCTTTAGGCCTTATTAAAGCAAGAACAAGATACCAAAGACATAGGCACGTCTTTAAAAGCAGTAATTGTTCCAAGGAAAGAACATTATTTTCTTTTGCAAAGTGTGAAATGCTTTTAGCAGTACATTCTTTGATTTACAGTTCTCATAAGCATGCAAGTATCAAAACAAAATTAGTATATTAGTTAGTCTTTGAAATCTATACACTCTTCACTGCTCGTACCTCTACAATATGGTTTTATTCCTACATTTCTATATGTACTAAAAACTTGTTTATGACTGTAGAACAAAACTACTTGGCACAAAACTGCTCATTCAGGGCAATGTTAAGAGTACTGTTCAGCTGACATAAGCCCATATAATTTCTATCTTCAGGTCCCTTGAGCCATCATTCAAATATTTTTAAGTATTTCTGCTTTATCTGTCCTCTGTTCTGTGGTATTGGAGTGCAGTGTGGAATCCTACAGGGAACAAGTGGTTCAGCTACTGGGTATTTATTCCTGGAAAAGCAATAAACACAGATAAATTCTATTAGATTACTGCTTACAGGAGACAGGGAGAAAAAAGTTAGTGTTACCTTCTTTAAGCTCCTCTGCACATTCAGATAGAGACAGACATAAAACGATTAGTTTTGAGAAAACAGTCTATACTATGATTTTTTTAAAAAAATCAAGCCAGTGTTGCCCAATGCATTTAGGGAATGCAGGAAACAGATACTGCAGACTTTAAATCTAAAATATGCCTCTGAGTATGAATTCTCAATTCCCAAAGAATGAGAGACTAAACTACATCATCTACGTCAGTAATGTACTGCAAAATATATTTACAACTACTGGTTAAAGTACAATGTAGGATAGCAAATATTTGCACCCTTATTCCTCTGACTGCCTGGATACAGCAGAGAGCTGACTCAGCACTGAGTAGGGAATAGGATTTGCAACATTAATCTTGAGTGCAGCTCTCAGAAACAACCCAGCCTGAAAACAAAAGACTGCCCTGGAGACCTGCAGGTTCTGCCGAAAAAGCTTGGGGCATTGCTTGAGAGGTGGAAGAGAATGAACCACCTGTGATGAGAGAAGAAGATGCAACTGGCAAGTAGAGACATTGTGGAGAACAGCAAGTGTAAGGTTGAACAACATTTTCTCCACAAGATTATAAAATATTTCAATTCAGAAGTTTAGCAGTAGATTTATTTTAGTGGAAAAATAATTTATTGTAGAAGGCTTAAGTTTAGCAGAACTCTGAACATGCTGTAAATAAATAGCTGTTTCCTAAATGAAAAATAAAACCCCCATATCAGCTTGGTTAAAAAATGTACGGATTGATTGTGTGTTTTATACATAAAAAGTTAATTTGCAAGCAGTTTTGTGTTCTGTATGCCATCTATGCACACAATCAGGAATCCAGAACAGCTTTCCTCTTCACCGCATCAACTCTCACAGGCACTGGGGATTCAGGCCTCCATATTCCCCAAAGTAATCCAATTATCCAGTGACATCAGTGCAGCCCCTGCTGTCACAGCTTGCACGGGTACAACTGAGTAGGATTTGGCAAACAGATCTGGTGCTGATGCATCAGAAGAAACACTCACACTTGTGGGTAAAAAGACAACAACCTTACTACTAAGGTAATCAGAGAACAAGAGAAGACTTAAGGCAACAAGATTTCACATAATGGCTTTTCAAGCCAGAATGGCTTCTGAAGCTAAAATGACATTTTGGGTTTTGTCACCTGCTTGTTTTTGAGACACTTGTCTCTGGACACACTTCTCTCAGCAGAATAGCAAGTGATTTAGAGTTAGGTCAGAGGAACTTACCTGACTCAAATGTTTCTTCATCTTGTTTAGTTGTCCAGATAGCAAAGATATTAAAATAAATTCAAAACTGAATTATTTTCCTTCTAAAGAATTTCAGAATCAGAGATCAGTTTTCCAGCTCCTATCCATCTGTCTCACATGTATTTTCCCCAGTTCCCTCTACTCTGAGGTGGCAAAAAACAACTCACCATACCTTAATTAACTGCCTCTTCTCTTTCCACCCAGTCCTACATGATAACATCCCTCCATGAGAACTTTCTGAATTACTCTGGAAGAGGGAAGAATGAGCTGCGCTGCTTTAGGGGCAACTCAAGCTAACAATCTTCACATGTAGTATTCACGTGTGAAAACCTATTCTTGCTCAGTGCCTAAAAACCTATTCTCCTGAGATCAGTTTCTTGACAATGAATTGTGTGGGTTCTCCAAGACTACAATAATCCGTGGCATTAAATATACAATAGGCAAAACACTATGGCAACATAACAGCCACAGTCCAACACCTGAATCAAAGAGGTTGGATCTCACTCAAGCAGACATTTTTGCAGTGATCCTCTTTTCAGCACAACACTTGGCTATAAGCACTGTACACCAGAACTGCAAACAGCTCATTTTAATGAACTAATACTGGGTGAGGTTTCCAGAGTATGGCAAATAGAATTTTCTACTATTAAGTTCACTAGGAGGATGAGTGGCTTTATCTGGGAAATAAAATGAAGCTTTTAATTAGCTACTGCCTTGAAGCAAATAAAATAGTCTCCAGTGAATTCAGTTACCTGTTTCCACACACTTCTCGTCAATCTGCATATCGTCCTCTGTGGATTAACATAAGGAAAAAAATTCATCTGAATCAGAAAAACACTGGGGGAGAAAAACAACTTTACAGATCTTACACAAGTGAACTCACACATCAGAAAGAAAATATATGAAGTTCAGATCATCTCAGACATCTTTAAGGATTTTAACTGTTAACTCCAGTTCACTGATGTTCCTTGTCTTCAGTGAGGAAAAGACTTCTTAAATGAGTGCTCTGAAGGACTTGTGGCAGATAGGCAAACAGGTCTGACTTGACGTCTCCTCTTGAAATAATTAAAAGTTTACTATGGCTATCAGTCTGTTTATCCAGTAGATATCTATTTATTAAGCATTACCATGAGGGAATAGAATTTTCTGTCCTATAGCTTTTAAAAGTCTATCTTTCTGAATAGCTACACATAAACAAAGTGTTATGTTTTGTTTATTTTATTATTACTTTTACAAGGAAGAAAAGGAAGAGATTGATCCAGCTCCCTCTCAATCCCCAGCCCACATCACTTCATGTCCCTGAAATTTGGTCACAGGAGCTTGGGCAGTCTCGGGCTCACAAGACTGCACTGTTTGTGTCCTGTTCCTGCGTGCCCCAACAGACAGGCCCAAGGAGGAGCTATTGTGCAGTTACAAGACAATTGTCAGTGTCTGTTAACCCCATTCTGCCCACATGTATCCTTTAAAGATATACTCTCTTGGAGCTGCTCAGGAGAGAAAGAGGGAGAGGAAAAGAGAAAGAGGAAATGTTGTCTTTCTTTCCCCAAAGAACCCATTCAAACTATCAGTTCCCTAACAGATAATGCACAGCTAAAGTTTCCACTTTAAGACAATGTAAGCATCTACCATTCCTAGTGAAAAAAGGCTGAATTTCAATTATGTTAAACACACAAATGCCAAGAACTTGGGCTTCTTTTCTATATACTTATCAAAATGCCTCATTTCTGACAACTTTTTAAATAGCCTTTAAAACCACATGCTATATTGGTTCCAGGTACAGAAATGCAATGCTGTCCAGATGCAATTTCCTACCTTCTTCCACAGTGCTTACTGCTCACAGCATATCCATTGAAGCAGTTAAAATGCAATAAAATTATGGTGAAAGAGAGCCTCAGCTCTAACAAACAAAGCAAGCAGTGCAAGAAGAATCCTAGGGAATGAAACACACTCCCTCTGGGATTTACGACAAGAGAAAAATTTTCTACTTGCATAAAGAACCATAAAAGAAAATGGGGAGAGAGAAAACAGGAAAAAAATTTCTTGTCTGGGAATAATTACATGTTTACAGGAAGTTTAGTTGGCAGAGGATAATATTCAGGACTGTTACTATGAATAAACTAAAGGGCAGCATAGCTTATCTCAGACCTCATGAAAAGTTCTTTCTTTCAATAGCTTTGGTGACAAAGAAACATTCTAAACGTTGCATGGCACTTTTCAGTGCAGAACTGGTATCTGTGTCCCTGGAAAGCCTTGTCACCTCAAGACTTATTTACACCCTAGAGAGAACTGGCTCTTCAGAAGAGGTTGAATTCACAGCTTCTCTTACAGTCAGACTGGAGACAACAACCCTCACCATCAGTATTTCAGGTACAATTATTGTAAAAATTTGTGTTCCTGGGGATAGTTAACACACTTCTGAGGTTACGCTATGGCTCCAGAAACGTCTTTGCATCAAACTGAATTGCATGAGCTTTAGTTCAGTATTCCTGAAACAGACACAAGATCTTTCTTTCCTATTGTACCATTCAAATAACTTTTCACTCACACATGGATGATTTGAGACAGAGATGGGGCTGGAAGGGCTGAGACCACCAGAATTCTCGCTGCTTCCTACATAAAGATAAATTTATCACAGTTAAAGAAACAAACCAGTCCACAAGCACATTATGCTCCAGGCAGGTTCACTGCTTACACACAAGATCATGCAGCACTGAGCTGACAGAGGACAACTTGAATTGAAACATTACCAATATTGAGCCCACTGCAAAGTCTGGAAACAAAGTGCCATGCTATCAGAACTACTGAAAGGCAATTTCCAGATCAGCAGCCTGGAAGTATTTCGAGTTTACATAAAAGGACAGGAAGATAAGCCATACCATGAGACAGACTCCTAGAAGAGTGTGCTACTGCTGGGGCAGCAACGCTAGTGCCTCTGTTCCTACAGAGCCTCCTGTGTGCAGCCTGAATCACAGCCCAGATTGATTTCAATTTTCACTATGCAGACCACAGGTAGGTTTATTACAGTACAAAGCTGAGCTTATCATCTACAGTTGCATAGCCTTATGGTGTCCTGAGGGTAACACAGACAGGACATGGGGTTAGAGGATAACCCTGAAAAGTGTGCTACATCAGTTTAAGAACAGTAATTCTGAAAGTGTGTTGTGTAAAAATAATGGACTATTTATGCAGAAAATAAGAGGCAAGAGATCCTTGTTCTTCCTTGAGCGTGTTTTGGGGTTTTTTTTTTCTTTCTCCTTTCTTTTAATCTGGTCTACTCAGTTTTGACCTAAAGCTGAAGAGGTCACGCATGCCTCACAGGACATCTTTAAAAAAAAACCCTATACTTTTTGTATCCCACTCTTCCCTTGCTTTTTTTTTTAATCATAGATGATGGTCCTTAATAGTCAGGGTCCTCCATTTCCACCCATCTTTCAGCTGCTACACTCTGCTAGACATTTTAGCAACTGGCATAGGGACTAGACAAGTGCTGCCAACTTCTTAGATGGCAATTTAAGATGATGCAGGTGCTTTCAAAAGCTTGTTCTCACATAGGTGCTCTTAAGGGAAGGAGAGCAAGAAGCTGGAGAACAGAAAGCGGGAAGATGCTTGTCAGATGTCACTCCGAATTTTACTGCTATAAATCTTACGAAAATTTTAAATTACAGCGTCTGGGTAACTAGCTAATTGTTGAACCAGAAATCAGGAAAATTACGAATTCTTTACCTTTTAAGAAGATGATTTGACGGTATGAGTCCAGCACAGGCACTGAGGTCTGAAACTTTCCTGGCCTGCCACCAGAGAGCATCGTTCTGATCCACAATCTGGAGTATTTCACCCTTCTTAAAGGGCAAACCTGCGTCAGCACATGGTATGGCAGGATCCTGCAGGGGCCAGTAATCTGCCATTGCTCGCACGTAAAGCTGGTAAAGACAATGTACAAGAGCAAGTGCAACACAGATTTAGAACAGATGCAACACAAGCTTTACAATCACAGGGTCAGATATTGCTGCAACCTAAGTGAATTAATGAAGTCAGGTTTTAAAAACCATCTGTTTAAGGGGGGAAAAACAACTCATCTCATATATTATGAAAAGAATTAACCTTCAACCTGTAGATCACACTGAAAATGCCTCCATTACACAACTGCATTTCCCCTTACTGTCTTTATTGCTTCAACAACAACGTAGTGATATCAGCTGAGAGGTGGCCATAAAGGCAAGGGAACACTTTAAGGATTGCAATAAACTTCTAGGCAACACCATTTCTTTATATCACACAATTAGGCATTATTGCAGTAATTGTTTGCAGTAACAATCTCGAAAAAGAAAAAGAATGTTTCTTACTGTGGTTTGGTTGCTGACAGGCCGATCAGAAACTGGAATTAATTTGAACATAATTGTCCCCTGAGACAGGGCCTAAATTATTAGAAAAGGATTAAAATATGGTTGGTGTTCAACATAAATAATCAAACACTGGCAGCACAAACTTAACACAACATGGCTTTGAGGTTACTACAATGCCTGTATTACAGACAGAATTTAGGCAGAGTCAATCTGACAATACTGTATTTTTTCCAAAAGGAAACTCAAGAGTAAAAGCTCAAAGTTTTGCTAAATGTTTTTAATTCGATCTAATCTGTGTTTCATTATAGGTATATATAATTTCAGCATTAATTCATACCAAACTTTTCTACTGAAGTGTTCTTTAAATTAGTAGCAGGGTCTGGTTAGACAAGTGAGGTAAAGAGGGGAGAAAAAATATTTAATAATTAATCATTCCACTAGAGTTTGTATTTCTTATACCTAGAAACAGTATAACCAATAAGAAAATAATACATAGACTTGATATGATCACATATAGAGATACCTCACTGACTGGCACTTAACACTTTGCAGTGAAAAACCCTGAAAAAACTGGGGGTAAAATGACAACAGATTTTTTCATGAGAATTTTGACAGTAATTATGCTGCTCAAGCGAGGCATGAGCTTACAAGCTCATTCACTCTGCTTTAGTGCATTTGTAACACAGACTCTTATTAGAACAGCACCTTCCCACTACTTTCTTGTGGAATATAATTGAGTGGCACTTCCAGAAAAAAACTATGAATCAGTAAAGGCTGAATAAATTAGCATTTTTCCCAGAAGCTACAGGTGGAACATTCACAATTAACCAGAACAGGAGTCAGATTTAATTCTGGTTTCACATAGTCTGTTTTCATTAACAGTTGTGAGCTTCATCCACAGTGTAAGAAAACAATCTGAACTATCTGTTAAAAAGTTTGGATTTTCTCCTGTAAAACAGCATGTAAAAGAGAGCACATACAGATAATCTTAAAGTATGGAGTAGAAAAAATATTTTAAAAATATTAAATACCAGAATATTAATAACTTGCTCAGGCTCGAGTCCCTCAACAGGAACTCCATTTACTTCCACCAGTTTGTCTCCAGCATACAGCAACCCTACAGTGAAAACAAACATGAAAAAAGCAGCAGCAGTTTTATCACAGCATAGATTATCTTGGGTAGGCCAAGGCAGGGGCACACAGATATACCACAGGTTTGGATGTCAGTACTGAAAGTGTCCATACACCAGGGATGCAGGAAGGCATTTGGGCTTTAGGCTGCATTGCCCCAGGAGGGGACTGCAGACTTCTGTGGATCATAAGAAGCTTGCATGCTTCAGTTTTCTTATTTCATCCCACCTCCCCCATAAAACAGCTTTACAGTCTACTGATGAATTGTCTTAACAGTAGCATAAACATTTTAATATTGCTCCATTTCCCAAAGTAACCTCTGAACCTATTCTAGCTTAACCCATTATATTAATAGACTATGAGACTTGGAATCAGACTCTTAAAAACTTCAGGTGCAGTGGGAAGTCTTGGGACTCCTCTCTGTCCTTTACAGCAAAATCTTCACAATATTGTTTTCTTTTCCATTTCCTTTAACTCAATTAAAACATTAGTCAAACTAGGAATTTAATCAGCTATTTTATACAAGCTGGGTTTTCTTCTCTAAACAAAGTCCAGAAAATAATAAAAAGAACAATTTTATAATGATTACAGTTGAATTTTACTTCTGTTGTTTTACATTTTAGTTTCATTACACTTCCTAAGGGACATGGAACACATTCAATTCTAGGATGACAAAGTAGGAACATTTCCAAGGAAACTCCTTGGAAGATTGCTTAGCAACTAATGCTACCAAAGTGTTTAGTAGACTAGGGCCAAAAAGTGTTACTACACATTCCTTAAAGCTCATTATCTTATAGAATCACAAACTACAGACATTTTCCATTTGCCCATTTGGGAATGAACTGCTGATATTCATACTACATTGCAATTTGGAATATCCAGGTATTGCTGCCAAGAACACATATTGAAAATTAGATTTTGTATCTCAACTCAGGCTCAAACAGCACATTCATCTGAAAATTAATGAAGCCAGAATCAAAATCATTGCAACCTATCACTGTTTACAGAGCTGTCCAATGCACACAGCTTCTTGCTCTGTAATGGAAGACCCATTGTAGAAACTATTGTCTTACTTCAAATACCTGATTTTCAAGGTCAGTTTTACGTATCACTTTGTTTCAAATTCCACGTACCACTTCTGTCTGCCAGCCCACCATGGATCACACGGGCAACTGTGATGTCCCCTGTTATTTCATGGCGTTTAATGGTGGCACCCTGGCAAGTAAGAGCAAAGGAAAAACACACTGATCACTGAAGGACTCCAGCCAGTTTCCTTTCACATCGTAAGTCTGATCTTCACCATGACTAAAAGGCACTGAAAGATACAGCTTTTTAATCACAACATGGATATAGCAATAATGTGTTAGTACTAAGTCTTCAAACTTCCATCACACTAAAATAACCTCATTGATAGAAAGGATTTCTTACAGTCAATCTCCAATATTACAGCTATCTTTTCCTCAAACAGATCAGCTAAGCTATACAATGTTTGCTGCTTATAAACACAAACGATTTCTAAAGAACTTTCAAAGTCTCTCCTCCCTTCCTTTCTATTTTGGTCACGGAAATAGCTCTAAATCCAGTTTGGTTTTATCTCTTGTAATGACAATGCATCTGCCAAATGTTCAAACCCCAAGCAGACAAGGCACTGAACAGCTGCTGTTGTTGCACCATCACTGTGCAGGGCTAGATGATCTCCTAAGGTGCTTTCCAACCTCAACAATTCTTGTGATTCTGTAAAAACTGGACAAGAATTCACACAATCTTTGTGACATTCCTGGAAATAAATCAATATGCATCTGATGCATTATCAATGCTTGTCTAAATTAAAATAATTTGACAGATATGAGAAAGCTCCTTCACCAGAGGCTGGTTGTTCTTCACCAAGCAGACAATCCTCATAGCTTCTTCATTTTCAGGTATGTTGTCTGGCAGTGGTGGAAGGGTTGGTTCAAAATCTTTCTGGGCCACAGTATCATGAGCAGATAGCAAGGCCTGTTTAAAACAAAAACAAAACCAAAAAACAAGCAAACCAACAAACCCATAAGCAAAGATCATACAATAGCAGAGCTTTAAACAGTGACTGGTCAGAAAACAAAAACCGGTGAATAAGTTCCTATGTGAACACAGATCCCTTGCACACACTGACATTTTCTTCTTTCCCCTTGGAAAATTAAACCATGAAATAAAGTTTTAAGAACAGTTCCTCTCTGTGCTTCTTCTGGAAAACTTACAAAAGATATAACATTTATATCTGGAGCCCTAGGGTAAAGACTGCAGGTTTTGCAATTTCAAGGAAAATTTGGTTTTATATGTCTGCATCAACTGCTCATAACTTAAAACTTTGTAAGAAACATCTTTCAAATACAGCCCTTAAATAAACTGCAGTCCACTGCAGGTTCTCCAGATACATAGTCTGCATTTGATTTCACAACCAGGTTAGTTCATGGTTAACTGTGTCTCTTCTGGCTCCTTTGCCAGTTCTTGTGAAGAGCTGCCCTTGCATTTGCATTCCAACTGCAGAAAGATCTACGAGCAAAACTTTTCCTTTCCTGATGCAGGACTTGCCTTGAAGTGTGGAGCGCGCAGCAGTCGTCTCAGCTCCTTGATCTCTCCAGACTGAGGGGCTTCACGCAGCAACTCTACCACCTGATAAATGTAAGAGAGAAAGCATGGAGATGGGTTCTGGAGGACAATTAGCTTCAAAAGCTCTACATTGAATTTAGAGGAGTATGGTATGGAGATAGTGTTAAGCCCCCCACATTCTATGACTCAGAGGATGCCCATATTGTTTGCTCTAGAATTGGACAATATGACCACAGCTGTGCAACACTCAGCCAGGCTTAATTTAGTTCAGGCAGAGTGCCATGTGCTATGAATTAGTTCCTGCTCACAACCCTCAACCAATTTCATCACTAGTCTCCATTTCTCTGCTTAGTCATTAACTCTCCCACTAATTAAAAGATCAAGAACTTACCAGTTATTATGATTACAAAAATCTAAAAAAGCTTTTCAATACCCTCATATCAGACTGCTTGATTGTAGCCCTAATGCTGAACCACACAGTTACACAGAAAGAAAAATACAGAGTCAGTGGTTAAAACAATTACTGTGTGTTCATTACATTGTCCAGGACTCCTTTAGTCCAGCAAGCACAGCTGTCCCCATTTCCCATGGCCCCCCTCTTATGATGCTAAGGGTAGTCGAGTAGTTTTACAAACATGCAAGGAGACAATCTTTCAAGTTTATATAGTGTACTCTGACCTGAGACACAAAATAAATACCAGAACACTTATCTGCATATAAGTTGATTAATTTGCTATAAGTAAAGCAATAAACTCTGTGTACACAATCTCACCTCCCGATTCAATGCACGTGCCTGCAGCGTGACAGGAACTGGTCTTTTTCCAAGATAGTGTTGGAGGCATTCATAAATCTGTTGCATGCAGTGACAGACAAAACAATGCAATGACAACATTGATCTGTTCACACGATTATATAGATACATACAGGACACACAGTGGACAACATTGTATCTCTAGAAATTTCACAGTCCAAGTAGAGGCCGAGAGCTTACAATCTAAATCCTGAATGTCAGTGCATCTGGAATTGAGTCTAGAATTCATTTGCCTTTCCATATTACAGCTAGCTAGCCAGCTATACTGTAGTTTTGAATTTTCCAATAAGAAAAGCTCATTACACAGATCAATAGCCTGATAATGTAAATTCTCTCATTCATAGCCTGCTTCCTTCCTCTAGTTGCAGGTATAATTAACAAAGGAAATTTAACCTGAAACAAAACAAATTGTTGTATTTAAAATGCCCATATGGACATTCTGATCCAGTATAAGTTTTCCTTCTTTAAAATTTAAAGATTTTAAAAATCCTTGTTAGAGGAAAAGCAGAATTTGTACAGAATTTTTTTCAGAGATACAATTCTGATCAAGATAGAAACATCAGTCAAAACTCTGTTCTCTAACAACATAAACTCTTCAGCTACACATCAGATCAGTGAGATTCAAATTTAAAAAAAATATAATTTCACAAGCCAAAAAGTGGAATTCATAGCCACAGAGATTTAAGAAAAGACAGCTGAGCAACACTTTGTTCAGCCTACGTCTCTGTTCCCTGCCCTTAGTACAGATATGTAACATAGAAGAGTTTAAATGTCTAGGACATTATGGAAGAGAATACTACTTTTTCCTTTAAAGCAAAAGTGGTTTTGTCTACCTTGACTGCTGATGTTAGGACTGACATTGGGACTATTAGTACTTAGTGTAAATATGCATTTGTTGTCCTGATACGGCAAAATAAAGTAGCTCTTCCCTAGAGATTGTTTTCTAGGTAACCTTTGCTTTCACAGCTGCATGTTACTTTACCTTTAAAAGTGCTTGCAGCCAGCGAGATCTGAGCAGGTCATACAACATGCCAACGCCATTGACATCTCTCTTACAGAGCAAACTGAGTTCTTGCAGCACTAGAGTCAGAACATGAGATATACCTGAGCCCAAGAGACAGAAAAGCGCAAGACACTTCAGTACAAAGAGAAGACCAACCGAAGCCAAACAGTGACCGAGGCCTTCAAAGAGCACCTTTCCTCAACTTATACTTCTAAAATGCACAGACATTTTCTGTCTGCCTTGGTTTTTTCCCTGCAATCAACTCTGTTGCTTATGAGTTATTTTATTATATTATTAACCAGCAGGGTTAGGTGAATACTAACAATTCTCAGACCTGTGCAAAAAACACACAGGAAATCTCACATGTATCAGTCTGGGTTGTACCTCCTACTGAGAGGAGGTAAAACAACAAAAACCCCAGGACTTTATAAGCCAGAAACAAATGCCAGGTATTCTCTTCTAATGTTCTCTTAAGTTAACTGCATACCACCATTAAACACCAGGAATCTTTCCAATTATGAAGTAATAATGCTTTAGTCACAATCACCTCTCTCATGACTAAATGGAAGAATAATTACAGAGACCAAAGAAGTATACTTTTTTCAAAGAGAAAGAAAACTGGGAAAGAGATGCAAAAGTTAAGAGTACCATTGTCTTTACTGCAGACTGTTGGCACCTCCATCTTCTCCTTTATTCAAGGAGATTCCACCCACTTTGAATATGGCATTCACGCCACGTAGGTTTCACAAAGATAGATGTAGAACTAGGGAAAAGAGCACACTCATATCAGATACTGTCAGGTATTTTAGATTGATAAAAAAGCAGAATTTAAAATGGGGAGGGTGAGCAATCATTCATATTTAAAATGCACAACAGGCTGCAAGAACAAATTAAATGCATGAGTCCCACCTGTAAGTTCAGCAGTGTCCAAAATGCAGACAGAGGAACCTTACCTGCTCTGCGACTTTTTCCCCCCCTTTATGGAATTGTCATTTGCTTGCTTCATTGAGTCATATGAAATAGCAAGCTATTTGGTACATCTTCTGTTCTCCAGCTTTTTAAGTGCACTGCCATGGAAAGCTTCAATTTTTTCCAAATACTTAAATTTTGTTTTATATCAATATAAACTTGGAAAATAGTCATATTCAAGAACATATTACATTTAATTCCTCTTTTTATTGACACAATATTAAAACTGAAAGACTATGGAGTTTCTACTGAATTTTCATTGAGCAAAGACATGATTTTGAAAAAAGGGATCCCTGTCTCTATCACTGTTAAAGTTCTTTGAAGGATTTGTTACACAAAAACATCATTATTTTTCTCTATTTTCTCATAGTGAATTAAAACACAAAACCCCCAAAACTAAATAAAAAAATCCTGCTCCTTACCTTACTAGTATCATCATCTCTCTTGGGCAATTCATAATCAGTTGCTACTTTTAGAGATGGAATCAAAGAAGTCATTTGCTGATCTAAAAAAAGTGTCACTGTTTTCTTTCATTATAAAAAAGCAGCATGTACTACCTTATTTTTTTCCTTTAAATTTTAAAATCAGCATTTTTAAGTAATGCAGGAAGCCAACAGTAATTAATCTGTATCCATGTCACATGACCTTTTCACACATAAAATATAAGCCTTCTAAAATTTTCTTCCAAATTCCTTCCCTCCCTTAAAATTCTGTGACAACTTACCACTGACCTATAATGTTCTCTTAGACTAAAAGAGAAGGAAGCTCTGCAATGTGCTGTTCATAGGAAACAATGCAGTCCAGGACTGCTACAGAGAATTCTCTGAACTCTTCTTCTCAAACAAATATGGAATTTCCCCAGGGAACACCACATGGTGCATTTATACCCCAGAACATCCAGAATCTATGTGTGAAAGCTCTGAAATAATTCAGGATCTCCATTACATTCTAGTTGACCTTACTTCAAATCACACTTGGTACAAGTTTAAAGATAATTGTCATGATTACCAGTATGGTGAGATTACTCTTACAGAGTTAAACATTTCAACTGGCCACTCAAGAGATGACTTAGTACAAGTTAAAAAACCTGTAACATCAGGTACCTGAGCCCCGCAACCAATAGTGGATCACAGTGTGACACAGTGAATGCCTTATCAAATTCTCTTAAATATACAGTAGTTTATCTCTTGGATTAGTAAAGTAAAAAGGCAGACATTTTCCTCCAGGCTGCCCTGTGGACAGAAAACAGCAAAGGTACAAGCAGGAAAAGTATTATCTTGATCTGCTTACAAAAGCAGAAGGCATTACTGTCACTTTTACTGCACTTAATACTTATTTTTAGAACATGTTTCCTCTCTCTCTCTCTCCTGTTAAATCATAAAACTGCTTTCAAAAGGCAGTGGAAATTAAGAGAGGAAAAAAAAAATCAGAAGTTATGAGGCTACAACAAAAACATGAGTCTGGGCAATTCATTTTGAGTTACTGCTACAGGATACTGAGTGACATGTCTTATTGAAATTCTAATCCAGAGACTACTTTCAAAATCACGATTTCTTCTTTCAAAGACTCAAAAAAATATAGTTTGATCCTCTCATAGTATAATTGGGGTTTGAGATGCAATTATTTAATATTTTTCATTGGTCTGAGTTGTTTTCCTTTAAGAGTTTGCCTTCCCCTTTGTTAAGCTTAGTTGATCTGCCTAATGATGGATTTAACAAAGCAAGCCATATAAATCTAGTCATGAAAACCTCTTTCTTAATCAGATACAAACCAATCAGAGACAAAGAACAACATTTCTGGAGATGCTAAAATACTTCAGATTCTGCTAGAATACTAACAGTATCATTATGCCTTTAAAATTCTCAGGGAATTTTTGCCCCCATAGAGCATTACATCTTCTGGTAAACTTGAGTGTGTTTAGAGGTTTTAGACAGTTTGTCTTGAAGGTTGACCTCAGATTTCCCAGAGAAACTGAATGGTGATTGCTTGCCTTGTTGGGTGAAGCCCTCAGTTACAGCTATCAGAGAGCTCCTAGGGACACTAAAACACGTAGTAACCCTTCTATCCATTGCTGTCATCTTAAACTACAGAGTTTATGCTCTCACTAACAGAAGCAGCATTTGAACGCCAAAATCTGTCAAGTTCTTAGCAATGCAGCTCACCTCAGTCATATATTAGTAGCTGTTTCATACTTTCACACAACAAAAGGAAGGAGGCTTCCCACTGCGAAGCCTGGTTTCAGAAACTGTAAGTAGCAACAGATGATGAAAAAGTCATTACCAGAAGAGAGCAGGAATAATATCTTGCTTCTGTTCTTTAGGAAGAGACCTACTAGATTGCTTGCTTAAAGACAAAGGTCAGAGTTCAAACAAACTTACAACTACTATTGTGCCTTTATTGCCCAAGACTTCTATCTATGCAGACTATAAAGCCAGAGCTCAGGGTCTCCTCATCCAGGGATCTAAACAAATTAGATGGAAATTCTTGCTAAAAGGCTTACCTGACTAATCTCCCAGCCAGTGTAAGGTCCTTCCCATTCACATGTATTGCAAGCAATTACAGATGCTCATTAAGACATTTCATTTGGCCTGCTGTTAGAGACAGAACTGGGTACCCGTGCTGAGTGTACCAGAATTTAGAGTCAAAATGGGACAGTCACCTCATATCTACAAACATCAGTTAGCCCAGTTTTGGGCTACAGGGCTTCCTCCAGCAGCAGAATCTGAAATTCCTTGACCCCATGTGTCAGACAGACCAGAAGGTCTCATTGATACAAGGCTACAGTTGCAAGGGAACGCAAGCCCCACTTTTAATAGTTTTCAGAATTGTCTTTAAATGGACAATTTTGTATGCTATGAAGCCTCTAAACGGGACACCACCAGGGAACATGACATCCAGAACATCACCCCCATTCCTATAAACTTCCTTGGTTAATGTGCTTGACAAGGTTATTGAGCACTTTTAACAAGGAAAATTACTCATATCTTTAAATTTGCCAAAATTAATGATTTGGCATGTTGAAGACTGCAAATTAGCTTGAGGGCAGGAAACACTCTGAGAAAGCTTTTATTCCAAATAAGCCACTATAAATCAGCAAACTGAGTAGACAAAAAATGGTAGTAAGAGATATTCAGCACCTCAAATGACATGCCCTGTTCAGGACTTTTTTGTTCTGCATTAAATAAATGTAATTAGACCAGTCTCATCACTGAAGTCTGTCAGCTTCCTTTTCTAGTCAGTGTAAGGAACCATCTTGCTTTTTGTATACTTTTTCAGACTTGAAAGATTTAGTACAACAGCAACCCTAAAAGTTAGTGGAATAAGGTGACACATTTTAGGCAAAGGTAAAGACCTGTCCTTTGAATCGGATATCCTTATTTCGACCCACGAACCACTTAAAGCAAATCAGAGGTGGTAGAGTTTAAAAAAAAAAGAGACTGAAAAAATGTTCTGTTCAAGTAAGATTTCCAGAATCATGCCTGCATACGTAAGGTTTCTGTTGGAACAATTTATGCTACTACTCTTTGTGATCAGATGTATCTGGTGGTGATTCATTCTGCCTCTCTGAAGCAAAACCTCCCAGCTGCAGTAGTGATGGGAGTACTTTGTTTACACACTAAAGCATCACTTCCTAAAGAGCAGCACATGCAGAGAACACTTGGGTGCACACTCAGTCCTAAGGGGCAGCCAGCTTTACTTCCAGCTGTTTACTGCCAACAGCTTGGGCCTATTGAAAAGAAACCAACCAACCAAACACCCCCACTAAAAAGCCAACCATCACATTGATAATAAATCAGCTTACAAGTACATACCTAGGTAGTTCAAAGAAAGGATTTATTTTACTGTCCCGTATCTTTCATCTACATTATCCCCCAACATACCAGAGCAGGTAATTTCCTAACCTGCTTCTAAAAACAAGTACAGTTAAGAAGTGAGCCTACTCTTGGCAAAATATATTAAAAATGTATAGCACCTAGAATCTGAGTCAGAATACTTTGTGAAGATTAGGAGGGAGGAAAAAATTCTCATTCAAGCTCCTACTCCCCATTCATATATCCCTCTAATATTTAGCTAATGGGAATTAAACAGATATCACAAGCTTAATTAGCTTTGCTCTAGCAGTGAGAAGAAACTAATTTCACAGTTGCACGGGGGAAATGCAGCACAAGGTTTCAGTACAGTGCATATTTGCTTACCTGCAAACACCACAGAACATGCCATGTTCAGCTCACGCAGAATTTCCAGAAGGAAAGAGTATTTGCTGGATGTTAGTGGAGCAAGTAACCTCACTGCCCTAGCTAATCTATGGACATCCTCTCCTTTCTAATCCGCAGAAACCTAACCTTAGAACTACTCATTAGCAGGGAGAAGAGAACAAATCCCCTTAACCCTTTTCTTGCATAAAAAACCTACTTTACATTGTCTCTCACTTAAGTAGTTTCTTATTCTCAGCAACTTTCCCAGTCAGCAGGGCACTCATCTCTTGGGGTCTGTCTTCAGCCACTGTGCCTGTGATTGCTGTGAGAATCTCTAATACCGTAACACTGATCTTCTGTTGCTGGGTACAGGATTTCTGCTGCAGCACAACAAATATCTGGCTTTCAATTTAAGGAAAAAAAAAAAAAGGAAAAGAGAAAAAAGTAATTATCATGAAGCAATCCAGCTGGAAAGATCCTACAGGTTAACTCATTTCTTTGTTAGCTACAGCAACACACAAATCAAAGCTGGTCTGTACTGATTTCCTAACGCATCACAGCACACACAGGCTGCAAAGTGGAATCTGTGTCAGAAGCACATTTAATCCAAGGATTCTCTTCGGCTAATAACTCAGCTATACATCAGAAAGACCAAAAATAATCCAGCCCAGACTGTCTGCTTCCCTTAATCAGCAAGCTAAATTCATATGTGATACCACTACTTTTTCTAAGAGGTTGTGCGTATATATACACACACCTCTGCCTATATAATATATACAAATAATATTTATTTATATATGTAAAGGCAGATGCATTCTTTGGGTTTTTTAGTTCTCCACTTTGTATCATTCACAGTAAATGAAGTCATACATTTAAAGTTGCTACATATTTGTAGATTCACATTGTTCTTGAAAGGCAGGCAGATTATGGGAAAACTTCCCATCTCTAGTTACATTTTCAGTTTAAGGCACAAGAGTAAGGTCATATGAAACAAAGTTTTTCACTTATCGAAGCTGAATATTAAAACCCTTCTTCTGAAACATCCAAAGACAACAAACACTTATAAAGAACAGTTACAGGGGAAAAAACCAACACAAATCTGTTTTTCATAACACTCCCACAAAAGGCAAAAGGAATCCTGAATTTCATCTTTTGCAGGAGAAAATTATTGCCATTGATTTACTCATTAGCCATTCAGCATAACTTATTTTCAAAGAGCAGTTCTATTCCTCCAGGTTTCAGTTATTTTTTTTACATTGAGTTCTAAGAGATGATGGCATGGAAAGGCTGCATCTAGCACAAAAGATGAAGTGTTCAAATTCCTGCCTTATACTTCATGATGCTCTGCACCCCTAGTTATGTGTCTTCCTCCCCTTCTCAAGTTAACTTTTTAGAGCTTCCCTTTTATTCATATTATTGCTTACCTCTCCTTAATTATTCTGCATAATTTAAAAAATCAGATTAAGCTAACCCTTAATTTGTTTGCAAACATGAAGTCCACTCTCTATATTCTCTTATCGCTATAGTCTGTTACAAGTTTAACAATAGCTTTAAACATCATCGTTCCAGAATTACTTTCCCCTTCTCTAATAAAACTAAAAATAATTTCAAGAAGGCCAATTGTTCTTATTTTATTATGAAAATAGCTACATTACAGTCACTCTTCAAAACATGGCATATGATTTCTTTCCATTTAGGTGCCAATACTGAAGCCACGATTACTACTTCAAAATGAGTAGCATTATCTATGGCAGTCTGACCTAACTTAAGCCATTCTATAATCTATTTTTCCATCCCCTTTTTTTATTCTGGTAAAGAACAGCACCTAAAATACTCTGGTTAGCCAATTGTGTTACTGGTATAACAGAGTTAACCATAAACCACAGGAGAACACACACATACACAAACCCTGCCCAGAGAAATGACTTGTTCTCTACAGGCTCTGGGTGAACTGCTGCAGCAGCACTCAGGAGCCATGGATTGTGCTGAGAGACCACAGGAAGCTTCCCTATAGTGGCCTGACCTTGCAATTAGTGCCACGGCCAGACAGATGGCCCAGGGGGGAAGCACTGAAGCCTTGAAGCTGCACCTCAGAGGCAGCTGTGCCTCGGTGCAGGTGGGACCAGGGGTGACTGTGGCAGTTCCAGACCTGCTGTCACAGCCATTGCAGAACAGCCTGCGAGATGAACTGCTCTGGAGCTTTCCTACAGCAAGGCGGCCTTGAAATTAGTGCCAACAGTTTTCCTCCAGAATAACTGCTAGGCATGTGAAGCCCTGCTTCCTGGGAAGTGGCCAGGCATTGCTTGCTGCTGAGGTGAGTGATGGAGAAGCTTGGTGGGCACCTGGTGACCAGCCAAGGTCAACCCAGCAGACCTGTTTAAGAGCACCCTTCTCACCTCCTATCACATGGGCTTCCAGAGAAAGCATTTGTCCTCTAACCTCAGTATAGTCAAACTGAACACTGCAGAGCATTGCATTCAGTGCCAAAATTTGAAGTGGTCAGTGCCTTTTTATTTATTTCATAAACAGAAAGAATGGTGAATGCCTGTATATTTACAATTCTAGTAAACAGGGAAGTCCATAACAGTGTGATTATTTCCACAACAGCACAGGAATACTGCATTCAGCAATGCTGTTCAACACAGATGCCTCAAAACCTTCACAGCCAAACACACTAGAGGTTACCCATTATAAATACTAACATACTTCTATTTTATTAAATAAACAAACATAACAGCTTAATTCAGGAAGACCAAATGCCTTCTGTGGTGTAACCATTCTCTTTAAACATCTCTGTTGACAAACCAGGAATAAGAAAAACAAACCCCCTGCTTTGGGAAGCCATGCAGTCCAGACTTTCATGTGTTCTATGTAGATGCCATGCCTTTTTGCAGCATGGTTAATTTAAAAGGAGTAAATAATCTTTCTGTTAGAATAGGAAAGTATCTCTTCTTGGCAGGTACTTGACAAACCAAGTCTCTGACTTCATCACCACTTCACAGATAGGTTCTGGCTGCAGTTTTTGAATCTTAAAACTGAAAGTTCAGAAGAAATAACAGTATTTGCATCTGTAGCAACAGAACTGTAACCAAGTATTTTTCTAAGGGCCATTTCAGGGAAGAAGTGGTTATTAGTGAAGTTCCACTGAGTAGATTATCCCACAGAGCCAGGTTGTAAAGGATGGTCTAGGTAAGCTTTTCATGTTGAATCTGGTAGTAACATGCCTGAATTAAAACAAAGTTCAGATTAGTGTATATACCAGTTCACAGCAACCTGATAAAGCAGCACACACAAAAAGGTTGATTTTTTTTTTTGTAGCCAAGAAAACAGAAGACTAGGCTCTCTACAAGCAGTGATGCTACAGTGACACTCAACATATGTGAATCTTCTGATATGCGAGCAAGCAAAAAGAACAACAGGAGACTAAGTTACAATGGCATCCAACTCCTAATCAAGCAAGACAGCATTAACTGGGGCTCTAAATACTTTCACAGTTCCCAGCTTTGCCAAGATGAAGTACATTTTTGCTCAT
The DNA here is from genome assembly GCA_035221455.1 of Xenops minutus. Classification (NCBI taxonomy): domain Eukaryota; kingdom Metazoa; phylum Chordata; class Aves; order Passeriformes; family Furnariidae; genus Xenops; species Xenops minutus. Next base: position 26,969,696 of record JAWWEE010000162.1, on the reverse strand, counting down.
AAGTCTTTCTTTGCCCATTTTATTAGCAGTACCTGCAACTGTTAGCTTATCCAAAGTTCTGCCTTAAGTTTCCTTGCTCAACCTAGTTAAAAATTTCAATTAAAAAGTCTAAGAAGTTACAGCCTAATGTTCATACAATTGTCCTAAACTGATCCTTGCTGCGAAAAGCTGATTATTTCCAAAGAAAGACTTTAATAATTCTGAATAAATTTCATACCTTTAAGGTAGTGAACATGATGCCTTGCTCCCCATGCTGCAGATAGGGATCCATCAGGTCTTCAATTAAATGCACCTCAGACCCCAAATTTCTTATCCTGTCATATGTGAGAGTGGGAAAGTAAATAGGTGAACAAAATTATAATTTTTAAAATTTTTTTACTTCTTGTAATGGTGTTGTGCAAAAACCTACACTTGTCCCTAACCTCATTCTGAAGTCACAGCCATTTCACAGTAAAGTGTTCAAGATTGTTTCAGGCCAAAGCAAACAGGCAAATTGGAAAGTTTATAGTTAGAAGAAGCTATCAACTAGTCCCATAACAAGTAGCAGGAATGTTTAACACCGGTAAAAGTACTCATAGTGGCTCTGCTCAGCTTATGACTGATGCCACCCTTAGTGCCTACCTGGCTCGTAGCACCACATAGAGAAAAACAGGAAATAAGTCATCCATGGACCACAGAAAATCTTCCTGAAGGGTCTCAAGTACACTTTGGGAGATCTCTTCAAAAGTCTGCTGGATCACCTTCAACTTGTCAGCTGGGGTAAACGTAGTACTATATGGAGAGCAAAAGCAAAACAGGATAACAATGGGAAGTTAGAGACCTGCATCTACATTAGGAAGACAGTTTGGCAGCCAGCACGGCCCTCCCTGTGCCAAAGAAGATAAGTCAGACCATTGACACCACAACAGCCATGGCTGCCAAGGCTGTGTGGTACCCCAGGCTATATTTACCACACCAAGGCACACCACTGCAAGTGAGACTGTCTTCACAGTTTTATGACATTTTAATAAAGTGGTAAGAGGGGGAAAATTCCTTTCTAAAATCTTTTTCATTTCAGCTTAAATTCTTACAACAGAGTACAGCTAATAGATACAGAAAAGTTTCCCATGCACAGGTCATTTCACCACAGCTGTTTAGAAATTCATATGTGTACTTGGTAGAGGTCCTTATGCCTTTGATTCTAAATGGTGACCCATGGACACACCCTCCAGTCACATTTATGAGGCAACACTTCCTGCCCCTTTAGGAGAAACTGCTAGCATTTTTAGCTGGAACTGCAAAACTTCCTGGTGACTTCTCTTATGAAGGTAAACAAAAAAAAAAAGGTGACAGGTAAATGATCATAGTCAAATAAACTAGACACTGCTATAGCAGGAACAGTAAAACACTTAAAAACACATTTCAGAGAATTACCTGATTTGCTGTAAACATTCAACTGCAGAGGCAAAGCAGGCGTCTTTTGTATTTGATGATACCTGTGTAATCATGATAAGAGTTGTCAGGCAGGTGTAGCAACACCTTATTCAACAGCAGAAGAAAAGCAGACTATCATGCAACATAAAAGACTTTTTTGTCAGTTTTCCAGTGCAAGGAAAGGGGAATGTGCCTGGAAGCTACAGTCATTCAGGAAGTCTGCCTACCTCCACTTTATATGAGTTTCATTTAAAAGAGATAAGCCAGTACTGAATTCCTTGGTATGATACAAGAATCAGGTTTTGAATACCTTCCAGGTCAAGTAAGACTCAGAATTACTGAATCTTAATGGTTAACAATCAAGAAGGAACTCTAAGACTGGAATGACTGAAACTTTGAAAAATCAGAGCAGTCACTAACCAGATACTCAGGTTTGGAGCAAACAGAGAAGAAAAAATATAACATTTAGCTCTTACTATGCAACTGGCCTAAGTCTTTCTGAATGGAGATGGTAGAGAACAAATGCAAAAAGACAAAGACATAGAGCAATTCACAGAAGTGACGAACTGGACAGAGCAGAATAGGGATGAGCATGATGTCTTGGCTGAAAACATCCTGGTTATTTGAAGGAATGACTCCGAAAATAAGGAACGTGGCTGCAGAGAGCATCCCATACTGCATAATTCATAGAAGACACATGCCACATAGTAATTCACAGTGGAGGGGCTCTATTCTATAACCAAAAAAATGCCAGTCAGAAGTGGGGAGGGTTTAGACACCTAGCAAGAATTTTGCCCAGTACTTAATGATACAGAAAATCTGAAGTAACTCAAGAAACATGTTATTGCTGGATTTTGTAACTTTTAAAGTCTGAGTGGAGGTTTGCATCACACTTTCTCAGGTGAATCTTCATGGTTTGGGAAAAGGGGGATTTGTCTTGCTGGGAACCCATACCCTCATGGGTGGGGTCCAGCAGCAGCTTTGTTTATTATTCCAAACTTGTAATAATCTCTACCAAGGAATATCAACTTGTCCATGTGCAGCAACTAGTCTGATGAAAGCCATGCTTCTGGTTATTACAGACTTTGCACAAGCCGCAGTTATAAATAGGGAAGAGGTGATCTGGAGTATCTAGCGATGAAGAAACTGAAAACTTCAAATAAAATACTGATTTATAAACAGACATGATTCAAGTAGACCGTAAACCCTGAAATTGTTCAAAGTTATGCAGCTCATAGATGCTGTGCATCTACAACCAGTATTCAGCCTCTCAGCAAGATAATGATTAGGAATGAAAGCTACACAGTTTTTCTAATCAGCAAGTACATAATGGTATAACTCTCTTAATCAAGCAGCTTGAAAGTTTCCTTGCTAGACTTTTACTCTCCCACTTTCATAATTGGAGACCAAGTGAATGTTTTCCTGAATTAGAATTCATTACCAAGTAAGACAGTAAGTGACAAAGCTGGACTGATGGCTATTGTAAGAAATGACAGAGTGGCTGGGGTTGGAAGGGAACTCTGGAGATCTGGTCCAACACCCCTGGTAAATCACTAATGTAACATTTAAGTAGCAGGCAAACATTAAGGAAACGAGAACACAGCATCTCTTAAGCATATCTTGATGATTTCAGCTTCTTGAAAGAAGCACTGGGCAAAACCCCCTGTAAATTAAGGCCCAATGAACATACCTTTCTACTCTCTCCAAGGATGGATACAGTTGCGGGCCAAAATTTCCTGTAAGAAACCCAACACAATGTACTGAGAGAGCATAGTCTTAAAGCATTTTTCACCTTATGAAAATGAAGTCATCATGTTTTCTCTGAGACACAACAGCCCTGCAGGATCAACTATATCCAGCACAAGTAGCCAGAGAACAGTCTGATCTGAAATGTCTCTGGTTCTGTAGCAATAGCAATGCCAATCTTTTTTATCCCCTTCTCATCCCTTCCACCTCCTCTTTTTGGAAGAGGGAAGTTCTGATTCACTCTCTCAACCACACCAATTAACTTGAAGATGTTTAGATGCATTTTAATCAAAGAAAATACTTTATACAATAGCAGGGTTGTTTTAGTTGCTTTAATTCCATGCCATAATCTTTTTCTAATTTCTGTTTTATTTCTGAAGCATACTCACGCCTGCACTCCAAGAAAACTGAGAAGAGCCGTGTCAGTTTGTTTGTTTAGACGTAAGACACATTCCCAGTAAATATCTTCCTCACGCTCATTGTCTAAGGCATACAGCATAAACAGGGGAGGGTAGAGCCGTGGCAGTAATACTGGGAGCAGCAACCCAAAACTGGTTACTACATAGATATAACAAAAAAAAAAAGAAAAAAAAAAAGAAAGAAAAAGAGAGGGGTGGTTTGCAGAGGAAGACGTTTAAAAAACCCTAATTATCTACACAAATGGAATGAAAATCATTGGAACAAATCTTTCATGTAATATGAGCCTATTCTATGGAGGGTAAGAGTAAGAAATTAAGTACAAATCCATTAATTGGTATCTCTGCTAAAAAGAGATTACAAATTCTCCCCAGTGCTCTTATCCCAAATAGAAATTACTTACCCATAACAGATAAAAACAAATTTAGGTTTAAGTAAAGAACCATTGTATGGTTCATGCTTTTTACAAACATGACATGGAAGTTTGTTTATCAGAATCTGTCATCATAACCAAAGGGAAAATAAACATTGCTTCTATTATCGTGTGTTTATCTTTCTTCCCCCACCCAAAAAAACCCCTGCAACAGAAACAAAATAAAGCCTTTGTAAGTTTTTATGTTTGTTTTGTTCTTTTTATTTTTCCTTTACATACCCTGGCTCAGGAGATTCTGATCTGGAATCAGATTTCCCACTGCAAAATGATCGCCTTCCTTTTGTCTCCACTTCCAGAAATGGAATTGTGCTGCCCTCCTCCGGGAGATCAGGAAACAAAAACCTAAACAGCAATACACATAAGATTGAGCTCCTTTCAAGAAGTTTCCACAAATCACAGCATGAGAAGGCAAGACTGGAGAGAAGAAAGTCAGCAGAAATAATATATGGCAGGCTAGGACAGCACAGCTGACACACATACAGTACCATCTTCCTGGAAGAAACCCCTTCAATGTCAAGGTTACCTTCCCTACGCTGACATCACTTCCCTCCAGACAAGACTTCTAGTAGTAATTTAGAGTATTTCTCCTTTCAGATTGGCAGGACCCAATTAAAGCTGTAATTGTCCTCAAGAACCTAAGCAAGCCCTTCATATGAAGATTACCCATACATGTTGGTAAGAACTTTAAGGAATACGCTGGGAGTCCGCATCCTCACTATTCTTCTATACCCTTTGAACATTCTCTTCCCACAGCATCAATATCCAGAGACACTAAACCATAAATCCGTATTCAAGATGACCTTCTTACAGACACATTTTGAGGTACAATGTAGGATGTTACACACTGATGTTAAGATTTTAATTTTTCCATTTTTGGCAAAATATTCAGGACTCCTTAAAAAGGTGAAGGGAACACAAGCAACCTCCAAAACCAAGTAACAATGCTGACATGCTTGGAGTGTATGAACACTAGACAGCTTCAATACATGAGACATCTTTAATTAATTCAGCAGTTGTTTGATTTGCAAATTAGAGACTTGTTACCTAACGAGCTGGAAGATGCGTTTGAGGTAGGACTTGATCTCTCTCACAGCCTCCTGCAGTAACCGTCGATTCGCTCCTACTCCAACATAGGTCATTCTGTAGACAGCTACGAGTGTTTCCACCAGCTTGCCCAATGGATGGAGAGGAGTATCACAAGCCTGAGGTAAGGGATGTTAATTGGCCAGTCAGACAGGTCAGTGGCAGATAAGGTAAATAAAAAGAAATTGAATTCAAGAGAGATGTGTCTGAGATCCAACAACAGGTTTCCAAAAGGAAAATACCTCAAAAATGAGCAATATTTAACAAATTGCCTTTTGGACCATAAAAGTTATGTGTCAGCTGAACACAGCTCAGAGGAGACAAGACAGCACAGGAACTTGTGCTACTACTTGGACTAGTCATTCTGTCCAATACTCTTAAAATTAACACGTAGTAATTAGCAAATATTTCAAGATGCTTTGCTGGGATGCAGTGTATAAGAATGAGAACAGAAACTGAACCGAAACTGACTTCGAGAGAGAATCCATTAGATATTCAATGATTTTAGTCTTAGTTGTGGACTTCAAAAAAGTCCAAAGAAGCAATGAGCAAACATGAATTGCAAGAGTGCAAATATGGAAGGAATTAAGGAAAGCTATTAAAAAGTGAGCTCAATCTCATGTCTTACCACACCTTGCTATGTGAGCATTTGAGTCACATACCTTTATCAAATATTTTTTAATATTTTCATATTTTTCCAGGGTGAAGGCACCAATGTGTTGTGGAATGAACTCCAAACTTTCCAGTGTCTGAGTATGTGAGCGGCTCAGTAATTCTGGGCTGCAGTTTAAAGAGACAAAGACATTGCACAGGTGGAGACATACAGCAGGGAAACAAACCTCTGACATTAACAACTGAACTAGTTCTAAACATCATTATGTCCCTGGAAAGGTTTGTAGTGCAGAGTAGTCAGAGTTGTGATTTTGCTTAGGATGTGTTGTTGTTTTAACTGAAGCTTTACAGTCAGAGTGTCTAGCCTAAGTGTGATTCCGGTTTCTTTCCCTGTCCTTGTTTTTCTTTGCTGACCACATTCTCCAGGAACCTACCTGTCTTTGTGCTGCCGTCGGTTGGTGGTCAGAGCCACTGCAATGTTGTCCCAAGCCTTCCACCTGTCCCCCTGGCCGGGGCTCTCACAACCAAGCTGGTTCCAGCATTCTTCAAATACTGCTTTCCATTTCTCATCAGGAGACACTGCCAGGATCCCAAGTTTCCGCCTAATAAAATGACCAGGTGGTCTGTTAAAATCAAATAGTAATGAAACAACACATTGAGCTGTGACAACCACCCATGGCTAATTCAGTCTAGTATCTCACACGATTTTACCAAAAACTGATATACTTAACAGACTCTACTGTGAACCAAGTTTATCACTAAGACTAAATCTAGAGCCTACTTTTTAATTAATATGTTGACTTTCAACACCTTAAAAAAAAGCCCTTACAAAATGTTATACATCTCCTTAATTTTTTTCCTTGCTAACTGACATACATTAATCTGTGTAGCATATTATAATGCTACAAGATTAAAATGTTTTTAATGTCTACATGTGAAAAAACTATGAACCTTATTAATTTTTTCTTGCAGCCTTCCAGGAGATGGTTTGCTTAAACACAAAAAAGGACTGGTGCTGATCTTCACCCCTGGTATTCATTCAGGAAGTTCGGAAGTTCAGGACACACTCATGTAGCAAGGAGACAGTACAAATATGTCCCAAATATCTCACTACCCTGGAATGTACAAGTAGCAGAGCTACCCAGATAAATTCCAAGGATTGATACACAACTTCTGACCCTAAAGTAGTATCTACACACAATGTGGCATAACATGTTAGGGATGTGCTGGTAGAGAGTAAAACCAGCTCAGCCACCTTTTCACTGATAGACAATGCTCAGGGATCCTCTATAGCTATAAGAAATCCAAGAACTCTTCTCCCCATATATTTTGATAAAGATATCTCACAGACATATGATGAAATGTAGGGCTTTGAAAAGCTTTCATAAAACAAATAATGCTGTCAGGGTTAACAGTTCTGTCTTGATTTAAAATCAAGTGTCAGAAAGTGTCAGACCTTTCATTAATATTTCTTCTACCACATTTGAGATGAGAACTAGCAACACTGGTATTTCCCCATGATTCCAGTTTCACAAAGCAGAAAAAGTAGGCTCAAAGCCTTTTCACAAATTATGCCAGAAAATTTTCAACTTCAAGAGCATCTGAAAAGGGTAGATGAAACCCTTATTTCACAAGCAATCTTCACAAATATGTATATACATTTATTCATAGACTCCCTACTGGGGTAAAAAGCAGACAGCTGCTATGGTTGCAAGTGTTCAGTTCAGCAGGGAGGCCTGCTTAACTTGCATGCTGTTGTAGGTGTCAGCACTGTCAAAAGAAATTACCAGTGAAAGCTTCAGGAAGCATACTGAGAAGTAATCTACACAAAAACATTAGAGCTGCGTTTCCCATTTTAATCTAAAATTTGAGTGTGCTTAAAGATATTGAATCCCATACAGGAATTACTGAACCAGCATACAGTGCTACCAAATACCAACAACTCTTTAAATTAAGATTTTTTTTAGTTGAAGAGATCTATCAGTTATAACTTAACCATGTTTGGTTTTTTCCCCCAGAAATAATTAAGCACTTAATGCATCTGCTATGCAGGGAGTTTTATGGATACTTATCAAAGGGATCTTTGCCAAGGTATTAAAATGCTCTTTTGCAATTCAGCACTTTTCTACCATTTTCTTATGCATTGTTTGGAAGAGGTGTAGTATTTCGCCAATTCTGTCCACACATATCCCCACTAGGTTTATTAAATTATATACTAGGTCAATTAATTTACCTAGAGAATAACTGGCAGAAGGCAAAGAGGTCTGTGATTAACTTAACCACTCTAGTGTAACTTAGTCTTTCTCAGGACCTCAAAGTCAGCAGAAGCTGTGAACTCAGGTTCTAATAGTCAGTTCCAATATAAACACAAAATGCCTTGAGACTGTTACAGGACATCAGCAGCATGTCAGCTGTCCTGTAATTTTGTGCCATTACTTGCATATTCAAGTAGTAAATAAAGCAACAAGAGAGATTACAAAGATGTTTATCTTGTTTTATTTCCTGAGCAGGAGGGAAGAGGAAAATTGTTTTCAAAATATGTTTCTTTGGAAATTTGTTACTTTTAACTGGCCTTTGAAAAGAGACAATAGTTCTGTTCCTAAGTATTACTGAACTAATAAGAGAAATTATTTCTTACTCAACACTCACAGTGCTTTAGGTTTGTCCTTCTCATTCTCATACAAACTGGGTTTGAAGTAGGTTCCTGTGATTTTTATCCCAGATCCCCACTCTCCACTGAAGAGACCTTCAATATAATCTCCATTTGGCAAAGTCAGTGTTCCCTTGAGAGAAGATGAGAAAAAAAATAACTGAAATTCACTGGAAGATAAATTACAAGAAAAGCAACCTTTTTCTTTTTTAAGATGGTAACAGTTTACAAGTGACAACTGTAATACCAACCTTTCCACTCAGAGTCCAGTTATCTGAAAATTCCCCCTCATAAACTGTATCATCCTCGGAAAGCAGAATTCCAGTCCCCTACAAAAAGAATCATAAAGAACACAAAATAGTAATTATAACAGGAGGCCAGACTGCAGAGCTAAAGATGCACTGAAAAACCTGTTACTAATTCTTAGCAAATAATAGTTTTTTAAGCAGTTTCTCAAGTAGTCCTACGTCAAACAGGGATTATAAAGATAGTTTTTAAAGCCTGGACAATAGAAGGTTAGAAGAACAGGAGGTTTACACAGCCTAACACATGCTCATCTGCCTCAGCAAGCTGCCACACTTGCAGGAAAAATCACTACAGCCCTGGGTCTGGTGTCCAACTCACCATCATTTTGTTGGTGCTGAAGGCTCCTTCGTAATACAGTCCAAACTGAGTAACCACAACACCATTGCCTTGGCAAACATCATCTTGCCACATTCCCATGTACTTTTCTCCCCTGAAGAAAAATGAAGTAGGAAGAATACAGTCTAACTAGTACATTTATATTCTTTCTTTGGCTTTACTGCCATATTTGACCATAACAGAAACCACTGGAAGAGAGTCATATGGCATTTGCTTTGGGTCTGTCAATCTAGTTTCACTACCTCCAGGGAATTACAGATCTTTTCAATTGCAATAAATTATAGCGAACTTTCTTTCACAATTCACATTTCAAGGTGGCCACAAGCAAGCAAGCTGTTCCTGATGATCTGAAACAACACTGAAGCCCTGTTAAACCCCAAGGAACCTGAGCCGTAGCTCCAGCACAAACAGAACAGGGAAACAATCTAATTTTCCAGTTGTTCTGAAAGAACATTATATTTTCACCTTACAAGCAATACTTGTCAAGGCCTTTTTTGTTTGCTTTTAGAGGGAAACTAGTACCTGATTTAATACAACTCTGTTTATTTTCAAGAATTTTCCTTCTAGTACACAGGAAAAACTATATTTACAGTAAAGAGAGTAATCCCAGCCATTAAACTAAAATCAGAGGTCTTTCCCAGCTGACTGGAACCACAGGGATACTGGGCTGACTCCTCACATCAACTACAGAGACCTCTGTTGGATGAGGCTCCTTGAAGAGGATGCTCAGTTACTGGGATGGAAACTGGAAGTCCCACTTGCTCAAGTAGTTGGTTTGCAACAATGACAGCAGGTATTAAAGAGTGTCTGCAGCTATTCCCTATTTGTCTGTATTCCTCTGGGCTAAAGAGTAAGTGCAGAAAATGAATCCTTAGGCCACAAACACACATGCATACCCTTCCCTGAGACCACTGAGAACTAAGTAAGGGCAGCTGACTCATATTTGAGTAATTCTGGAGTAGAAAGCCAATGTCACACTCCTTCACCATGAACTGCCGCTGTATTTACAGATTCTGGAGGAGAGGATCTGCAAAGAAAGCTGGAATCTCTTTAGTTTGTCCTAGGTAAATAAATTACTAAAAAAAGTACGCAGAGGCATCGTGACACTACAGCATAAGAACAACCACCACTCCTGAGCAAGAATAGCTGCAAAAGTGACATCATGAAATACCTAAAGATGTCACAATAGCTCTGTTTCAGAAAAAACATCCCCCCTTCACTCTCCAGATTTTGCCTACTCTGCTTTTGAAGTAGGCTTTCAGTTCAGTTAAATAAAAACAGTTCCTTGGGCTTTCATCAGAAGCTCTTTTCAGAAAATAAACAATAAATTGGGGACTGAAAAAAAACCAAACCCACAAACCTGTGCTCAGTTTTCATTTAGTGCACATATATAGTGCAAATCAATTTGAGACTGTCATTTCAGTAATCTGCCCTGAGAGCATCTTCCCTCCATTGCACTAACACAATAAGTCAATGGAAAACCAAAGCATGAGCTGGAATTTACTGAGCCCTGTATATCTGTCACTGAACAACGCAGTCTTATAGGCCTGAGATGAAAGAATACTCCTCACATGACATTCATAAAACTTTCAGCACATACACAACACAATACTTCAATAAGACACCATATTCAGGGCTAGTTTCCAGGCAGGAGTATGATAGAAAAGCCAGACAGAAAAAAAAACAAAGTAAAACCTCCCCACAAATTTACTCCAGAAGCCACACCAAAAAAGCAGTCTCTAGACCCAATTCTTTAGATCATCAACCCAGAAAGGCTAACAAGAAAGAAGGAAAAAAGAGACTTGCACTATTACTGGTACCAACAAATCAAGTCCTTTCCTACTCTTTGCAATTGCAGGTCATATCAGAGATTTAAGGCTTTGTGGAAGCATTACCTTGTGATATCATCAAAAACTCCATAGCCACTCTTCTTGTCCATTACCCACTGTCCAATGAACATACTGGGAGAGGAAGAGGTCAGCTTCCCACTGCGCAGCAGCCCATGCCCGTGTCGCATGTTATCCTGAAAACACCCTTCATACACCTCACCAGAAGCATAGCTGTAACAACAACAACAACAAATAAAGAATAATCCTCTGTTCTGCTGCGGGGCTGCTTTGGGGGCTTTTCATCATTTGTTTTGTTGGGTATTTCCCCCTCCTCCCACCTTCCCCGCAACAGATCAACCCTTTTTCCTTCTAGGAACTGCATTACAACCACACCTAGCAGGAACTACAGTTAAAATATATTTGGGATAAAAGCAATCCTTTAATACAAGTCTTTAGATGTTTTGTTGTTTTAAACCCACTCTCTCCCCAGCAAGCAAGGCCTTAGCCGTCATATTTATCTCTCAGAAGAAAGTAGCCTGTATTAGTGCAAGGTGGGAGCAACATTAGAAGAGACATTAACAACAGACCCCTGTACAAGTCTGCACCATGAGCAATCTACCAAAGGCAAAGCAGGAGATAAGCCAAGCTACCTACAGCCGCAAGTCTGAAAGGTCACAGAGCTGCACAGAGCCTGGTAGGCAGCGTGAGCTCTGCTCTCCCTTCGGCAATGACAGCAACATCAGCACCACATGTTGTTACCTGTACACTCCATGCCCACACATTTTGCCTTCCTTCCAGTACCCCACGTAATGGTCATCCTTATTCAGTGCTTTGTTTGGCACTCTGTATTCACCATACCTGCCAGTGCACAGAAATGGAACACAAGCAGCTATAATGCTAATACATTTCGTTAAAAGCAGAGCAGATACATATCCCAGACCTATTCTAAAATCAGAATAGTCTATTTCATTTTTAGTGCATCTCTAAGTACAGCAATAGGTTTTTAAGAGAAAGTGACTGCTCCAGCATCCCTAGGCCAATTTGGTCCCTACTGCTTTTCTCGTGCTTGATTATGGCATGTTTTAAGTACACCCATCTCCACAACACTGCAGCATTTTTCTCAGGCCATGAGTCTTCTCTTAAGACTGTTTCTACCTTTACTGTTTTCTTCAGGTCTTAATAATTCAAGCACACCTTTTTTCCAGGAAAAGATAAAAACATATATTTTTTTATAAAGATGCTAGCTTCCAGTTATGCTGAGTGACAAGGAATTATTCAGAATTTTAGTGTGCCTAAAAAGAATGAGATACACAACTTTTTTTTATTGATTTTAATCTCATCAGGAGATTAAATGAAGTTATGAAGGTTCTCCTGAGAGCATGTCTACCCCAACAAGACATTACTGTGAAGTGTTGAGACTGTAACATGCATGCTGAAATACAAGTAAAGTCTTTTGAGAGTTTCAGCGATTACAGCTAAAAATACCAATGTATTTATTTCTGGTTGTTATTTGTTAGCAATATTCCCACCTCTAACAACCCTAAAATCAGCAGGATTAGTGACACTTAATTACAAATGACCAAAGCTGTAATCTGGTTTTATAGTTTGACATTACACCAGTAGCAAAGAGGAATTTTAAAAAGCTGTCTGCAGTCAGACCATATTTCCATTTCCCCTTCAACTCAATACTTCAAAAATACATCTGGAAGCCAACAGGACTCCTCATATATTTTTATCCTGCCCAGTCTGCTCACAAGATGCATACAAAAATGTCTTTGGAAATAAGTTAACCTCTCAGCCTCAACAGTTCTCTAAGCTGATTCTCAGCAATGAAACCTACAGATTAATTCAAAGCTGAGTAATAAATTCAGTTACTGTCATGTGGTCTTATTTGTTTAACCAGAAAACTTGATAATGGCTTGAACTTCTGTTCAGCCTACTTTCAATCTTCTTTGTACTAGTTATCTTCATCAGCAGGATCACACACTCTCATTTAGTTTTTGTTTTCATTACTGAAACTCTGAAGTCGGAATTCAAGATTTTGTCTCTTTGCTGAATTATTAAACCCTTGCTCCACCAGAAACACAGTAAGGAAAGCATAAGAGAAGATGCACCACTACATGGTATGAAAGGCACTGAATTTTCTCAAAGGATAAAATAAACAAGACCAGAACTTTTGAACAAGCATTGCAACGTCAGAAGTTAATAGTTACGTGTGCAGCAGAAAGCTGACTGCAAACTTTTCATCCGGTTTCCTCTGCCTATGAGATGACACCCACCCACCCATTCTGTCTCAGATGCTTTACCATTTCCTTCCTCCGTCCTATAGCTGATTACCCCAGTTAGTTTCAGTTTTTTTATGAAAGAACAAGTTCTTAGTCATTAGCAATTGCAGTCTTTTGTGAAGACAACTAGCATACTTCTGAAGAAATAAGAGATTTTATATATATCAACATATAGATGTAACCCATTAATGTACACAACCCTGAGTCAGCAAGATTCACTGCAAAACCTTTAATTAAAAAGGTTTTGTTGTTTTCTCCTAGAGCAAAAAGTATTTCTTGCCCTCTGGCTCCACAAGTAGCAAAAGGATCTTACCCATCCTCCAGTCCAGTCCGGAAAGTCCCTGAGTACATTCTTCCATCTGCCCACTTTAGGATCCCTCTGGAAAAAAATACAAAGCCATACAAGTGTGTAAGATAATCAGTTCACTTCACACTTCCCAGGTAACTTCTGTGACTGAGCCTACTTATTGATACAGCAACCACCTCATTTTGTTTTCAACTGTTACATTTAATGTTTTTACCTGCCATGGGGTTTTCCTGAAAGCCACCTCCCATCATAGACAGCATCCTTAAATCGAGGGTCCTTATAGAAGGTGTATTTGGCACTGCGAGAAATTGGAGGTTCCTGTCTTGGCACATTCCCACCAGCTCCATATAGAATTATGTCAGAAGTCCCTCTAAGGGCCTGATCCACTGCTTGGCTTATTGCCCTCAGCCACTTGGTCTGAAACAGAAAGGGGTCCATCACAGAATGTAGTTAACACCTGTCTTTGCATTGAATCTCTGCTTTACAGAAAACACAGTCGTGTCCTTCAGCTCAGGACAGTGCTGTGCACTGGGGCATTGCCACAGCCAGGCACCATGTACAGACAACCTGCCCACCAAGGTGCAGGAAAACTTCACTCTTAGTGAATACTTGGGCAATCCTTCTCCCAGTGTTGTTTCACAGTAGGAGAGAAAACCTCATTTGTTTCAGTGAAGTTGTGCCAAATTTGTAGATATGCCCACCTTTTCCTGTGGTGTTGAAGAAATGAGAACAAACTGTTCTTCTGGTGTTGTAATCTTCAACCCATTCCTACATGGGGGAAAAGTATTTTAATCTGTGAAATTCCATCCTGGAAAAGCAGGGGTTTTTGAGCATCAATTTTCCCTTCCCCAACTAGCATTCCCTTTAAGTCAGCAGTAAAAAGAAGCAGCAGGAAGGAATATTCTCTTCCTTCTCAACTACCTTATTGTCCCTGATGTTTATACAACTTTTTTTTAAGACACAGAAATACAACATTTTCTGAAACACGAAAAAAGGGTAGACAGGACTGCAATCACTCTATTCCACTCCTAGTTCAAAATGTCTCATTACAAAATGCTCATCTTCTCTCCCAAGATATCTCACTATTTCAGCATCACAAACAAGAATACTCACACATTACCAGTTTCTTCTGAAAGAGCTTCTACCCACAGTGTGGACAGGGGAAAAATGTGATGCGTTGAGAACTGTAGGAAAGGAGAAGGGAAGCTTCATCAGGTACTGATCCATTAGCCCTGCCCCATGCTTTCTCTGAATGGCTTTTTTTTTTTTTTTTTGCCTTTGAGGACTAGGAAAAACAGAGCAATATATCCCCTTGCTCCAAGAAATAGCCAACAGAAACCATGGCAGCCACAGGGCAACAGCAATCAAATGTTAAAAAAGTATATAACTTCAAATTTGTTTTTACAGTGCAAAAACTTCACTATATGAAAAATACATTGTTAGGAACAGAGAAAAGATTTTGTTCCTGGATACAAGCTGTCTTACCTGAGCATGTACCAGAGCATCATTGAAGAGGATAAACCAGTTTACAGAGAACCTTCCAGCATGCTGTAGGGACAAACCCCGATTGCTGCTTTCACAGATTAAACGACGCTCTGGCTTCCGCAAGGAATCCTACAGGAAGGGTTAAAAACAAAATTACAGACTCTAACTTCTCACTGATTGTGACTTAAGGTCAGTGCTACTTATCTTTTATAGTAAAGGTCCAATGTCAGTAAAGTAAAGAGTACTACAGCAACCCCAATTATAAAAATGAGAAGGGCAACTGGGACAGCAGCATCAGTATTAAAGATTCAAGCTGCTAATGGACTGAAAATTGTCATTATACCGTCATTTTCCCAGGAAAGGTCTTCCAGAAGCCAAGTGTGTATTCTGCTTCTTTTATTTTTCTACTAAGATGGACGGCAAGGCTCTCGTAACATGAACTAGAATCCTGTAGCTTCTGGTATTCTGGAGATGCCTGTAGGGCACAAGGTAAGACAGACCTGAGTGCGTTTCTGAACACCTGTACCAACAACTAATAAAGCTGCAATACAACTGCTCATTTTATTAAATCAGTATGGCAGTTGGTCAGGTTAATAAACAGAGGAGAGTGAATTATTTTCTGGCACATGTTCTGTTGGTGTGCTATGAATTTTTGCAAATCACAAGAAGTTCCCTGAATGTAGAGGGAGAATGATTAATACACAATTACATGATCTACCTTCTTGCAGCTTAACAAGCTGTAGCAGAAGTAGTGCTAATAATTGCAGGAACAGTATTTTAAATTACTATATTGGTCTAAGTGTACAAGTAGTTACTGCTCCAGTTTAGTCATCTTTTATTTCAAAACAAAGCAATTACATCTAAACGGGTGGTAACAGCCTACCTAATATCTATGTAGTATTTGTAGTAGAGGATTACAGCCATGTAATACAGCAATGATGCCAGATGAAACTGAAAAGCACCAGGCAAACATCAAAACAATGTATGTGCAATTAAGCACTCAGGCACACAAACAAGCTCTGGCAGGGTAACAAGTATCTACCTGTCATGTGATCTGTGCAGGTGTGGTGTGAGATTGTGCAAATAAATGTACGAGATCTTCCCCGCAGCAAATACAAGTCTGAGGTAGCTCCTCTGAGGACTAAGCTATTTCTAATTACCTGGCATTTGCTTCATACAGTTATTTCCAAGCCATAAGTTGCAATTGTGTATTTATTGAACTACAGATAACAAAGCCAGCTTACCACTTCAAAACATGTGGCAAGCTTTAGCAAAGTTCTGGCATAATTATGAAGTCGTCCAAATGGCATGAAAAACAGTGCATTCAGAACTTCCAGTAGCTGGAGGTTTTCCTCATTCTTCTCAGACAGTTTCTGTAACAGCTCTTGGTTTTTACTCAAGAAATCTCTAAGTGAAGGGACCATTAGAAAACAGGGAGAAGAGAAGAAAAAAAGACAGCCAGACATCAGTGATGCTTTACGTAAATACGAATGAGCTCAGAATGTCCCTTTTTGGGTTATCATAAACCAATAAAAATTAAAAAGGCAAATGCATGCTGCTTACTAATCCATTCACAATTTAGTCTGAGAAAGTACAGCAGTAAAGACAAGTAGCTAATGACTGCAACCCAGGACTTGTTTCTTACTTCTAATTTCATATGCTCACTCCTTAAAATGGCTGAAGAAAGTTGACTACATTGCCCCACTTTGACTGTAACCAATTGTCTTTCTCCCATTTAACACTTGGTAAGAGGTGGAATGACTTCCCCATTACTGTTAGAGCAGTAAGTTTCTAACACTGTTGATTCATACAAGAAGACCTGAAAGAATCTTAACTTTGCTCTAGTTCACTTCCCTAAATATATCCAAATGATTTTGTCCCCACCCCTGCTGTCCAGGCAACTGACTATTTCTTCCCCTAACTACAAAAATTGCATCCTACCTCAAAGAAAGGCAGGAAATCTGTTCAATCCTCAGTCTGATTTCCAAGAGGGAGAACTAATCTAGTTCAGAGAAGAAGAGGGAAATGATTCTGAAGACAATGCATTAGCACACAAAACCAGGGTTTCTTCATTAAAAGGAAAACAAACCTACTTTTTCCTCTCCTTCACTATATCTGTGTGCAACATGTGCTGGCACATATGGCACATGCATTAAAACACATCCAGCTGGGAAGCATTTAAACCACAAGCTGCAAGAATCAGGTGAGGCTGAGAAAGTAGGCCCCAGGGACAGCAAAACAGATCAGAGTTGCAGAGCAAGGTTCCTAAGACTGCTATGTGATTCATGAGATGCCATTTCACACATCAAAGTAATGTGCCTTGCCAGGTCTGCTGATGATATTTAAGGACTCTGCCATTGAACAAGCCTTAGGAATAAAGTCTTCTTTAGAGAAAAGACCGTATTTCTTAATTTTAATTTTACCCCCCTGGATGGCTTCTTTTTCAAAGTGCTTTGAGATCCTCACATGGATGTTTCTCCGTAGAAAAGTGTCAAATAAGAACAGATTCATAACACTAAGTACAGCTTGTCTCCTATTTCAGAGGACATGCTGAAGAACCTGTCAACTATGGAGACTTTCATTGAAGCTGGCAGATTTTTTAAAGTTGAAACTACATGCAATGCATTCATATTGCAGAATATCCATAAAAGATGGGCTGACACCATTAACCATTGACATAAGACAGTAACCCTTGGGAACCCTTGGGGAAAAATTCATGATTATCAACAAAGATGGACACCTTGACATCTTGACTTTCCTTTGCAAGGAACAGGACAAAACTTGTAAGACATCTCCTCCCTGAAGTCTTATTCACCTAATAGGACCATGGTTGTAGTAGGAGAAGCTGTTACACCTGAGAGTGACAACTGATGTGACGAATTCAATATGAGAGATTTCAGTATGAATTATAAACAAGCTTAACTTGAACTAAGATTTCCTTTACATCACCATAAAAATCCTGATCAATGCAAAAACATTCTCAGTGTCTCTCTGCAGTGAGATTTTGTATTTAGACTTTGGGACTGGTCTTCAGGTGCAGAAGATTCTTCATATTAGGGACCTGTGTCTCAAAGAACTTCCAATTCCAGCATTCACACTGCATTCAAAGCGTCTCAAACACCGAATTACTCCCAGACTACAGGATTTAGGGAGGAAATGTAGCAGTTTCCCAGACTAGTTAAAAGCTACCCCCAGTGCAACAACTTCTTCACAGTACTAGAGTGAAAGATCCAGTGCTGTTACTTTGTTTCCTAGACAAAAATACTATTGAAATGAGAAAAAAGCTTTATGATATAGAAACCTCAAATATACTATCTCAGGCCTTAAAGTACAATTCCTTCCTCACATTTACAAGTACCTATGCATGAAACAGAGTACAGCAATCCTGAGAGGCAGAGAATATACATATGAAGAAATAGTATTTTTGCATAATTTTAAAGCACTTTCATAAATTTAAAGAATTCAAATGAAAGTGAATTCACATTATCTACTCTAGCTAACTTCTGTTCTGTATTTTCTTGACAGCAACATTTGAAAGAATAAACACGAGCAAACAGTGAGTAATAATGAACATTTAATCTCAAAACTGAGCTTTCAAAAAAACCATTATCTGAACTCTATTTATGTTTCTTTGAAGGAATTTGCAATAACTTATGCTTTTTCCTCCCTTTCTCCATCTTCAAGACAAAGCAACTGAATTCAGGCAGCGGCATTTTAACCTAAATTTGTATCACAGTTGAACTAACCTTTTCTTCCTCTGATAGAAAAGGAATTAGTGTATTCAAGCATGAGACCAAGTCTCTTCATGCTCGTTACTACACACATACACACTCCATTCTTTACAGTTCTTCACTAGTTGACCAAAAAGCCCAGAAAATGGTAAAGGTTTGCTTACATTGCTGGCTTTGCAAGGAGCATAAATCCTCCCATTACGAGGAAGTTTGTTACTGAAGTACAATACCTAATACAGGGAAGAAAAAGATTTTCAGTTACAAAATCAAAGCACCCCTGAGAGTAGCAACTGTTGTCGTTTCCAACAGTTTATATGAGATCTGTAATAGCTTTGACTATATAAGTTAACTAGTACTTGAGGAACACTCAGTGTTACAGAACATTTGGCATTCACCTTCCACATGGAGCACAGAACATGCATTAGTATTCCACATTTCTGCAGCCATTAGCACAATGCAGAGGGCTTACTTTAATTTTATTTTTGTTTCTCTCAAATTTGGGCATGTAAAGAATGGACCATCTGCTTCAGCAATTTAATACTGCTAGCTTCTAATTATAGCCAAGATGGAAATTTCAAGATAGGAGCCCTCTTTTCCTGGTATTCAATATTCTACCCATGACTTCTCCCCTACATAATTTTTAAAAAACACCTTTCTCCAAGGGAAGAGGTCTCTGCTTAGCCCATTTAACAGATAATGCTTATGTTGCCTGACTGATCCCTGAAAGAGGTTCTGATGCCATGCACAGAAAAATGTGTAAGCAACAGGAAGCAAAGGGAGAGAGTAAAAGATAAGCAGTAACAATGAAAAGTATTTCAGTCTTTGACACTGAGGAAGAAGAAATTAAACCCTCCTATTCTGAGTAATGGGAACCAGTTTTGGAAAACCAGGTTACAAGAAAAATTCAAATCAAAGACTAAGTAAGAAAAGAAGAAAATACATATTTACAGTTATGAACAAGCCCTGTGATAAAGAGAAGAAAGCCTCTTTTAGGGTGATACAGGGTAAGTTCATCATAGACCCATAAGTGTTATCTGTTGTGCTTGTGTTTGAAAAAAAGTGCAATTAGTTGCCCATTCAAAATGTTACTGCATAGCAACTGAAGTTGATAATCTTGAAATTTTGTTTCCTTAGATATTTTCTCATCTGGTAACCAAGACTACATTCAGATAGGACGTTTTTACACTTTCCTCCCTGACAAGCAATGTTTTTCACAAAAGCCTGCAGGTATGTGAGGAGACTTCTGCTACATTTAGATGAAATTATCTAGGAACTACAAAAGTTACTGAGGGGAAAGACAGGAAACAGCATGACTGCATAGACCTCCTTGCCCAAAAGTATTAAGCCAATAAAAACCATAACCAGGATAATTCAGACTTAATTCTGAGCACTAAAGCAACTCCAGCTTTTGGGTGAAAGGTGCAATGCTATTTAGCAGGTATGAGGATAGAATTGTTCTTTGGAAATACAGTTTTTAGGTAATGACTATTGAAAAGACATTTTGTAACCACAATAAACCCCCAAAGGTAGCCGTACTTAGCCATGGTAAGGTTATATTACAACATCTTTAGGAAGTAATGAACATTTAGGCTCATAGGCAGCAACCCAAGAAGAGTGTACACAGAGCTGTACACGAAGGAAGCTGACACTGTCCAGTGCACTCCACTGGTGAAGACTCTGAAATACACGTCTCACTACAAAATTAGTTAGTTTGTGTAAAACTCTCCATACATTTTAAATTGCAACAATACAATGTGCACAACAGTTACTTATGTAGCTTTCCTTATGACCTGCTTTCCCTTAACTCAGGGCTTGCTGCGGTCAGTAGATTAAGACTGCAGAGATTCAAGATGAGAGGGAATTGGATACTTGCTCAGTGTAACTATCCAAAAAGAGACTGGAATGCTTCAGGATGGCCAAGCTCCTGGCTTCTTTTACTCCATGAAGAAAGCTACTTAAAGAAGCTCCATGTTGACCAATGAGATAGCACAGCTTGCTGAACCTGCTTGCCATTTCCTGCAACAACTGGATTGTATTTGCACTGCCCAAATTATCTGTAACAGACCAGAGAGCAATTTAGCTTACCTTATGAAAGAGCAGCACCCACTAATAGAGAGAGTTACCACATAGTGCTGTTTAAATGCTTTATCAGCACTTTCACCTCCTGGCTACATTATCGAGAATCAGAAACTCAACTATTTGGGACTAAATACACATCAAATAATTAAGTTATTTAAGGTCAGAAACTGGCAAATACTAACAACAGAATGCTGATGTCAAAATGCAAATGTATTTCACACACTCATCCAAACAGGGAAGAAGAGCAAGACCTTAGCTTTGTGTTACAAATACATACTTTATAAAAATGAAAAATATTTTTATAAATATATAAAAATATATAATCACTTTTAAGTTTTTCAAAAAAATACTTTTTTATGGAACATAGAAACAATATCAAAGAAAATATTAAAAGAAAGTCTTACCTAAACCTAAAAGAGGTCTAAGAACCTGAGATTTGATCTCACTTAGTTTGAAATAAAACCTTCTCTCAGTAGAAGCCAACTCATGCAAACTGGCAATATATCCCATTACGTTTTTGTCCACCAAGACCAAACAGTTGTTACCACCAGCTATCACATTGCTTATGTACCCTATCTGAAAGACGAAAAAGAGAAAGGAAAAAACAGCAGCTTCAATACTTTTCTTTTTACACTGCAATTTAAAAATAAACTTTTGCAGAATAAAGCATATTTTTAGGAGCACCAAGAGATAGTATTTATTACCTTCAGTGACAAACAACCCATTCAGTACTAGCTTAACCCAAGAATAACAGAAGTTGAAGAAACATTTATAATGTTCATTTGCCTGACTGTTACAGAGCTAAAAGACAATAAATAGACCATCTTTTAAGGTGACCATGCAACCATTCCCTGTTTAAGAGATAGTGACCTTAATTTCAGTCACATTCAGGACTGCAATATGCTTATATTAACAATGTTGATATTAAATAGCATCATTACATCAGCTGTTCCTCCCATTAAATAGGGAGAGAGAATAACAAGGCTTTATTAGTTTTATAACTGTGCTCTGATCTATAGTCCTTTCTGGACCTGGAATATGTCAACTTATTGGTAAGAGTCCAGCTTATTGCACTGCAATATTACTAGCAGTAGATATTTGCTTTCTACAGTAGTTGAAAGCAAAAGTCTTCTTTAAGGTCAGCACTAATGCCACTGATGGATTGTGGCTACTCACTAATTTTGGTTCACATGCAATGCCATAGAGTAATTCAGAGTTTGAGCTCTATTTTATTTCCTTGGTTGCTAAATAGAGGACTCCTTAGAAACACTGAGCCAAAGTTGTTCAGCAACCAACCCACAGGCCAATTCTGATATGCAAGAGCCTACCAGTCACCCTAAAAGAGAGGAGAATGGCTAGCAGCAATCTTACAGAAGGAATACAAGCATGTGTGTCTGTGCACACATACACAGACATGGAACAAAATGGATTAAACACACTGAAAACACTTCCTTGTCCCTCAAAGAGAAGGGAAGACCAAGAAACAGGCAGGGAAGAGAACAACACTAATTAGGCCTCCACCCTAACCTCCATACACTGTGCTCCTGATTTGACTGCTAGGAACCAATTATGTGACTTGACACCCTTAAAGCAAGCTGAACCGCAAGCACTGTGCTATTTCCAAAGAGCATTAGTAGGATTTGTACCAACTTAAAGGAAATAACACTCACCTTAGTACAGGCTAGTAACAAAACTGGACTCTTAGTACAGCTATTTTCATTCAAATTATTTTCTATTGTCTCCTGGCCACTGTAATATAATCCAGGTTGAAAGTCTTTCTCGTCTGCTAGGAAGAGGGAATAATCTAGTCCTGCTGCTGTACCCCAAACACCATCACCACACACCTGAAATTCAGGAGAAAGAAAGACATTAGGAATCATCACCCAAAGCCAGAAGGAGAGAAGAGTACCTAACTCTTCTAGACACACATTTACATGATACACCTACCAAGAAAAATAATTGCAGTAACTGGTAATTTTTCACCTTTGGTGTCTCATAACAAACTCCTTACACACATACCGAAAATTATCTTTCTTTTCAATTTTTTTCCTAATGGCTGACTTTTTAGCCTTTAAATTATAAACGAGTTCTATTTTTAAGTGGGCATCAAGTGAGCTTAAATTATTCTCCCATCTACATTTAACTGGGAAATCTGTATAAACTTGGGATACAGTTAATCTGGTGTACACTAATTTGCATAAGGCCTAAGCAGGAAAATTGTGTGGCTAGTTTTCCTAGCACCGGAAAACATGGGAGAGAGTATGGTCTAACCCAAAAATCATTATTTGTCTATTCACTCAATGGGATGAAAAGTTCAAAACAGAAACCCAGAGCTCTGGAAACACAGAAACAAACAACAAATATGACCATGGCCCAGCCAAGCTAAAAATGCTAGAAGCAATTGAATAAAAAGTGTTCCAAAATATTTAAAAGTTCCAGCACTGCACCAAATACAGGGTAAAAGTGAAACTTGGTAAGAAGATACAACCAGTCACATTTCTCAGTTTTAGAACTTCACTGTGGTTGAAAACCAGTTGAAATCCATGTACAGGATTTTTTTGGGTAGCTTTTCACAAGCTCATGTAAAGATCATATTAACAGCATAAACCAAAGAAATCAAGGGCTCTATTCCTATATAGCCTACAGATCCATAAACAGGTTATTCTTAGAAATTTGCACTCATTTGTGTAAGAAGAGGCCCTAAACTGAGAAAAGAAAACACAGAAAACAAAGTACCTTTGCGAGACGAGGGACTGTTGTTGGGGAGTTCAAGTGACCAAGCTGGCCAGAGATATTACTGCCCCATGAATACACCTGTAAGAAGCATTGCTAAACATCAGAATGTAAATTTATATACATGGACACATACTGAACTGTGGTAGTACAGCACATCAAGTGTGCAAACATGCACAAAACAAGAATAGAAGACCCATGTACTAAGAAGCAACTCCCAAAATTCCACTGTCTTCCTATTTTTTCAAATTGTCTTTTCACATTCAGAAATGGAATGCACCAAATCAAGTCACAGCCATCTTTAAACATAAAGTTGATGGTACATGAAGAATTTGGGCAGAAAGAGAATTAGGATTCCACACTACTTCCACGCTGCCTCCCACAAGCAGCAAAAACAGTTTAGAAGCAAAAGAAACAAAAAATGAGAAAAGACCAAACATGACAATTCCATCACAGATAAACAATAATTGGTAACAGTCACTTGTACCTGGGATTTGGCAGTGAGTGCTAAGGAATGATGGCCACCGGCAGAGAGGTGAATCACTTCTTTACCATCCAGGCTTTTCACACACAGTGGCTGAAGCCTGTCAATCCCCAGAACCCATAAGGCAGGGAAAGGGGAATACAAGGTGGGAGGAGAAAGAAAAAAATATAATCAGAGGTACTCTTAACACAAAAACACATTCTACATTTTACTTCTGTCCCTAAAACAGTTTAGAAAAAACAAACACACATGGAGTCTTTTGGTAATAAAACCAACTTAGTCAAAATGGTCAGGAAGGGCAAAAGTTGACAATAAACCTCACTTCAATCTGGACCAAGTCAAAATATCACCAAAACTAGTGATTACAAGGGGGAAAGTCATAACTGAATGATGCTCAGCAACAATACAGCCTAAAACATGTTACTTGGAGAAACTTAGGTCACAAGCACACAATGCAAGGCAGATGTTTAAATTTGAGAATTTAAAACAGTTCAATACTCAAAAGCTTCTAGTGAATAAAAAAAAAATAGAGTATTTAATAAAGAAATCTCACCTTGGCAGAACATCACCATGTCCTAGCTGTCCTTCCTTTCCCTTTCCCCAGCTCCACACCTCTGTTCTTAGAGAGGGCAAAAGAGCATCAGCCTCACCGCTGTAGGTTGGAGTCAGAGCCACAGTTCTCATTTTTGCCCGCCCCACCTTCCGTAAGAGCCTTGGAGACACTGAACAAAGGCCAATAATTAGAAAAATTGCCAATAATTTTCGGTAAATATATCGCTCAGACTGCGTGCTACAAAGTTACTTGAGATACCTGATCAAAACTTCTTAAAGCAGTCCTAATTTCAGATTGAGAGCAAAGGTTGACATGAAAGACAATAGGTTACAGACAAAGCAAAGTAACAGAGGTGCTAAAGTAGGATAACAGGCATATGAGAACTGCGCAATTATAATGAAGCAAATGATCCAGAACAAACTATACATCAAAAAAAGTGTTTGAAAGAAAATACATCCTTGCAGTGAACAGATTTCAATACTTCCTAAAAACTCCCCTCAGATCCAAGATCAATATAGAACTAAACCAAGTACACATTCAGAGCAACTAACAACACTAAAATCTGTGAGGGAAGAAGGTCATTAACTTTGAAGTTCAGCAGTGGGAACCGGAGTATTTATAAGTCCCTGGGCCAAAACCAGCTCAGTGCAGTAGGGATTACAGGCCACACAGATTGATATCTGCTATGCAACTGACATGAAAGACAGCTTAGCATTGTTTGGCAGCACAATGCCCAGCCTACTCCAACATGCTTGCTTTCCCTCACTTTACCAGTCAAGACCATTTTGTAAACCCATTATTCTTTTGGTTTTCTCAGCATATAGTATCTGCTAGTCTTCACTCCTTCCACTGCTTTCAAATCCTAAAATATAGCTTAGAATTCATAAACACCTCTGATAGATCATTAGATTTGTGTTCAAGAAGTGTTGGGGGTTTTTTTCACTTATAAACCTCCACATTAATATAACTTCTCCAGTGTTTTTCCTCCAATGTGCTTTTTTTACCTTGTGACAACAAGCCGGGCAGAGAAAGCCTTCGACTCCCTCCTTCAGATTCCTCTTCTCTAATGTCTACTAAACTGGAACTCTTCTTCCCCTGCATAGATTCCAGTCTGACCTGCTCTTCTCGACTGTCTTTCAGAGCCTCAGGCCCTGGGGACCTGCTGCCCGACTGAGATCCTGCTTCACTTGAAGATGTGCCATAGAAATTCATGACTTTCTTCAGGGACAATGCTCCAGCCTCGTACGTAGCAGCCACTCTCACACCCACTGCTGAGGCACAAGAGGCCACCAGGCTGTTCAAGGTGGATGTGCCGGGACCTGGAGGTCCAGGGATACAAGCACTGAGTTGTTCTTCTTGAGAAGGCTAAAACCAAAGGAAAATTGAAAACTGTCATACCAGACAGCACATACTAGTAGGATGACAACACACAGAGTCACTGTTCAAACAATGGGCTATACTGAACAAGACATTTTGTTCACTATAAATGTTTATTGTAAATTATATAATGCTTTTAACTGTATATAATATAAAATATACATGTTTTTAATGCTTAGGTGTGTGTCTGTTTCTCTGAATCTGTTTTTTTTTAAGGTAGGACTAAGCACCATTTCTACATGGACTGGATCTTTTGCACTTGTCTTGTAGCCCATCCAGAAGAGACTGTAGGTCTTTGCAAACAAATATAAAAAGGGATATAATTTTAGGCTTATTACCAACTTCTTTGCTACCAATTAAATACAGCATGCACCAGTGAGCATGCTGTATTTACAGAGAGACAAGTTTTCTCTTCAGTACGCTAAAAGAAAAACAGAGATTCATGGGTTAATTTTGCAAAGTCTACCTTAAAACCAGTATGGACTGTGTCCCCTTATGCTGCTTGTGTATCCATAGAAAGCCTACTTAATCATTGTCAAGCCATATTTGGGACAAAATTACTTAAGGCAATTATTAGGACCAGCACACCATTACCTACAAGAGCAATCAGCTGATCCACCAAACAGAAAGTAATGCACAAGATGATATCTGCCAAGTAGTTTGAATATTAAAACAAAGACAGTAAGGTCCCATTTTCCCACCTAATACATAGTGGAAAACAGTATTATTAAAAATATGATAGCTCATTCTATTCTATCAAAATAAAAACAACCTTTGATTTCTTTATTTTTGTGAAAGCTTAGGCTAAAGGATTGGGATTGCTCCTACTTACTTCATTCCTATTTATAAAAGGCATGCCTAGTAATACAGGAAAGAAACCTTGGTTTTGTACAGGAAAGCAAAGAGAAATGAAGGATTTTACAAATGCTGAAACATTACATTAGACCTCATCTGTGCTCTTCCCATATATGCTCAATTGTGTAAGATTCAGTGAACCAATTCCAGGTTTGTTGATTCCTGGAACTGTGCAAGGAAAACAGAACTCTGGAAATATTCCAGGAACAAGGAGTTCAGAAAGAGAGCATGAAACCACAGGTGTCTTCAATCACCTTAGTGGGAGTTCTTGCAAGAGTCTGTGGAGCCCACAACTGCTAGAATTCATTTGTATTAGCAAAAAATGAAAGAAAGAACTGTGTTCACACAACCCTCATTTCTCTGAAGTAAGTTTTCCTCAGACTAAGAAAACATAACTTGCAAAATCACCAAGTTACTGGACACGTTTTAAAACTACCTTTTTCTTTGTTGCAATCAGAGGGGATAAAAAAAAAAAATCAATCATTTAATAGGTACCGTGAATTTTATCTCTCAGAACCACTGCAAAAAATGTCTTACTGTAACTATAAAAAAGAAGAAATCAATGTCTACACAACACTTGAAATGACAAAAGAAATTTTCAGAATTCCACTGTAAATTTTGCATACGAGGCCACAGAGTAGCAGGTTTCCTCACAGGACAGCAGTTAGGTAGGGACTGCACTGCCAGACTGCACTGCAAGATTTTGGATTGCTTTTCTGCCTAGTCGCTTTTGGGTTTTATCGTCTTCCCTTTATCCCTAATTACATTTCTTTCTTCCCCCACCGCCCCCCCTCCAAAAAAACCCAGAAAAAACAGTATTTTGTCAGGGATCCAGAAACAGCTCCTGAACCTTTGTGTCAAGCATTTTCTGATGGTTACTAAGATAGGAGTAGTTGACTGTTCTGCTATAGCATCAAGACAGTGTTGTTGAATCTTTTTCCACACCACAGAGTAGTGCCCATGCCTGTTTATAAGTTTTTGCCAGCCCTACATTATTAACATTAGGAGCCTTTTGGTCAACATGGTTAACAATCTTTACTTGCAATCTAGAGTTTTTAACTGATTGAGAAATTAGACAGATCTGTGAGGGATTTGTTCCATGTACAGAAAATAAAGCCTGACCTTAACGATAAACCAGACAAGTGCCAGCTTACTGCCCCACACCAATGAAAGCCTGAGCATCATGAAACAGGCAGAGAATGGAAATTGGCTTATTCGATTCTGGTACTGCAGACAACAAACAGGAGAGGCTACAGCACTGTCAAGGCTGCTCACATTAAAGGCTCACAACTGAACATGGATGCAGGTGAGGAAAAAAATCTTCCACTTAAAAGCTGAGAACCGAGAGTGAAAAAACACTTGGAAACTACAAAACCACCATAGCTACATTTGTTAAAAGAATAACATAGTCACATATACAAGAGGACTCATACAAATGATGAGCAAGTTATTAGGTACCAACCTGTTCAGATTCTGTACAGATGTTTTTATTCAGGCTCTCATTTAATGATTGATCTGACAAACCGATTAAGTACTCTTTCACTTCTTTTTTGTCTGGGAACAGAATATTTCCAGGATTAGAAACTCCACTACTGTCTTGTTCATCATTACTGGAAAGCACACTTGGCCCAACAGAATCTAAACCAACAAGCCTATGTTCTTCCACGAGTGGCTTCTGACTGTTGTCACTTGGGCCACCTGTTACACTTCTTCCTTCTAGGGTCTCTGATGAGGGACAGAAGACATGGTTTTCTGGTGGGTTATCAGACAGTGCTACACCCAGTGGGCAGCAGTGACTATCTGAAATGATTACATGATCTTCCTTGTCCGTCATGGTAATAAGAGGCTGACTGCAATGATTGCATCTCTCTGGGATAGGCTTCATTTCCTGCACAGGGAGACATTGCACCAGAGCCAGGCTGTGATAGGCTCCACAAGCAATCTGGAGCACAACACGTCCTGCCAGGTGCTCTACCTTCTGTGGCTTTGTCACTGGGAAAGTTGTTGTTATGAGACCGAGCTGGCAGCCACTCCCCCAGGCCCATATCTCTCTGCTTAGAGACAGTGCCAGCGTGTGTTCCTCCCCGCATGCCAGCTGCAAAACCCTTACTGATATCAGAGGGCTTGTTTCAGAATCACAAATATTGACGAGTTGTGGCTCTGGCACACACGGCTGATTGGCAACTGCACACTGGCCAGCGGAATTGTTCCCCCACATATACACCACACCACTGTCTGTCACAGCTCCATTATGGAAGCTGCCAGCTGCCACTGTAATAACATGATGTCCAAGCAAAGTGTTCTCTAAGATGGGACTATTAACACATGACTCCTCCAGTCCTGGTCTCCAGGGCAGTTTTCCAAAACTGTAGACCTCTCCACCTGGAAGGGGAAAAAAACAAACGCTAGGATCAGTGTAAAAGCAATTGTTAAACCCACAAAAAAAAAAAGAAGACACTTCAGAAACACAGGTATCAATTTCTGTCTTACTCCAGGCTCAGCAAAACTGACTATTGATACGTGAAGACTGCTGGTTGCTCTGTTTGATTGCTGCTAAGTTCTATACCTCATGTTAACATTGCCTTGTGCATACATGCACTGTTGAAATAAGGAATGCTTTTGTGCTAAAAATTCTGCTATAGTCAAGTGTATTTATTGGTCCTTTCTATTCTAAGAACTTGCAACATACTAAGGATGTACAAATGTGGATGAAGAGCATGACAAAGTAGAGTTCATCATCCCAAACAGTGCTGTCTGCCACCCTGCACTAAAACAGGATTGCCTGATAAGGGACAGAAGGTGTGTTAATTTTTAAAATTAACAGTTGTTTCCACAGTGATAGAAAAATGGTAAATCATATCAACAAACAACATTCCTCATGGGGCAAGAATACACATGCAAAAAGTCCTTTTGAATTATGAAAGAAAAATGTTCTTTAAAAAAACCACTGGAGGCCCATAACAATTCGAGGAGACGTACTTATAGCAGGCTCACCAATAACCTGGAAACTTTCCTTCAAAATATCAAAGAAAAATCAAAGAAGCAACTTCCCAGCTGAGTCTTTACAACTGTATGCCCACTGATCAGTACAAGGCTCAAGTTATGTAAACACTTAAAGGACTGGCTTTTAGAAATGCTTTGATTCACTGACTCAAACTGCTCACAAACCAAGACACTCTGATGCAGGTACTAACTACATGTTTCCAGAAGCAGAGAAGCCAAAACTCTTACAGACCAAGAGAATGTCCTGTTGTACTGCGGGGTTTTCTGAATTAAAGACTTCATAAGAAATGTCATTTTGAGTTAACATGGTTCAAATTACATTACCATCTTTAACAAGTAAAATCCAGAGCCATTGTTAAGAGAAAAAAAATAACAGTATGAAAGCAGAATCTATGCATATAAAATTGTGCTGAAATAGAAATAATTTATAACTAAGAAGGAAATACTGGTGAAGTTAAAAACCAGCCATTTAAAAGCTGTGTATGAGACAGACAGAATGAAAAGAACATCTAAAAGAAAACTTGACAATAGCTGAGATGGTTTTCGACCCAGCTGTTTACAATTAAGATGTTTGTTACCTTCCGTTAAAAGTAACCCATGATGTATTCCAAGGGCTGCCTGTAATACAGTCTTGCCACCGAGGCCTGGAAGCCTTTCTGGAGTTACAGAGCAGGAACCAGCCTTCCAAACATAGACCAGGCCTCTCTCTTTGGCTCCTTCTGCCTCTTCTGAGCTACAAAGATTGGAGGAAATTGGAACACAATGAGCACAAAGTTTTCTGTGGTTCAGTAATATGCAGTTTGCTCTATTTATTTCATTTGTACTTTAGCATGTACCAATTACTCCCACTCATACTGTCTTCAAAACATTATACCTGGAAGAGCTCATCCTTTATATCCTTTCATTTCTACCTTTAGAAACAAAAATGAGGTTTTGATTGTTTGGGGGTTTTTCCCTTTTTTAATTTTTAATGAGTTTCTCAGATTCAAATGAGCCAGTCATTCAAATCAATTGAACCACGAAAAAATATCCTGAAACACAATGCAAGTATCTGGATTTGCAGGAGTGACTGGAACTATCCAGAGCTGGTTTAAAACTTCAACCCACTCTGGTTTGAATGCTCAGTCAGCAGCTTCTCCAACTCAGCACAAAGAAATTCCTCAGAACTTTGACAACAAGCCCACAGTTTTAAAAATTTGTGGAACCCTTTGACTTAAACACAAAAAGTCATTTTAAGCATTGATACAGACTGATGGCATTTCAAGTAAAATTAAGAGTAATTTTGAAATTTATTTAAAATTTCATATAGAATAGATTGTTATACACCCTGCAGGGAAAAGCAGGTTTAGTTCCTTATTTGTCAAAAGTCAAGTCATTTATTCCCTGTATAAATTAGTTCTTGCAGCTTGGCATGAACTTGTGAAGTTTATAAACATGTAAGACAGCAGGAGAAGCTTTGATGGAATGGCAATCTCTGTCTAGAAGAGAGGGCACATGCAATAAAACATACTCCAAACCTGCATCAAACCCAGAAAAAGCCAGTCTGATAGGCTGCACTGGGGACAACTTCCACAAGTAGCTCTATTCATGCAGACTATGCATTTTTTCAAACTACAAATTTTGCTAACTTTGTGTAAAGATATTGTTCATCCTGTGCACCAATCTGCATCTGAAACATTCAAGATGAGAGTAACTAAGAAATGAAATTACTTTTTTCCTACAAAGCAGAAAGAAAAAAAAAAATTAAGAATGTGACAATTGAGAACTCTTTTAAAATTCACCTAAATAATTTAATCCAAAAAACCAACACAGAATTAAAATGCAGAGTCCATCTTGCATTTTAAAGAGAAAGGGCTTGTGTTTAGAGTAGAAGTAAATTAAAAAGGAACCAATTAAGTAATATATAGGCCAGGGGAAAAAAAAGATAAATAATTGAACAGTAATATTAGGACATTTAACCTAAAATCAAAACACAGATTTTACTCAGGTGGGCAAAGCACACCAAGGAGCACAACACAATAATACAGAGAGTTTTCATCAACATACTGTACATTAAATGCAGTCCTGCTCTTTGAGCTTTTATCCATTTAATAAGTCTTCAGAAAACAGCATAAGACAAATCTGGACATTCACAAAACAGGATTTGTTACAAAAACGTCTGACCTCTGCCAGGTACCTTAGTGGAAGAAATGAGGAGCAAAAACATAGTCTGCTGCAGGGCTACTGATCCAGAATCAAAAGTCACAGGTGCAGGTAAGAGATAAGAGTTACTGTTCACCTGAAAATGTTACTTTCGAGGTTTTAGCCTATGGCTATGCCTTCACAAGTTCCAACGATCAACTTAAAACTAAGTTACTTTTGTGATAAGTTTAGTGTTCCAGACACAACTGAAACTGTAGCTAAGTTAATCTTCTTCCCTTTAGTCTAAGTTACATAAAGAGTATGCTGACATCACTTAATTTTCCAGGACGATCCCGAGCTGGCATTTTTCAGGGAGCCACTGCGGTTTCACCGAGCTGCTCCTTCTCACCTTCTTTCCTGTGAGTCCATCTGTCAGTGGCAGCACTCCATCACCACCAAATCGTTCCTCTTTCAAAAGGAACAATACAATTTTCACAAACTGAAAAACATAAAAAACAACTGCTTAGTGCAAATAACATTAAACAAAAACAAACAAAAAAGTGCAAAGCTCTAGATCCTGCATTAAATAAATAAGCACTTCAACAACACTGGGATGGCTGAAGTATTTATATTTAGTTCACTCACACTGAGTTGGCAGACAAAAGCTAAACAGTCAGACTTGTCCTACCTACTCATCACACAATGAGTCTACTATAAGGAGAGAATGAACAAAACCTAGTTCAAAGGCAGAGAGTTACATCAAACTCCATATAATTCTCATTATACCACTCAAGAAACACCAAATTAATCCATTTGCAGTCTACAATAAGCCAGAATTCTGTATTTGGCTAAATTTAAGGTAAACAGATCAGTGTGAGCAGAAAATGATTTGGAGGTGAATTCATAACTGCATTCCTGAACCAAAGCACACAACACCATTTAAAGGTGCAGTTCTGTCAAAGCCTGGGCAGGAATGCAGACAGCCAAGAAAGAGTTCAAAACATTTCTTCCTGCAAACTGGCAGAAGAGTACCTATGAAGATATGAGACGACCATGGAAGACAAGGAGAAAAGAACTGATTGCTCTAGTTAGGATTTTATTCTTTCAGATTTTGAATGTTGCAAGTTCACCCTCACATCTTTCCCTATCTATCAAAATACCTTTGTATTACTTTTCTTGGAATAAAACAAAGCTACAGTTAATCTTGGTTTATTATAATCTGTTTGGGCTTTTTTTTTTTTTTACTATTGAAAGAAGTGCAATTTCCCTTGATCTACTGCCTTACTTGATAAAGTACTAAAAATTTTAGTTACATTAATCCATGTATGTAATCCTATTTATTCAAACAAAATAACTGCCATAAATGCTTTAGACCTTTTGCTTTATTATAGTTGCTGTCTGATATCCACTGTAACAAAACCAGAGAATAAATTAGTTAATATAACAGTCTTTTAAGACAATACATCTTCAAGAAAAGATTGAGAATGAGTAGTCTGAAGCTCTTGCACAGAGTAAATACCAATAGAATAGGGCCAGTCTTGATTATAAGAGATAATATATGCAAACCTGTAACTCTCATACAGAAGTTTCAATGCACACTTGGAAACAGTAATCATCAAGATGATAAATAATTAAAATAACTAACAAAAACTCCAACACTTCCACTAGAAGGCTCTGAATAATGAATTATCAAGCAGACCTTTACAGACAGAAACAACAACATAACATAACCAAATGTTTTCAGTTTTTCAAACACAGGACACTAAAAATACTGATTTGGGCTTTGGGGTTGGCAAAGAACAGACCACAAAAAGATAAAGAGTCATGAAAATATGAAATCAAATTAATTTGATAGAGTAGTATTGAGACAAGTCATATGCACCTTGGTATAAAGAAAAAAACGGAACAGAACATACTTTCTAGGAACAGAAACACTTGACACCTGAAAGATACTCCTTTCAAGACCTATCTGTCTCTCCTTTCTCAACTACAAAAGAAAAAAAACACCTACAACTGTAAAAGTTAACTTTTAAAATATTAACAGAGGAAGTCTGACAAATATAAGGAAACTGTCATGCAATGCTTCAGTAACAAAGGTACTGAGGAAACATCAAAGGAAAAGGAAAGCGCATTTTTGGAACCTTAACTTTGTGATGTGTTCTTGCTCAGAGTAAGTACATTTGTGGTTTTCTTTCGCCTACTCTAAACCATCTATCCCTGCAACTCATTCTCTTGAAAATGCTGGCATTCTCCCCTGTGAAGAACTCTCACTTCACATAAAAACATCCAATGGATCTGTGAATCAGACTGAGAGATGGAAGCTGTCATACAGTCATCAAGGTATCGACAATTATATAATTTCTATTGCACATAGTTATTGAAGATCTAGGACCTGAGGCTTAAAATTCTTGACTTCTACAATTTGTGGGTTTTTTTAAGGACTCAAAGAATTTTTTTCTTGAGCTTCAACTGCAAAAAAATTTACTCTGTCACAAAACGTTCTGACTATAACAAAATAAAGTCAAAGCCAGGCATCTGGATCAGCTGTTTTGCAAGATCGTCCTTCAGGGCCAAACTGAAAAACAATTTATCTAATTTTTAAGTAAGAAACCTGCAACAGAGGTGAACTAGAAATTAAGAGAGTGATATGATGAAAGTGATAGATTTTTTTTTTCTTTAGAAAAGCTCATACTTGTGGTTGCATTGATAAGTATTTATACATATAAGGGAAAATGATAGTCAAACTGAGGTTTTTTTTCCACAGGCGAGACTACTTCAAGGCATTTTAAAATCAGTTTCAAATTCAGTGCAAGTTTTCATTTACTCCTAGGACAGCACAACATTATTTCCATTTTATAGCTAATGGGAAATACAAGCTGCTTCACCACAGCTACAAACTTAGTGAAGTAATTGTGAATAGAAAGTTGCTTATTCCCAGTAGAAATATGTAACATTCATATAATTATCACATTACAGATACATGACTTCTTTTCCACTGAGACCACCTGAATTGTTAATAGACACAACAACAGAAGTGAAAAAGTGACCAGGCAGGCACAACAGGCACTCTCCTGGTGTGGAAGCTTGGTGTGATACCAGCACCTTCACTGTTCTGCCCATACTTTTACTTTTGACATTTTTGCTTCAGCACTGCAAGAGGTAAACAGCAAGGAGTGCCAAACAGTGCCAATTATGAAATGTATTTGTGCTACAGACAGATGGTCACTGGCATGACACTGATGTCATATTTTCCCCATACGGAGTAGAAGGCTAATGAAAATTCTGCAGAAACCAAACCCCTCCACATCAATTGCTATGGCTGGGAATAACCAGGAGCAAACATTACTCTCATTACTATAGGACTGTGCTCTTCACTGACCACGTTTAAATAAACATCACAGATATGAAGGTAACCTTACATTGAATGCTGAACAGCAACAACTGGTATGGCCCTGACTTTCACAAACAGTGGAGCTGCCAAGAGTCTCCTGTGCTTATTTATTTGCTACCGTTAATAAACATTACAAATACTTCTACAGCTCTCTAACGTGTTTACTTACACACTGCCAAATTTATTTTTAATCAAGGTGTTGCATCATATTTAGCAATAACTTACAGGACCAAGACTGAATATTTGTTATACAGAATTACCTTCTCCAAGCTTCCTTATTCAAAACACAATTGTCAGCACCAGTCTGGCCTACACACATCATTTACTGTTGCTAACTGTGCCTTACATACACTGCATTACCAGTTCTAGAAGCCCTTGTGTTTTGCTCAGTAGTAGCTAGGTATGACCACTGCCTTTAAGGTTGGGTGATTAAGATCTGCTCAGAACAAAACAAAACAACTTACTACTAAAACACAGTAGTGATGAGGGCTCAAAGCTTTTAATGCCAGTTCCAGTGAATGCAGGATGGTAACAAACAAAACACAACAGTAAATGAGTCAGGGAAAAAAAGATAAACCCAAGGACAATATAGAAAAGGCCTAGTATCAGCTCCAAGAACACAGCTGAAAAACATCTGCTACAGCATGCAATTAGTAATTTAAATGTACCAAACTCATAAGAGACTCAAAAATGTCTGAACCTCCTTCTGCCTCTCCTCCTTTTGAAGTTACACCCGAATGTAGCACGTTCTCAGGCGCTCCCCCCTGTGAAGGCAGGTCATTCAGCAGAAACGGGGAGGCTTTAAGTATCCATAGTTATTGTGAATTGGTGCCCCGGAGCAGCAGCGATTACCCACCGATCACCTACCAGCGCTCCGGCTGCAGCCCGAACACGGCGGGCCCGGGGCAGGAGGCAGTGACAGTGACAGCGACAGGGGGCGGGCTGCGCCGCCCGCACATGGCCCCGCCGCGCTCCCTCCGCCGCACCTGCCCGAGCCCGAAAGGACACGGAGCGCGTGTTATTCACGGCGCGGGGGTCCCTCCCCAGCGGGAGGGAGGGCACCTCTCAGGCCCCACACCTGTGCCATACCGGCCCCGCGGAGCAGTGTCAGCGCCGCTCCTGCTCCTCCTCCTCCTCCTCCTCCTGCTCCGCTCCTCTCCCGCGGGCGGCACAGCACGGCCCAGGTGCGGGCAGGGCAGGGCAGGGCAGGGCAGTGGGGCTGTCCCTCAGCGCTGTGGGGCTGTGCAGCCCCCACTGTCCCCCCTCACAGCCCTGGGGGGCGGGCCGGGCTCCGCGCGCACAGCTGACTCACGCGGGGGCGCGCGGCGCGGGGCGGGGCCGGCGCGCGCAGACGGGTCCCCGCCAGGGACAAACCAGGCAGAGAGCGCGGCGGCGGCAGCACGTGAGCGCGCATCCCGGCACGGACAGGGACATGGCACGGACAGGGACATGGCACAGACAGGGAGATGGCACAGACAGGGAGCCCGGCACAGGCCCCACGGGACTGGGATGCGACAGCTCCGCGAACACCGCCGTCCGCTGTCACTGTCACTGCGGGCACCACAACCTCCTGCGGGGCCCATCTAGAGCCTTCCCTCGGGGCAAGCCCGGGCTGAATTGGTGTGTCGGCACTAATCACACACACACAGAGCTGTGGGTGTGTCTCTACGCGCATAAGTTTCACTGAATACGGTTAAAACACATAGACATAAATACACCTATATATGTATATACACACTGTATACATATACACATCTATATGTGTATATACACACTATGTACACATATACACATCTATATGTGTATATACACACTATGTACACATCTGTGTGGGTATATACACACTAAATACATATACACGCCTACATGGATATATACATACACCTGCATGGGTATATACACATCGTTATGTATATATACACACTATATACTTATACACACCTGTATGGGTATATACACAGACCCCATATATACACACACCTATATGGGTGTGTACACACTATATACATATACACATCTATATGGGTATATACACACACCTATATGGATATATACACACACTATATACACGTATACAATCGATATGTGTATACACACACACCTATATGGTTACATACACACTATATACATGTGATTCTACTCAAACAAGTTTTGTAAAATGTACTTCTATTGTTATGTCAGCTCTTAGTAGGCTATTTCTTACCTTGCCTAAAGCTTTCCTTTAATAGCCATGGTTCTGAAGACAGGTGTAGGCTCTCCTTTATAAATTCTTACATTTTCTAAGGATAGCTATTAAACATTTCTGTTAGAGTGTTTCCTCCACTAACTGGAATGATTACTCCATATTTTTTTTCAATAATAACAGCCACCACCTATTACCATGGTTTCTTCATTTATCAGCTCTTACTAAGTGGCAAACGTTGGATAACTTCTCTTCATAACAGAGTATTTCCCCTCTACTCCCTGATACAAAATGTACCCAAGATTAAAATCTATACTCTTCATATTAATTAATATGTGTATTTTATATGTCTATTTTTTGTACATTTCTCCTTCCATGCTTTTAAAAAGCAAGTATTATTTGGTCATAACAATAAAAAATGTTATCCAGAATAAGAGACTTTGTACAGATGTACAAATGATGCTTGCATAACCAGCTCGTTACTGAGTATGTTGCATCTAGACAGCGTTTCTCATGCCTGGACAGCACATCCAAATTCCTGCTGTATTCTGATGGCTCAAAGAATACGTGGAAAATAAAGAGAGACGAAAGTCCATGATGATAGCTATTTAGCAAATTGTGGCTTTCTGGGGAGTGCAAAAGAGAATTATGTGAAAGAAACCAAGCCTTCCAGGTATGTTAGCTCCTTCTTGCCATGCAAAGGCTGGGTGATTTGGCTGCAACAAGATACAGAAATTGTTCCTGCCTCCCCAGAGCATTTTTGCTTTAAAAAAATCCTTTTACTTAAGGAAGGAGTGTTGTTCTTAGACATCAAAACAGTGAAGCAAAGGGAAGATTTCACAGGATGCATTCAAATGAAAACTGAAGGACCTAAGGGGTCAGCATAAAACCACCACAGTATGATGCCCACTCCCTTACCCTTGTCAGTGTTTTCTCTGTGTGGGTTGGGTGTTAGTCCTAGGAAGCTGCACAGCAGGTCCTACTCATGGGGGACTGAATGAAGGGGACTTCTGTCTCTCCACATCCAGGACAAGTCCACTGCATGTTCCTTGCTCAGGCCATAATTGATGAATTCTATTTTGTGCTGGATGAATCAGTTTGCTCTGGCTATTTTGACATGTGGACAAGACAACCCATGGCATCCCTTAGACAATGGGGACAGACAGGTCTCCATGCTGATGTAAATGCCAAAGCAAGGACAGTCACTGTGCAGCTCCTGCAGAAAACACAGCTCAGCCACACTGCTCGCAGAGCCCAACTTAGAGCCCAATGGCTGAAGCCTAGAATAGTCACTGCTGTAGGCCTGGAGGGAAGTCAAGGTTTGTTCCTGTGTGAAACCTATCTCTTCATTATCCAACATGTTACATCAGGAGTTGCTTCACTGAAAGAAATGTGTACGAGCAGAAAGTTTGGTTTTACTGTTTAATTCTCCATCTTCAGGTATGAAAAATGTTGGCTGCTTTTGGAAGGCTGAAGTCAGTGGAGCTATTCCAGTGGTGAATTTGGACTTTCAAAGAAAAATTGCAGAAATCATAAGACTGCTTGAGGCAGAGACCTCATGCGAGTCATATGAACTGTTATTACAAACACAGAGGGATGAGGAGGAGCAAAGGAAGGAAAGAAAGGCATTTTAATTGGAACAGGACAACATGGGAGACACGCTGTGTGTAAGTGCTATCAGACCAGGATGCTGCAGCTGCTGTTCAGAGAGAAGGGGCTCCCAACACATCCAAGGCCTTCAGCACATGGAAGCAGTGACTACAACAGAGGTATTTAAAATCACACTATGATACTTCTCCATTGAGACAGGTTAAGCCTGGGTTCTTCCACCTGTGGGAGTGCAAAATAGTCACATTTTCTTCTAACCTGACAGCATCAAACTTTGCAGCTTCAGGCTTGTGCAGCTACTGAAAGAAGAATCTGTACCTTAGATGACGATAAATGCCTTTGATGTGATGAACAGGGAGAAGAGACTGCACTCCAGTGAGCTCTATGCCAACGAGGGATTGTAAAACAGGGAGGGAGCCAACAGCCTCCAGTTCTGGAGGAGGCAACATGCCATAGATTACAAATCCTGTGTTGTATATGAGTCAATTTATAATGCAGACACCCATTCAGTATAGCTGCTCAGGAGGAGCTTGCAGCCCACCTGCCATTCATTACTACCTTTTTATAGTTGTATAGTGTACGGCACTGCTATGCTGTATGGGCCAAATTAACAGGCTGTGTAAATTACACAGTGGCAAGGAAGGGGTTGAGGGGTTAAAGAGTAGAGGAATGCATAAATGTAAACTTCCTGAAATTTCACTCATGCACTTCACTCCTAACAGCTTGCTATCTAGAGACGAATAAATCAAGAACAAGGGGAAATAATGTGCATTAGAATGATACTGGTAGCAGCATCCTCTGCAGTTAAGGCAGGTTTATCTTTGTGTGTTCCGAGTGAGTGCTACCACTTACCAACACGGGAATGCACAGGCAGTTGCTCCCCTTACAGACAGAACTGATGAGATCTATGACTGGAGGAGAGAGAGATGAAAATAATGTGAAATGCTCAAAGCTAGTGCAGTCAATGAGAAATAAAAGAATCACATCAGTAAAATGTTAGCTTGCCAGTCACTTTTGTTTTTGTCACCTTTTCCTATGCCAGCTGTCAGAGGTAACCAGACAATCCCTTTTTCTACCCTCACTGTAGCCCCCACAGCTCCACACCCTCCAGAGCTGGAGATGCAGGACGCAAAGGACTTGGAGTCATCCTGATCCTTCCCAGGAACAGGATGTTGTGGAGAGGTTCAAATGGGTGAGTGTGCAGCATCCATAGAGCTAGACAGGAGGTATTTCATCCTATGATTATTCCAGCCATTAATCAGTTTTACTGATCACTGAATTACCTGCTAGTAGCTTCTTGTTCTACCCAGCAATATAAAACACATACCAATTTCTTCATGAAGCA
This sequence comes from Xenops minutus, assembly GCA_035221455.1. Lineage (NCBI taxonomy): Eukaryota > Metazoa > Chordata > Aves > Passeriformes > Furnariidae > Xenops > Xenops minutus. Next base: position 26,929,332 of record JAWWEE010000162.1, on the reverse strand, counting down.
GAGACAAGGCATCCTGTTTGGAGCTGCCACATCCTATGTGCATCTAGAGAAGCTGTGTGAAGGATCCTGTGCAACTGTGTACAAGGGGATCAGCAGGTGAGCATTACTGCCTTCCCAGTGCATGGTGAAAACACCTCTTACAGGAGATAAAGATAAATCAAAAGTCCAGCTTTGCCTTTAACCAGGATGTTTGCAAAGCCTCATCCAAGTTTTTCGGGGAACTGCTCTCCTACAGGCATGGAGGCTCCACAAAGATGCCTTGGTCCACAGCAGTGTGTCTGAAGGTTGTCTGGATTAACCAGGGAGGGAACGAAGGTTTTCCTTGAAGTGAGGGATCTCTGAATGATAGAAAAATTGGGGGTGAGGCCATGCTGCCATCACACACGGGCAGGAGAGCTGTGAGAGGCTAGAGTGGGAACACTGCTCAAAGCCATGCTCTAGCCAGGCGGGCTGGCTCCCAGCTCGCTGCTCATGGAGACAAGATGGAGGGGGTTTGTAATTCCTTTCTGAGCTTGGTTTGGGTTGGCAAGTGAGCCCTAGGAATTTTGCTCAGGTAAGTGTGGAGCACCCTAGGAGACTGTTAATATTGTCATGCCAAGCACTGGGGTGCCTCACATGACCTTCCACTGTGACCTGACAGGATCAACGGCCAGTTGGTGGCATTGAAAGTGATCAGGCTGGAGGCAGAGGAGGGAGTGCCCTTTACCGCCATTCGGGAAGGTAAGACATTGAGGAACATCATCCTTGAAGAGCATTTGTTTTAACCTGAAGAAGCTCCATGTGATGTCCTCCTTGGTTCATTCTTGACTACTCAATGTGCCAGCTGTCCTTCTCCCAAACTTTTGGTTTCCTTATTCCCTCATGGAGGAGGTCTTTGTGCTGGGCTGGGTAGGCATGTGATGGACAGAGGAGGTACCTCTGGTGCATGCCCTTGTGCCAGATGCATCCATGCTTGTGATAAGGAAACTGCCAGCTGCAGCCAGAGCATGTCCTTTCTAGAAGTGTAAAGGCCCTCTTACACCTCCTGCCTACCACCTGCTTCCTAGTTACTTTCTTACTCCCATTAGAAAATAAAGTTTTTGCTGCTTTTGCATTGCGCAGGCATGGACTAGAAATGCCCTTTGCACCAGAATCTCTGCTTGCTGTTATCACAACTGTGCCACCTTCTTGACTGGTACCTAGAGCATCACAGATCCCAGTCTGAAGAGAAATACTTGCAATGAAAGTGATATTTAATAACATCTATCATTTCAGCCCAGCCAGAAATCTTTCTGTCAGTTGACTTTGTAGAGCACTAGGCAAAATGTCTGCAACTTTCTCAATTTCCCTGAGAAAGGAATGCTTTTGCTTAAGTGCCTCATTTTGGCTGAATGTATTTACATGTCCCTACAGACTACTACAGACTAAGTCCACAAACTGCCTTGTTGATTAAGGTTTCTATTTTCATCGATGCTTTTGATTCCCAAGAAGATCATAATCTGAATTCTTCCTTACACAGAAATACACAACCTTTGTGCAGGTCTGTTGTCTGGTATTGTGAAAGCTATCAGTGTAAGAGGCCATGCATATTTTGTTTTTCACTTCTTACTGCAGTTCAAAACTGGGGCTGATTTTGTCACCACGGAAATGTAAAGTCAGAGACCAGATGTGCCAGCTTTCACAGAGCAGCCCTAGCACAGAACTCTCATACAAGTCAACTCAAGAGTTATGAGAAGATCACTGAATCCATTTCAGGATTACAATAGTGTAATTCAGACAAGAAGGTTTACAAAATCCCTAGTTCAATTCTGGGTGAAAGCAAAGAGATACCTAAATATGCCTACTTACAGTGTTTTTACTCTGCATTTACACTTGTAGCCCACCAGTAAAATAAGCCCTAAAAGCTTTATCTACATTGAGCTAATGATGCGCTAAAGATCAGCACCCCTTTAACATGCTCTACTGGACAGGCTGAGAGTCTTAACTTCCTTCATTATGGGAGAAAACAAGGGTGATCCTATGAAGGGTCTCCTTTAAATAGCTCTTTTGTGTACTGCTGAGCTTTGCAGCATCTGACACCTCAAATTTACAATGTAAGGCAGTAGTAAAAACAAAGCACAAGATTTATTAACGCGGCGCATTCTCTGCTACCCCGGAGGAATGCGCGGCCCTGACAAAGAGACGCTTCACCCCAGGAAGCCCCACAGAGACAAAATGCGTTTAAAGCTCCTCAGTTCTGGCAGTAGCACCTGACACCCCAGCAGGGGGTTGTAGAAGCAACCAAGTGCGGAGCAGTTCCCAGAGGCCTGAATCCTCCGGCTTACTGGAGACCCTCAGTACTGCTCCTCTGGAGCAATAGCTCTGGTCGTACGGGATTTTTGAGGTATCACAGAGCCAGGGTAGCAGCCCCTCTCTGTAGCTGATGGGCTCTGTCCGGAGCATCTTAACTAGGTTCGTAGGCAATTAGGTGCAGTGTGGAGCGTGTTTGAGGTTCATACTGGGGGTAGCTAAATGGACTAGCTCGAGTAGTAGAGGCAGTTTAGCTGCAGCAGCCCCAAGCTCTGTGCAAGACTTAATTTACAATCTGTGCTCTTTCCAGTAGCTGTGCTGAATCAGGCACCCCTTACTGCTCAGGAGTCTCAGTACTGCCATAGGCTCGGGCCATGGCTGTGTCGTACAGTTTACCTCTGGCACTAGGGCTTTCAGAACCAGGTGAAATTGTTATGGTCCCAAAAGACAAAGTGCTAATCCAGTATAAGTTTGCTTTGCCGGCATGAAAGTCTTCAAATATCTTTTTCAGATCACTTGAAGGACAAAAAGGCAACTTTTAATTGTGACCAACCCTCATACTGCCTCCCACGGCTGGCCCACTCTCTGTATTGTATGCTTTCAGCTAATTCAGCAGAAATAAGACTGTATGCCCAGACCTTATCTGAATGAAATGTGTAGGACTGTGTGGTTTGACAGTAAATTAATTTGGTTTTAATCAGCAGGAAAAGGTGATTCTGGAACAGCTCTGAGGCTATTCTGCCATATCAGAAGCTAAAATCTGGAGTCAGGGACATCTGTTTTTGTTGAGCTTTGGGGCTTTTGTCCGTTCACTTTGTGTTCACTGTCTGTGAACAGCTGGGTAGGGGTTCTTCAATAGTGCCAGGAATTACCGGCAAAGCAATCCTAGCTCCACCTCTTCCCCACATCCCTCCTCTGTACAAAGCTACTGCAACTGTTGTCTCACACCTAAGGTAGCAGACTATGAAGCTGTGCGTGCTCTTCCCCCATAAAGGCTTTGAGAGTTTCTGCTGAGCTGCTGTCACGAGTGTGCTGGCTGCAGCCTGCTCTCACAACAAACCTAATGCACATCTGAAAGGCTCAGAAGGCTGTAGCTTTTGTCTTAGCATGAGTCAGTGCTCTGTGGTCTATATGGAGGCAGAGACTCTTCCGTGCACTGTCCCCTCCATCACCACACCCTGGATGTGCTGAGGGGTGGCAAAGGAATGTCACGACCTAAGGACCAGGGACACACAGTTGCAATAATGTTTTCAGATAGTTAGGCTGAAAGAAAAAAGTGTGCCAACGTTGTACAAATACGAGCAAGTTATTCACTCAAAAACTTCATCTCTGTTCTTAGAGTTTTAAACCAGAGACAATAACCAATACACACAGAACTAAATTAAGAATTCAAATTATATCTATGGTGATTTTTTGGAAGGTTTTTACACCTTGTTATTGTGAAGCTGGAAACTGGTACAAACTCAGCTTTCCCCAAAATTGTCTCCCGAAGGCCCTGCTGGGGGCACATGTTAGGAGGTGGATGGAGAAGGGTGAGAAACTCAGTGACAGCCTGGGGGCTGCTGCATTCTGGCTCTGGGAGCCCTCAACTCCTGCCTCTCAGCATTTACCTTGAAGAAATTCTCCTCAGTTTATAAGATGACAGCTGGGAACCATGAACTGCTATTTCTAACAGAGGCAAGATCCCACCTCAGAGAGAAGGACAGGGTCCTGCCAAGACTTGAGCACTGATGCTTGCTTCTCCAAGGACCTGTTTCATCCTCCCTCAGACTCAATAGCTGCCACTTGTTACAGAACTGCCAAATCTGGACTATTACTCCCCAGTTTATTTTCCCTACCTTGTTCTGCGCATTATCTCCTTTCACTTCCAGCAGCAGTGGCTAAGTCGATCTTCCTTTTGTGTTTTCCCAGCTTCTCTTCTCAAGTGTTTGAAACATGCCAACATTGTACTGCTTCACGACATTATCCAGACCAAGGAGACACTAACATTTGTCTTTGAGTACATGGTGAGTTGATGTTTTTCTAGCTTCCTGTGGAGTTAGTACTGGGAAGTGGCTGCATAATGAATTTACTGCATTATGAGACACCTACAAAGAAACAAGTTGTAATCCTTTAGTGCAATGATTGATTTTCCTTCTTGATCTCCTGCCTTCAAGCCACACAGCCTTACTCTTTTCTTTCAGTATACGCGACAGCTGTATGCAAAAATGATTCTACATCTTGTGTCCACTGGGGTAGCAGACACTATTTACTTCCATTTCTGCCTTGCCAACACAATAAAAGTACTGTTCTTGAGCCACAGCAAGGATAGGAAATAATGATATGAGCTCACATCGCAGCTGGGGTCAGATTTGGCACTGACCCCAGTGGCTCACTATGACCAAGCTGTGGATTGCTCTCATGGGGAGAGCAGGATGCCAATAAAATTCTCCACATGAGTCTTGCTACTTCTGTTGCTTTTGCTTATAGCTATCCACCCAATTATAATGGAAATACAGAAGCTATATTTTCTTACTGCAGCTTTATGATTAATTCTGGGACAGGTATGAATTCTGTTAACTAGCACCTTCAGGATATAAACTGCTGGGGTGAGATAACAGGTCAGTCAGCTCCCTGATTTGACCCAGCACTTAAGCACATCCTTGTGTGCCACATCAGATCAGGTGCTTGCCAAGGTGAAAGAGACACCTTTGTAGTGGTTGCAATTTTTTCCATTTACAGAAGAGGCATTGTTGGTAGAAGCATTTTACACCACTAGCTTTGCCTCAAGTTCTCCTCTTTTATTTAGCACACAGATCTAGCACAGTACATGGGCCAACATCCTGGAGGACTCCATTCCTGCAATGTTATGGTGAGTTTCTTAGAAGACTAGTGTCACTTAAAGCATGGGGAAGTGTTATTTTCAACTATATATGGTCCCTGTAAATTGCTTACTAATATATATATTTACATATATGACAAAAACTTTGGAGAAAACTGTCTAGTAACAACCTCCCTCTCAGTCTCCAAGCTTTTTTTTTAGTTAGTCTCTCTTCCCATTTTTGGAGCCTGCAAGCAGACATTCAGCTTTTGTGAACAATGACATCTTGTGGTAAGGAAATCTGTCTCCACGCAAATTTGTATCCTCTTATCATTACAACACATTACTCATCTCTCTAAGTAAAAACTCCCAAATCTCACCCTCTCCTCATTTGGAACTATCTTCATATTTACAGTCATTTAAATCCCTTTTGTTTCTACCATAGCTTTTGGGATTGGTTGGCTGGATCTGAGCACAGCCAAATATGTATCATTGCTTTATAGACTGATATTATAATAGTCTCCTACTCTCCTTTGTATGCATCTTCACATTTAATTAACTTTCAGGATTATTGCTGCACATTGGCTTAAGGTTTCAGTGCAGATGTCCTCAGTGAGTGCCTGGGTCCTTTTCCTGAGCAGCTCCAGTTAATTTATCTTACAGCTGTCAACAATAACTTTGTATCTTATCAAACTGCCTATTCATCTGGCTTTGTCAGATCTCTCTGAAGTTCCTCACTGTCACTTCTTATCACAACTAATCTAAATACTTCTGTCATCTTCAAATGTTGCCACCTTGTTCACATCTTTTTCCAGATAGTCGTTAAGCAACACCAATTCTAATGAAATTTCTTGGGGCCTCAGATTTTAAACATCCTTAGAGCTCAGATACGTCCAAGATGCAGTGTTGTAGTTTTGGCACAGATCTCGAGGGTTCTGCTACCAGACGGCCTTGTAAAGCACATGGAGCACATGGCTGTAATACATACGGACTGGCATTTCTGTGAGTAAACACTGGCCAGCTGCTCTGCTTTCCTGTCCACAATCCTCATTGTCAGCAGGAACTGAACTGCAAAATTATTTACTGCTCCTTTAGGAGGGTCATCTAGCTTGCCTCATTTTTGCTGGCAAATGTTGTTTGCTTTTATTCTGAGTGATTCCTGTGGAATATAATGCAAGTATGCAGAATGTTACAGGGACACTTTTCTGGTACAAAAATGACCTATGGGTGTCACTGTTTTTCCTCCTCTTCATATTAAACTTTTGGTGAAAAATATTTTTTCTCTGGTGAAGTCTAATTACTTTTGCTGTGTTTTGCTTCCATCCACTGTCCAACTTCATACCTTGTTTCAGACCAACTTCCTTTTCCCTAGGCTTATTGACACTGCCATGATGGTGGGAGTTAGATACTTATTTCTTGGCTTGCCTACTTGCTTACTTCGTTAATCATACCTTATTTGCTACATCTGTCTAAATCGGGTCCTCATGTTTTCTGCTAGTTTGAAGCCACTGTTCCCATTGACAGGTCAGTCTGTTCCCTGCTCCAGTGGCAGCATGTACAGTGGCCACAGAACTCGCCCAGCTGGTGCCACCCAGCTCAAAGGGCAAAGCTTCAGCTCCTTAGGCCTTCATTTTGTTTGGCTCTGTGTCTTTGTCTTGAACACCGAAATAGGCATAACTGCAGTTCTGAGAGCTGGGTTTGTGTTTTGGCAAGCTGACTGTACTCCTACAATAGACAGTCCATTTCTAAAAAGAAGTTAAATTTCTGAAATGTGCATTTAGGGATGGTAAAGCTGCCTTCCAGGCCAAATATTCCTCCCCAAAACCCTCAGAAAGCTGTAGGGCAGTCATAACCCACAACAGTTTTCTCCTCCTCAGCCAGCTCTACTCATTTTGGGGATTTTTACTGGTTTCTTACTTGCTTTGTCTCTGCTTTGTTCCAGGGTTCTCCCAAAGTTCAGAGTTAATGTATCAATGAAAAGTCACACAAAATCATTTCAGTTTTTTGTTGGCTTTTCCCAGCTCTTCATGTTCCAGCTTTTGCGCGGCCTGGCATTCATCCACCAACAACACATTCTTCACCGGGATCTGAAGCCCCACAACTTGCTCATCAGTTGCCTCGGTGAGCTCAAATTAGCTGACTTCGGTGAGTCACAGTTTGGATACTGCTAATGGATCTGCTCAGACCAAAGCTTTAGCATGCACATAGATCTATATCCACAGACAATTAAGGGATAGAAGCATAACCTTTTACTGAACTTCAGGAAACTATTTCTGTGGTCAGCCCAGCCTTGCTTGTATTTATACTGAGAGGTGCAGGGACTAACCTCATTTAAGTCAGACCAATTAATGCCACGTAAAACTGGTTCAGTAGAACAGAAAACCAACCCCTCTTTGTTCAGAAAACAATGTAATGTGTAGAGTCCACAGCAATGTGCTGGACCAAAAGGCTTTCTTGGCATTGGTTTGGGATGGCTGCTTCAGTCACAAATTATAAAGCCCTACAAAACACAGCATATTGCTTGATCTGATCTGCCCCAGAGGTATTTTCCAGACATGCTTTCTTTGTCTATTGCTAGTAAGCTGCATGGGGATTACTTGTGTTTAAAGATCCAAGAAAAAATAATGTCCCGTTTCCAATTTTTGTCACCTATACAGTGTAGAGGTGAAGGAGTGTCCTAACACACCAGGTTTTTGGTTTGTTTTTTACAGGCCTTGCTCGTGCCCAGTCAATCCCCAGACAGACATATTCATCTGAAGTGGTGACACTCTGGTACCGTCCTCCTGATGTGTTGCTTGGGGCTACAGATTATTCTTCTGATATAGATATCTGGTACTGACCAATTTCAAAGCATCTGGGGTCCCCTGGGAATCATCTTTATCTGAAATAAGTCAACCAAAGTTAGAGTAGGTACAGTTATGTAGAGGAATTTACACTTGTGAGCAGAAACTGTGTGAGCAATAATGAGTTTTGTACTACTGGGTTCATAGAAGTTTTTGGAAATTATGTCACTGCATCTCAGCTATGGATTGACATAAAACTCATCTGATAATATATATGAGAGATGTACACCTTGCGACAGAATACCTTTGCTAAATGCACGTGTATCTACATAGCCAGCTGAGTCAGTAGTAGCTCTCTACAACAATGGCTTTGTGAAGGAAAAACAGATCCACAACTGCACTGTCCATAACTTTGGCCTCAGTAACAAAATGTGGCATTAAAGGGCTTCTTGATGGATCTGGAGGTGAAAGGGTGTCTGAGATCATTATTTCTGTGATACTGTGTCCTTCTCAAAGAAAATGTCTTGGATGCAGTCTGCCTTTCACACAGGAGAAGGGCTGTGTCTGTTAAAGCCTTGCTACCTTATGAGCTCTACCCCAAAATCTTAATGTGATTGAGAATCACAGGGAAAAAGTCTCACATTAGCAGAGCTGAAGGGAGAAGAGTCTTGGAGAGCAGGCAGAAAGCAGGAGAACATGAGGGCTTCACAGGGGTCCCACTGGGCCTTTTGGGCTGGCCTGCACGTGTAGCTGAGCTGTGAGGTTCATCTGCCTTCTGGCCCACTTTTGCACCAGTCCAAGCCCACTTCCAGCAACACAGTCCTGACCTACTTATGGACAACATGCAGCTCATAAAGTTGCAGGAGACCTTCCTCATTCTGGGCAATTTTACATCTGTAGATGGTATTGCTGCTTTGCTCTTTCTTCAGACCAGTTAATCCTCTGCCTATATCTGTCCCACCAGGACTTTTCTTAACTGCTCTGCAGAGTCAAAGGCTGGGAAAGGGTGGGAGTGCAGCAGGCTGAAGAATGTGCAAGAAGAGGGCTGGCAAAGCTTAGAAACGGCAAAGCTTCAGGTCTTCCCAGACTATCTCCCTCCCGAGCTCAGCAGCCTATCAAACACTCCAAGTCTGGAGGGTAGTCCAGGGAAACGGGAGTTTTTAGATTGTTTACTTCCCTAGGCCTGCTGCTAATTTAATCACTTAAAGATTTCTCCAAGGAGGAAAACCTTACTAAATTCTAATGGCTTCCAGCTGCTAAGCCGGTCTAAAAAGTTCCGTCTTCTCTCCCCCACTACCTGTCATCCTTCCATCCAGTCTCTCAAAAATGTCTGCTGAGTTTGAAGAAGGTGCCTGCCTAGCAGATCAGAGGGTCTGTATTAGGCATAAGCCTGTTGGGTGTTTTCCCTGAAAGTTGACCCCTGTCCAAAGCTGGCTATGCACAGAAAGTGTGGCATTTCTGCCAGTGCAAACCCAACATCCCCCCTGCATCACTCTGCTCTCGTGTAATGAATAGCAACAGAGGAGTGGTGTACAAAGATCCCATCCACATCCAGCTCTCTGACCAGCTCTAGCAGCACCGTGCTCTCCATCCCACTGCACTACATTCACACTATAGGCACCTTTGTTATAACGCCTCCTTATAATAACAACATTCAAAGTGTTTGCCCTAAAGAAAGATGTCATGCTGAGAGAATAGAGAGTACTTCAGTGAGCTCTATTCAGTAACTTCCTCTAACAAGAGTCATTTATTATCTTGATGTACACTGCATTTAAGTTCAATTTTTGTCTATTAGGAAATAATGTGAATTCACACAGATGTTACTTGTCTATGGGGGAGAAAGGAGGAAAAAACCCTATGTCTTTTGGATGCTGCAATTTACATGAAGGCAGGTCAGAATGCCCTTGGTAATGGCATGAGACAGTGGGTGTCAAAGCCTTGGTTTAAAGAAACCAATTATAACAAAATAAAACATTATGGCAATTCATGCATAGTGTGCTTGAGCAGCAATACTGTCAGTGGGAGGCACATGGAAAGTGAATGAGGCCTTGAATAGATGAAGAAAAATATAGAAGGAGACTCAGTCACTCTTGGACTAACTAGAAAAGCTGCTTTAATCTCTTTGTATTTTTTTTTTCCTCTCTTTTTCCCTCACTATCTCTTCAGGACTTTACAAGATTCAATTAAGGGATTTCAGGGAGATTACACTGTATATCAGAAGGACTTTCTTTTCCTTTTTTTAAAAAACACCAAGTGCTTTATGCACATGCCACACCAGTGGCTGCTAACATCATGAGTGCCTTAAGACATATGTTCTTTTTAGTCAGTGTTCCATTTTAAAGAAAGAGAGGAAAAAAAAGTCACAGGGATCTTCCCAGGCAGAGATATGTGCAATAGGAGTTCATTTAAGTCATTTAAGGTGGACCTGCCAGGCCCACTACAGCCTTCTCCTCAGCCTGGTTCACACTGCCCCGTTATGCCAAACTGGAAGATACAAGCTAAGGAACTCTGGGATGCCACAGAGATATCTCAGATCTTAATCCTGATGAAAACATCTCTCCACTGTGTGATGCAGCACTGCAGGCTGAGGACTAAGTGGAGTCTTCAAACCTACCCCAGGGATTACAGACAGATATAACTGTGCTATCTGAACCAGCTCTGCTTATACTTCCTGAATATCCCTATACCCTCTCCTATTACTTTAGCTGTCACTGTTTTGATTCATGTGCATATCTGACACTTGCTCAAACATCATGTCTAGGCTTCTTCCCAAAAGAACCCCTCTCTGCCCTATTTCTTCCCAAGGCAGCTTTATGGTACTGAGACTCTCCATGAAATTTATAGACTGGAAGGACTTAAGAGGACCTTAGAAATTAATATCAGAGGGGTAAGAAGGAAAAGGGGAGCAATGAAATAACCTCAAGTTTAAATATTTAGAAATATTTAAAAGTAAATTCTTTTGAATCGGCATCTCATTATCAGAAGGATCCTCATAATGCTGTCAGAGCAGTGACTGTAAATCTGTGTCTCAGAAGGAAAGTCAAAGCCTCTACTGGAAATCTAATATGATGACTAGTACTAGTTTCCAAAGTCTACTTTATCAGGTAGACAAAAATATGTGGGAAAAGAGGGGGATGCTGTTCTAGCTACTTCTGGCATTTTTTTTAAAGGAAAACATATTTTGTCTGGAAATAGAGAAATAGTCATCATTGTCACTGATGAGTATGTATCAAGCAGGCATTAAAGGCAGATGGTCAGCTGAGTCAAACACCACACTACAGGAAACGAAAAGCCCTTCCTTTCCAGCAGTTGTGGTTGCTCTGATAGTTTTGTCTTTATTAGAAACACTGAGATTTAAAGGCTTCCAGAGACAGTGGGAATAAACCAGGAATACAAGAGAGCTCTATCAGGAGCTACATTTGTAACAATCCACAAGTTGTTCCTCTCCTCAAACTGACAGCTTGAATATTAGTGAAAAGACTGGTTCTTTAGATTTGAATTTTTGAACTCTTTACTCATGAGCAGTTCTTAGCAAATGCTAGCTGAATCTAGGAAAAGAAAAGGTCCTGCTGTTGCCAGTCTAATGGCGCTTTCTAGCTAAGATATCAGAACACAAACTCTGTGTGAACATCAGGCTCACTTGCTTCAAAAACACTTAAGAGCTGATTCTCTTCTCTCTAAAAATCAAGTGTACCTAAATTGCTTTGACCATACCCAGTTAAACTTCTGCAATGCCACCAGCAGATTACAGGAGCCCCTGTGGCTGCAAAACTGGACATGCCCATCAGCTGTGAAAACAGAGGGTTTGTATGACACTGATCTCAGTAGAATCCATCTGTGGGCTCCAAAATAATGTCTAGTGATGTGGCAGTGCTATGAAACACACAAAAGGTCTATGTTGCAAAAGCTGTGGGTTAAGTTTCATGATGCCTGGGCTCTGTAAGGGCATATGAGACAAGCAAGGAGCTCTCACAAGACTTGCCAAGGTTAGAACGCAGGAAGTTAAGGGAATATGTAACGGAGATGTTTATGAAACCAGCATTAGATATGGATCTGCAAACAGGCTTGGCATCACCTGGTGTGCAAGGATGACCAACACAAATACCACAGATGAGTTGCACGTCAGGGTTTCAATTGACCACAGCCAGGTGGGAAAAGCAACTACAGTATGGCAAAAACAAGGTGCAAGAGGTAACACATGAGTACAGATGAACAGAAGAGATTACCAGTTACTGCTCAGCAAGTGAAAAATACTTTCAGAGCCTGTAAGACAAAGCAAGGGTTTCAACATTTGAACTTAAAGGACTCAAATATGCTCTAATCAAAGAAGACTGACTTTGAAACCTGAAAAGTTGTGATGGGCCTTGGTGAAAAGACAGAAAACCTAGAAAAAGTTTTGAGGAAAATGACAAAAAAGTAAATGAGGGGAGTTTTACACCATACAATAAGAGATGGAAATACCTGCAAATAGGTCCATCTACCCTGATCACAACTATCGCATCCTTATTGTCATGAGAACTAATCCATCTTAGTAAAATTAGGCATTTTTGCAGGTGTTGGGGTTTTCTCAAGCTGACTGATTTGCTTTGGCACAAGTGCAGAGCAGGGGATGACATAAAAATAAGAATACTTTAACTTGCTGTTATCACCAGGTTCTTTATGCTACGGTATCTTGCCTTCAGTTTTCCAAGGAAGAGCTAATTGCTTCTGAAGGAAAAATCGCTGTTGTGGTTATGCCGCTGGGTTCTTTCTGCATCTCTTACACCCCTCAAGCCAATGTAGTGTGTAGTAGTTCCCTGTTTATCTTTCCTACTGTTAGCACTCCAGTGTCGCATCCTTTTCTCACGGAAAGCAACTTCATATCCCACAGGCTTCTGCCACGCCCATTTTTTAAGATTGTTTGTAACAGGATTAGTTGACAGAGACCTCAAAAAAGTTGTTTGGTACTGGGGAAAAAAGGTGGTGCCTAGTGGGTTTCTTTTCCAAGGATATCATCAGTCTTGCCTTGCTGGTGAAAGGCAAGCTGTTTTTTTTTTTTTGAGTGGTGCTGAAGAGAAAAAGGAGATGGGAACAGACACATATGGAACTTTGCTTTATTTTTTCCTGAAATCCTGGAGGGATGTGACTGTAACATATGTCTGGCCTGCTCCCATCCTTTTTGGTTTGTGAGCTTTTCAGTTCAAGTGATTCAACCTGTAGTAGTAGGATAAGATTAGCCATACTACCTACAACTTGCAACAAGGACCAGTTGCAAGTGTTTAGAACATGCTGCAAGACCAGGGATGTACAAGATGGCCCTTCCCAAAGGAAATCTTCCTGACTTTCCACAATCAATCAGCATTTTTATAATGCTAGATCCTGTCTACCACCATACTATGGAGGTGCATCAGTCTTCACCGAAACCGCTATTTACATATATAAAGACACCTCACATCCTGCTTTTGTTCATACACATCCTCACTAGATGACATGAGGTGGGTACACAATATCAACACATCAGGCTGGTACTTTTGAGACTTGAGCTGCAATATATATATATGATTTACAACTTATATCAGGATCTCTGCATTTACAAATCAGAATTTCTAAATTTCCATTCCAACAATTATATCTCTACCTCTCTCCCCACCCATCCTTACAATCATATGATATATGTCATTGTACATGAATGAGTTAATAACTTGGGTTTCTTGCAGGAGTGCAGGCTGTATATTTGTTGAAATGATCCAGGGCCAGCCAATATTTGCAGGAACTTCTGGTACTCATGAACAGCTGGAGAAGATCTGGATGGTGAGTAAAATATACCCTGAATTGGGAGACAAAATGAATCTTGCTTCAACCTACTTAATTTTGAAGTCCTAAGCAAAAGTCTTGTGAATAGCAGAAGTAATTTGGTCTAATGTACCAAGTTCATAGCAGACTTTGTAACCCATTTTGTATTTGGCAACTTTCTTACAGACACAGGAGTAAATCAAATTATTTCCCTTTGATGTTTGTCATCTCATCAAAAATTTAAAGCTAATTAAAGTGACATCAAATTGAAGAAGGCATAAAAGGTGTGCAGGTACTGCAAATTCTGTTGCTACTTGTGAAATCCTTTACTTACTGTAGGATACAGCACACCATATTCTCACAAAGGAGCTCTAATACTGCTCTTAAACTACCTTGAAAATGGCAGACCCTGAGGTTTGTCGGAGATCCTTCTTCATTTTAACTTGGAACATTTTGTATCATCCAGTTTATGATGCAGCTCTAGAGGCTGCTTTGGCATAATGGAAAGTGTGAAATTACTTTATAAGGGCAGCAGTGAGTGAGAGCAGACATATTCAGGAGCCTCTTAAGCTGTTTTTTCTGCTGGGAAAACAGAAACGGAGCCATGTCCTTAGTGCAGCTTGGTAGAACTGAGGCAGCTGGCAGCACTGACCGATTCTGTATGTTTCTGACTGATCTTGCTGACCCTCTTACTGACTCAACAGCAAGGTGGATCCATATTGGCTGTTGCTGTAGGTGTCTGTCCTTTCACATCTCCTCCCAGGGATTTACTTTGCCTCATAGAGTTTTTCCCAGGTGTGGGTTTTCAAAGGAGAAAGCATAGAAAAAATGGAATTTGGAAAGTCATGAGAAATTACTTTATAGCCTCAAGACTGTGTAAGTCAGATTTTTCCATTTTAATCCCTTCATCCAGAAACACTTATCCTTGGTAGGGTTTTCCTCTCTGCTTATAGCTAGAATGTGATAAAAAGTCAGACAAGTGCATCCAGTTCTTAGACTTGAGTTCAATCCATTTAAATAAATGCTGACTTTCTCTTTCACAGGGTGGTGGGGGGGGAAGAATTATTGAGAAAAAAATCCATACTTGGCCAATTAACAGGGTTCAAAGCCAGAGCAGGGCCCAGCTTCTCAGAGCGTGAATGAAGGGCACCCTTACACTTATGTCTCTGCAATCTCTGGATACCTTTCCTGTGGTTTTGCATTACAGGGTTATAGCACTATCGTAATTTCTCTGGCATTATAACTAATAACGTGATTAATAGGATTTGTGCTATAGAAGGCAAAAAAACCCCTTATTTAAAAATCATGAGGAAGCTTTAAGAGCTATGAAATAATTAGTGCTTTTCACAGAAGGTTTTGTGTTATTATACAGCCTGGAATGAGACTCTGTGTTAGGCCAAGGTTTCAAAGCTCCTTAGAGGCTTTCCATGTCTAACTTGAGATATTCTGTTGAGCGTGAGGTTCAGAACAGGGACTCCTACTGTTTTCTAATAGTCAGTTCTTTTCATGTACTAATAATGTAGAGGCACCCTGCACTGGCAGAGACCATCTGCATTTGTGTGCATGAGTCTGTATCACCCAGCATGCTTCTCTCCATGTAGGATTGTTGGTTCAGACACCATATATGGCTGGAAAATCCCCATTCTCTGAAATGTATTTGTCCTGTTGAATCACCAGGACTGTCAGTTCACCAACAACTCTTCTAGAGGCAGATGCCCTCATAAGCAGTCTCCATCCCTCACCTCTATCCCTGGCTGCTTATTGCTGCTCCTGTGTTACCTCTCACTGGGAAACCTGTGACTTTGTTTTCTCCCTGGCTAACTCTAAATGAGAACAGCTCATGACATGAACCAGAGAGTTAACAGCTAGGTTTAGGGTGGATATACAATAGATAAAACAATTGTCAGAGTATAATTAATTTCAATTAAATAAATGTAACACATTGTCTGATTTGGCAAGGAATCTCAAAGGTCCAGGGGCGGAAAAAAAAAGAGAAGAGAGACAAGATTGTTTTCCCCATTACATTGGAAAACAAAAACATATCCAAGTTTACAAGTTGGAAAAGCATCTTTTGTAAAGAAAAGGAGCAGGAAATACAAAGTTATATGGCATTCAGTGATTGGTGCTTTGAATGCTTTCACACCTCAATGCAGCAAAGTTTCAATATTTTCTGAAAACCTTGTGCAGCAAAGTACAAGCATGCACAGATAACTACTTTTTCTAGTTCCTCACCAAAAGTAGCAGAGTGCTGACACTGGTGAGTATGGTTTTACTACATACTGAACTTCCCCAGCTTCCTCTGATGCCATTAGAACTGGTGTCTGATGGCTCTCAAGAAACCTTGAAGAATGAGGGCCCACATTAGTGCTTCCTGGAAACCTAACCAGACAACAAAAGAGAGCAAATTCTGGATTCAAGTTCAGACTCCAGCTTTGGGCAAACTTGCCCTCCTTACATGATACACACACCAGGCAAGAACGTATCCTCATCCTTTGCTGCAAGCCAACTTCCAACATCCCCACAAGGCTGAATGCTGCAAGACACCTTTTCTTTGGGGAGCTTGCAAGCTCCCAAGACTGATTTTACAGGGGAGCAGAAACAAGGGGCCTTCCCTTTTGTCTTTGCTGTGGCAGGCTAGGCCCATAGCAGTTTGGAAACATGCTAACCTGTGCCAGCTGTGAGATGCAACTGCTGCTTGTGGCTGTCTTTTCCAGGTAGCTGTAATTGTCCTTATAGCTGTTTCCCAGCTGTGAGTGGGAAAAGCAACCAGCTGCCAGATGCTTAACAACTACAACAACCAGGCTTTATATTTCGTCTTTCTTAAATGTATTTTTTAACCGATGCGTGTTTTCTTGCAATCTTACCACAAGTTTTCATGAGGCCAAGATACCACATATCTCAGTTCACATTTTAAGGAACAGAAATTGTCTATCACATGCAAGGTGTAATTAATGTGAGACAAATTTAATGTTGGAGACAAGAAAGTGAATAAAACCCCTGAAATTCTTCATGTTAAAACGTCACTGGTTTTTAAGGAAATCTGGTAATTTGGGTGATGGGATAGATGATAAACTTTGCATGCTTGGAGCTAGCAGTACTGATTTATACTACCATTTCATATGCTGTAAACGCTGCTTAAATATATGGCTTTACCTCTTTAGCACAAATCACCCATACCAATAGGCACAGGGCACTCTGCATGCACCAAGTAATAATAATAACACTGAACATCCGCAACTGCAGAAATCCAGATATGCTTGATCTCACACATTTCAGCAACTAAAATGAGGCTGGAGGAGGCTTTACTGGCACAGACTTTGCTCAGTGAGGAGCTACTTCTGAAGCCCAAAATTCCCAATAAGGGCCAAAGACACTGCTGAAACTATGGATCCTTCAGGATGAGGCACTGGATTGCTTTCTAGCACCTGCCACTAGACCAGTCTGCCAGCATTTCTTTTTCACCTCAGAAGGCAAGGGTTTTGCCGAAGTATCAGCTGCTGCCAGTGCAAGTGGGCAGAGTAAGTCCCCTGTGCAGCTCTGGTGTGAGAGGACACACCTTCAGCACTGAAAGGGGCTGGCAAGCACAGGCAGGAGCAGCACCTGGCAGTGAAGCTGTGTATGCCTGCACTGATGTTCCCAGCAGCAACAGCATGCAGTCTCAGCAGGACCCTTTCTGCTACAAAATCAAGTGCTAAAATGTCAGTGTCCTTTATGCACAGTGGTAGATGCAGTACCAGCCAGGGCAGTGTGAATTCCATGCTGGTTTACAGGAAAGGCCAGTTACCCTCCATTGAGACTGATTCCTCCAACTCCACACCAAGGCAAAGTGCTGGCAGAAAGAAGTTATTGCTGTTCTCTCTCTCTTCTGTCACACAGGTATTGGGCGTCCCAACTGAGGACACCTGGCCAGGACTTTCCAAGCTCCCCAACTACAATCCAGGTAGGATTTAACTCACAAGAAGGCCAACTTTTTCTTTGAGCCACTAGTCACTCAATTTTTGGGTCAATAATTCTAAATATGGAAAATCCTGTGCTTCAGTAATACTAAATCCCTCGAGCTACTTAATGACAGCAGTGTTGTAGGACCTACAACAAGAGTGGGATTGGCCTAGTATGCAAGCAAAGGTACATGCACGGCAAAGATGCCTCCCTGAGTGCTGGGTATAATGGAAGTCTAATGGAAGATTTCATTGCTGCAAGTGCCCAGAGTGTATGTAGTCTCCACTTCTCAGTGCAAAGGACCAGTGTCTCCTGGTTTAGACTGGAAAAGCTGACAGGCACCTGAAGATGCAGTTTATCTGAACTCTCCTTATTTTTATGGAGATTGGTTGGGGGACCTTTGAACCTCAGCTTTAAAGGTCACTGTCCCTGATTTTGATGTGGGCAAGGTGAGAAATCTGTGTGATTTATAAAGCTAGATTCTTTTATTTCCACATGGGCTGGTAGAGAAGTCTGTGTCCTAGACTTCAAAGGGCCAGTTGTCTCTTATTTTGATGTGGGCAGGTTGAGAAGTATGCTTTGAAAAGCTAGCTCAGTCACTCTCCCTCTCTCACTTTCTCTCTTTCTCTTTTTGTTTAATGTTTTCTCCTGGGAAAATATATTCAAGTGTCAGTGAGGGGGAAATGATGAGCACTGATTCTCAGCCTCTCAGCAGGATCATTCTGTAACAGAAATATAAAAGTGAAATATTAAAAACCCTAGAATGTGAAATTCACCCATCTACAATCTAGCCATTCTCTCTCACTTGTACCCTAGGAGAGTGGTGGGGGGAGCCCGTCTATCTGGAAGAGGAAAAAAAGAGCAGGGGGGAGAGGAGGAGGGAGAAGACGTGCTTTGAGCAAGAGGTTTACAGGTTTAGTAGAGCATAGTAACATCTTTTCAAAGAAGTGGGTGTTGCTCTGTGACCCAGTCCAAGATGCCCCTCCTTTGATTCTGTTGCACGAACACTAAACAGCCCCCATTTTCACATGGTAGCCGAGATTGGCTGAACAATAACCTGGCCTCACAGTCAAAAGGACTGGAATCCTTCACACAATTAGCTGAGACACATTAATCAAACCAGCGTGAAATGGGAATGTGTCGCTGTCCACAGCAAGTTTAATTTGGATAGCAAGCAAGCACAGAGCAGACAGCTGGAGGAAGCATTTTCTTCTCTAAGTTGTAGAAGGCTTGGCTAGGCAGTCTAAAAGTTGAGAAGAGTAGGCTGGGAGGAAAGAAATGCTCATGTATGGGATGAATTAATCACAGAGAATTTTTTTTTGCACCAGTCATCTGTTCACACAAGGCAAAAAACAGTGATGATGATTAGGTATCCTGATGTTATATAGAGGGACAATGTAGAAGTGCAAGCATTAAGGCTAAGGTAGCAAAGAAATTTGTACAGCAAATGGAGAGTGTGAGTGCCCAGAACTACCCTGAACAGTGACTCCCACTTAGCTCTGTTGCGTCTGAGGAGCAGTGCTGTGCTCTGCTGCTGTGGAGGGTGCCAGTGGCAGGGCCAGGAGGGAGGGCACAGGCACCCCAGCAGCATGGCGATAGCTTCAGTAAAGTCAAGTCTAGTCATCATAAGCAGTTTTGAAGCCTGGCTTGCTTTCAGACTTGATAGAAAGTTCACCTAACGGACGGACTCCAGAGGGGCAGAACTGACCTGGGCTGTGATCCTGGGATGCTGGTGCCTGTTGTGGCTGGACCAGGCAGAAATGCAGGAGTCAGAGGACACCTTTCTGTGAGAGCATCCCATCATTCTAGCAAACACATGGGAGAGGGGTGCTGCGTCAGTGTTTGGGGCAATAGCTGTGCCAGCTGGAGAGGCAATACCTCTTTGCCCTCCCCAAAACATGCCTAAGGGGCTGTGAGCTGTTCCAGCCACATTCTGGAACCAAGCACTTGGCTCACACCTGGGTTATACAAACCACTCTGAACAGAAGAAAGTTAGTTGTATAAGGTTGTTGGACTATTTGCCCTACTCAGGAACTAAATCAAGTCACTTTTTGATGGGAATGCTGGTAAGAAGGCAAATTAGTCTCTGTTTAAAGCTATTTTCCATTTACATGCTTCTGGGCACTTCCCCTCTCTTCCCTGAAGCACAAGTGCTGTTGCTCCCCCAGGACATGCTCAGCCCGAGTGGAGTCTGTGGAGTCTGGCTGAGAAAACCTTCTCTCCAGAGGTTATTCCCAGACCATTTGTGCAAATCTGGGTGCCTGGGTTGGTTCAGATAAGCAAACAAACTTTGGAGCTCTTTCCCAAATCTGATGGTTTGAATTCTTTTCACTAGTCCTATTGATGTTAGCACTGAGCATAGGCAGGAAACAAACAAACAGGTTCCTGCCCGAGGCAAGGAACAAACACAGGCAAAACAAAGCACTGAGGTGTGATCCTGTTCTCCTTGAAGTTGATGGCAAAACTCCCCCCGGATTCAGCAGTGTAGGCTCAGCCCCGGACTGAGGTTGTTACTGGAAGGGTTCCTGGGCCAGATGGGTTAGTAGGAATCTTTGAAATGAAAGCTGGAAACCTTTAGAAGTTTTCCTGTCAGTACTGTGGGCTTGAGCACATCCTGCTGCAGTCTGAAGAGAAGATACAGCATGGGCTTTGGGGTCTGTGAGCCAGGCACACAAAGGGCAGCTGAAGGAAAAGCAGCTCCCCTGCTTCCTCTATGGCCAATTGGCAAGGCATGAAATGTGCAAAAGAGTATTTGGCCTTCCTGTGTCTTCTTGCACAAAGAAGTTAAGAAATAGCCTCAAGCCCATTACCTACAGTTTGCCAAAATCTCAACCTGTGCCTGACCACAGGTGAAGAGGAAGGATGGGTGAGCAACTTGTCCGTGGCAAGCCCTACAGCTTATGATCTCACCTCCTCTCTGCAGGAGAGACACTTGGAGTAGGGAATTACATGCAGTTATGGGGCCTGAAAGCATGGCTTCCCCCCTGCCCTGGCTTGAGAACCATTTCCTGGAGAACAAGAAGGGTTGTGAGAACTGCCACCCCACATCTCAGCACACTCGCTGGCCCTCTCCCTGGCTCCTTGGGCTTAGCAGCCCTGCCCATAGTGACAAGGCTTTGCCCTGTGTTTGTTCATTTGTTCTGTTCTCCTCATTTTGCTTCCCCTGAAAGAGGCAGTTGTAGCTCTGTTAACACTATTTTTGAAAGCTCTCATGCTGTGTGAGCTCAAATCCTTGCATTAATCTACTGCTGTGTTCATTTCACTGCTCTGAAAAGCAGTGAGTTTAAATCCCCTCTAAACACCACTGGTGACACCAGAAGGCCAGTGTTTTGATCCAGCCCCATTAATGGTTACAAGTTTGAATCTAGACAGCAGGGGTCAAGGGCAGGAAAGGATTAGGAATCACAGCCCATGGCATTAAGCTGGGGCTTTTGCTGAACTGGGAATACTGGAGCACCCAATGTACCAAGATAGTTTTTGTTTCCTTTTCCTGACATTTGGATTCCAAAGAGTGGGGAACAATGCTTATCTATCTAGAACGTGATGAATGCACTATGAATGAGCTTTCCTCCTTGATTTATCACACAGGCTGACTGGTGAACCTACACCAGGTAATATCACCTCATGTAGCAGGCACAGATTTTACACAGGGCCTTTTCAAATGCAGCAATGACTGTCAAATTAAGCCAAGTTTTTCATGTATCTGCAGCCTTTGGTACTCTGAATGAGATTTAGAAGCTTTCCAGAGTCAGCCTGTGCTCCCAGGTACACGTTTACAGTGTCTGTTGCGTTTCCAAATTGTCACCAGCAGATGGAGGCAACAAGCAGCAGGCTCTGAAATGCAACCTTCCCATGGCATTCGGGAGAATGCAGATGAAGTCTGCACTCCGAGGGCTTTTCCTTTTCTTTTTTTTTTTTTTTTAAATCTCACTTTTTATGCTGATATTTCATTTAGTAAATGGGATGGTTGAAAACTGAATTCTAAAACGATAAAATTTTTATTGTCATAATAAACTGCATGTGGCTTTATCTCAAAGGGAAGAGCCGCACTGTAACTAATGTGCAATATATGCTGGCCAGGGTGTAGGGAAACCTCCTTCCTATCTGTGGCACTGGGCACAGCCTGCAGTTTCCAGCCTGCCACACACACAGAGCTCTGCTTCTGTCCTGCAGCCACAGAAATTTCACTAATGAGAGACATTTTCCCTGTGAGCCTGCAACCCTGGTGCCTTCATCCAGTAGCACTTGGCATCCTCTTTCTCTCTCTTCATCAATTAGGAAAGTTTAACTTTTGTCCTCTGGCTAGCTTGCTTCATTATCAGTTCATTAGCCACTTCCACCTGGGTTTTCAAATAGGAAGGTATTTCCTCATTAGCACACACTGACTTGCATAAGGATAGAAAATAACAAACCTAAGACCTACCTCTTCAGATCTACTCATATTGTTAAAAAAACCAATCAGCCCTACACAATCCAATCATTTTATGTCTAGATCATCATCGTGAGACGATTAAATCAGAAGTTCCTCCACTTTTTGGAATGATATCCAAATATTCTTTATCTCTTACCTTTAGGGAGTAGCTGTTTACATTGTCTTACAATTTTAGATTGGTCTTAATCTTACAGTAGGGAAAATATTTACTGCTCTGTTCAACACAATGGTGCCTTGGCATTCTCTAAGGCTTTGTCTATATGGAGTCAGTCAGGAGATTAATCTGAACTGATTTAAAGTGGATTAGTTAACTGCATTAAATCCTTGAGCAGAGACACACTGTTTTCTTACCCATATCTTCCATTTATAATCAAAGCTCTGCATACTCAAAGTGGCAAGTCTGGCAGTCCTCACTCAAGCAGAATTCTCCACTGAGAGATGTGTTTGGTCAGGGACAGGAGTATTTGTCTCACTGGCTCTTACACTATTCCTTGCAGATAATTATTAATCTCCATGTTATATAAATGATAAATTTAAGTCAAGAGACTTGCTCAAGGCAGCAAATACCATAATTCAGGTATTCCTCCCAGTTCCCACTAAGCAAGCTGATCTTTCTACCTGTAATGTGAAAAAAAAACCATTTCCTCCTTGGAATATTAATCCTGAGAACGCACTCCACAAAAAAAATTGACATCTCACTTACACATCATTGAAACATTTTGCTCTGCTGTTACCAACTGAACATGCATTTTTTAACTTTTATGTTAAACTCATTAAAGAATATTAATGTTAAAAGACTTCAGTAAAGTACAATATTTAAGTCTTCTTGACATTTTTACTAAATATTAAATGAAATTGATATATTGTCATGGAATGTTTCCATCTCCCAAATAAAATTTTTCTGGCAGAAAGTTATAACATCTGAAAGTTTTTGGCCAGCTCCGTGAAGAGGCAAGCATTTCTACCTCATACAGAAAAAATTTATACCTTTCCAAACCATTTTTTAAATTGTTTTTCTTCTATTCTATCTAGAAACTTTACATCTTTATTCATTATGGATAATTTATTTCTACACTTTTATTACAGTCAAGGGAGCAGAAAAGAAGGAAAGTTAATCCAGTGAAAATGTTATTAGTGATCCAACAGGAATGTTGTGCCAGTTAATCTTGGTGACTGATTTGAGAAGGGAATATTCAAGATGCTAACAAATAACTTCTATATATTGGTGATAACTCATGTGCTCTGGTACCTAAACAGTCATGAATACCACCCCAAGTTATATTGCCATTTACTGCTCTAGAAATTACCCTAGTATTTGTGTGTAGGCGAACATTTCAGTTGTGAACTGTTACTTTCCCTGTGATAGACAGGTTTAACAATCTGATTGCCTGGTTTAATGGTGAAAGATTGCTGCTGGAAAGGTCAAGAGTGGGAAGTTCAGTGATTTGCACTTTTTTAAATTGTCTGTGCATCAAGTCAGACACCAAGTGACCGAGCCGCTGGGCCAGGCACTCTGGAGATGGCCATGCAGGCAAAGGCAGAGGGGACTCCCACTTTACCTGCAGCTCCCGTCCCTGAATGATGTGCCTGCTGCTTCCAGGCAGTAAGGGAGGGAAGATGCTCTTGGATGGTGCAGCACAAATCCCAACTGAGCTCTGAGTCTACTGGCAGCAGACCAGTGGTGCTTGCCTCCTGGTGGTCTCATTGCTATGGGGAATTCTTGTCCAGGCTGGGCTGGAAGAGGTGTCGACACCACCCTTCCTGCTCTCCTTTCCATGACTAGAGTACCACCGTTCATTCTCTGCTGTCAGAAACAGTGCACAGGAAAATGTAGGTGGGGAGAAATTACAGCCTTTCTGATGCAAGAAAATGTCTCTGTTGATCAGCAGCAAGGGGAAATTTTCCAGGCTTAAGCCATTCATTCATATCTAACCCTGAGAAAATTCATGCTTTATAATAAAACATTTGAGGAATGTATTCCTCTACATTTTCCACAATGTTTAGAACTATGTCCTTGAAAAACATCAACAAGAACACAGCCTTCACAAAACTGCATACCCTATTAAGTTCCAGTCTGGTAGAGATCACATAATCATTAAGTATAAAGCCTGCATGAGAATGGTTAACTGGATAAACGACACACTTAGTGAGGGAATGGCAGGGAGAGCAGTGGACAAGAAGAAAGTGGGACCCAAGTGCCTTTCCTCCATCCCATCTTTCTGCCACATCCATGCAGAAAAGTCCCAGGTACTTACAGGGCAATATGTCAACCTCAGCAGCCCCTTGAAAGCCAAGACAATTGCTGGGGATTCAGGCCTGCAAACCTCTTTCTGCTTCCTTTGTGTGAAGGCTTTAGGGACTGATACTGCTTTTATTTAAGTCAAAGCTAAGACTTGCACTGTAACAGGAGGCCCAAGGCCTGTACTCACAGATGTATGAAAGGAAAGGGTTACAAAACTGAAACAGCCTTATTAAAATCAATGCTGGTACTCAAGTCCTATAGGAATAATGTATATTTATAAATACTAAGATGACAGATTCTATAGGGCCCTTTGAAATTCTGAGCACATGTTTTTTGTAAGGGCTCAAAGAATGGTATTTGGCTTGATTTTCATTTAATCTTGTGATTGCGTATTACACTTTCTAGAATTGGTTGCTTCCAGGAGACCTCAGAGACTCCGAGTCGTCTGTGACAGGTAAGCTACCAATAGCAGCAATGTCAAAATCGCCTCTGGGGTTATTTGTTTCTTTATGCAATCATTTAACTTGAAATGAGCTCTTTTGGCAAGCTCAGGAGGAGCAGGGTGGCTCTGTAGTAACAAGCAGATCTAACGTCAGTTAAGCAACTGATTTTGAGAGATCGCAGTAAAGGTAGGCACATAGTGGGTTTATTATTCTCAGAGGAGTAGTGATTATTCTGAGATAAGCAGTGATTCAATGACATTATGTGCAGCTTTTTGTGGGGCACAGTTCAATTCAGAAGGTTGTACTTTCCCAGGCCCTCTTGCCCAGACTGAAGACAGACTTCGTACTGTCCCAATTTTCATTTCTGAAAACAGACTGTAGGAATGTTGCTCAACAGCGGTAAGGAAGACATGCTAGGACAGCATTTTCATAAGACAATGAAATAAACTTGTGATTAGTTAGGAGGGGAAAAATCACATTCTTAGTGGCCAAAAGCTATGAGACTAAGGCCACGGTTACATACTCGGCATAACCAGACACACCAGCACCAGTGAATCACTCCCAAGTGTGCTGGGAGAAGGGAGTATTTTTTCAAGCACACATATGTACACACACACACACACACACACACATACATATACAAAATGTATATATGTATCAGTGAAAGAAATTTATAATCAGGCAAAGTACCTATCCTAGCTCAGAGTCACTAAAATCAACACACACTCCCTCCCAATACTGATTTTGAGGCACACAACAGGATTTATACGTGTGTAGGAAAAGACAAGACAGGATTTGTCCTCAGGATTGTGTTCAGGCAGAGGTCAAGAATCAAATATCCTTTAGCATATAACCACATTTTTCATCACTGCTGTTTATTATCTGTTCAGCAGATTACTTAGTTTCCAACCCTGCTCAGAGGGAAGTGTGCTGCCCTTCAGAGCTGAGTTTTCCAGATGGCATTCTGAACAAGCGTGTTGAAGTTTTTAGCAAAGCACAGGTTGCTGAAATGCCAGCCATTCTCACACACAACTTCAGAAACACACAAAACTCAACACATCCCAAACCCTGATAGCACAGATCCTGGAACAGAAGAATTCCTCCCTCAGCCTGAACAAAGGAATAAGTATATTCCTTGCAAACTCTACTGTATTGCACTTCTGCTTTTTGGCCATAATCCCTCGACAGGCCCCACTACAGCTCCATCCCGGCGGGCTGGCCCCGTGCCTCTGCAGCAGAGCTCTGGGCTGCACGTGGGCCAGCTCCAGCTCTGTGTCACAGAGCCCTTGTGCTGGTACGGCCAAATGACTGCCTTGGCATGCTCAGCTCCGGAGGGGGAAAGAGCTGCTTCATGCAGACCGCTCAGCCATGACTCTCCATGGCCAATTAAGAAATCAGAGTGGAGCTCTGCACAGAGCTTAGCCCGCACCAGGAAGCCTGAGCCGTGGTGGGGAGCGCTGGACTGTGCTGCTGCCCGGTGTGGGAGTCTGCAGAAGCCGGGACCGAGGGGCAGAAGGTCTCCAGTAAGACCCTGCCATGGCAGGGGCAGCCTATTGTGCAGCTCTAGCAAGCAGCCTCAGACTGGATGCTTTGCCTCCCTGTCCCATCCCTCTTTCCCAAAGAAGCAGGGGCTTGAACTGTTTTGCTGGAGGTGAAAATTCAGCAATTATTTACCACATATCTTTTATAAATTTGTTTCACAGAGTCTCTCTCTCTACTCCTCTCTGTGTGTTTGGTTTTTCTTTTTTCTTTTACATTTTATCTCCTGAAAACAAAAATGTCAGCATGTCAAATGTCCTGTATAGGGAGGGGGAGTGCAGAGGCAGGGGGATCCCAGCCCCTGATGTCACTTGGAAGGAAAGCACCCTTGGGGGCCAAGGGAAGAAGCACAACAGGCCATGCTCTAATGGGCCTCCTGAAGCTGAAATGTGATCAAAACAAAGTAAAAGCTGTAAAACTAAATAACTATTTTTATTTGTTTCCTTGTTGGTTTGTTTTCTCTCTTCCACTTCCTTGTCCCCAGCTGTGTGCTCCTCTAGAGAGCAGCCACTTGGCATTGGTATTTGCTGGGCATGGAGCATATGTGTATTCCATCTATTTTAAGCACTCATCCTGGGAAACATTCTTCTCTGTGAATCCCCAACACATTTTACAACCAGCTGCACTACTGGTACTAGGGTAGGAAAAGAAGGAAGGGTATTTTCCTTAGTTTTTTTTAAAGTTTGACCTCTGGTCTTCTCAGAGGGCCAGTTGGGTTATTTTCTGCACTTGCATTGTCACTGTAAACTGGTAACACCAACCTCTGATATTCCAGTTACAACATGTAAAATATAGTCTCCCCAACATCATCTCCCCTTTAACTTACAACCTTCTTTTTACAAAATAGAATTTTTTTTTTCAAAATTCCTGTATACACATGAGTTTGAGTCAAAATCCTGGATGTATATAGTCCAGAATAATCAAACTCATATGGAAAACCAAACATCCTAAAAAGCTATATAGCTGGGGTGTGTCTATACAGTTCCCCTGTGCCCCTCCACTATCTCTGCCCCAAGCTCAGAGAATGGCTGGGTTATGTTCTGGTTCCAGCTTTCTGGCTTGTCTTCACCTGCTATGTTATTTTTCTTCTGTTTTTCTAGGCTGAGCAGGGTTCCAGAAGCAGAGAATTTGGCCTCCAGGATGCTTACAGCCTTCCCTCGAGGCCGAATCTCTGCACAAGATGCACTTCTCCATGGCTTCTTCAGCCCTCTGCCTCCTCAGCTCTATCAGGTTCCTGCTGGTAAGTTAGGTCTCGATTTCATCTCACCCAGAAAGAGCTACTGCACATGCTATTTATTATGCGTTTCTTCTCTACTCTGAAAGTCTCTGCCTTTCACCCAGATGTCTCCCTTTTCTGCCTCCACTCCCTCCCCACTTCCGTATGCTGCAAAGTTTACATCCCATTGCAAATTTGAGAGCTTGTTTTTCCGTCTTCTTCCACTTGGCCACCGCATTAATACCAGAAGGGGACCTTGATGGGCTGCCACCACGGTCCATTTGCAAAGCAGAGGTGTATATGCTTTGGCAGGTCGTTTCTCCCCCATTCCGTACCCCAGGGGCCCGGAGCTTTCCCTCGGGCTGGCTCACACTGTGTATTCAGTGTAATTCACATGCTGGTCTGTCCTGATGTCCTGAAGTCCCAGCTGCTCAGCATGATGTGCTAGCCCCAATTCCCTTAGACCACTCCTCCTGCTCACTTTTGATGTTGAGACAGCTGTTCCTCATACCCTGTCACACCACTTCTCCCTCAGTTTTACCTGTTTTATTTTCTTCTTCCCTTGCTCCCTTCTCTTAAGCACACAGCTGCACACACAGCTCTGTCTCTCCTGCCCTGAGCTGAAATAAATGCAGAGACTCTCAAGCTACAGGTTTTATTCCTCACCGGGGAAAGGTCCCTCCTGTCAGGCAACAGGCCAAAGGAACCTTGTATTCCTTGTTGCCTGCTGGACACCCTCTACATTAGTTAGTTTGGTGGTGTTTTTTAAGATAGGGGCAATTAAGAAAAAGTCTTCATGGACTATGTTGTCAAGCTACTGGAAAACCAAATTTCTGTCTCCTGCAACACATCCCAAGTAAAGAAGCAGCCAGCTAGCATCAATCCCAAACCCCCAAACTGCTGCCCTTCAGAAGGTGCTCTGTGTGTGCATGTGCATGAGTGAGAGACATCTGCATTCCTTTTCTGTTCACCCAGCCACAGAGCACAAATCTACTTTGACACTTTTAGAAAAATGAAAAGATGGAATCTCGCAGGAGCCTGCCTGTGCCGGGGGGAGGAGGAGGGGAGCACGCACAGCAGGAGGGAAGTTGACTTTTCTTTATACATATAGGGTTTTTTCCATGCAGAGTTTAAATTATGCCTGATAAAAGGAGTTTCGTGGATGTTTCAGTTCTTTCAAACCCTCCTGGCTTCCTCCCAATTAAATGAGGTTTGTCAAAGCCACAGGGCTCTGCTGCTGCCAGAGAGGCGGACAAGCACTTCCCGCAGTGACATCTCCAATACCCAAGGGAGAAGATGAAAGTGTCAGTGCCAAGAGAGAGAGAGAGAGTGTGGAAAAAAACAGGTACAGAGACAGACAGTGTGAGAGAAAGGGAGAGAGTGAGGAGCAATAGAAGGAATGAGAAAACAGATTGGCATAATGTGTCAATCTCTCCAGTATGCTGCCAGCAAGGGGAGAGATTCATTTCACCTCGGCTTAAGCACTATCCCATATTTACTATCCCCCATATTGCAGAGAGAAGTACCTTGTGGACAGGAAACTGCATGGCATTATCCTAGCAACCAATGTGTTGGGAACAGGATCAAAGTGCACAGGGCTGAAACAAGTACAGTATGATCATACAAGACCATAATCAGGAATGATTCATTAAGCCACATAAAAATTAGGCAATTTTGAATAATTCCCCAGGTAGCCATTTTTCTTGCCATAATAGCGTAAGACATTTGCTCTCTTGTGTCACTTTGGCATAACACTATCTTAAAATTTAACTGTATCACTTTAAAATTCTTGTTGCTATGTTAACAGTGCAGATTTTAAATATGTTCTGTTCCCACTTTGTTCTGGAGGATGTTGGCTATTAGTCGCCATCCTCTGAAGGGGAAAGTTAAAGCAGAAGGGCAAAGAATGAGCTAGACATGAAAAGTGAAAGGAAGAGGCGGTTGATCCCAAGGTGTGTGGGAGAGTAGGAGAGAAACAACATTAGAAAAAAAAAAGCTTCCTGAAAGAAATTATTCTCTATTTTTATGAAATAATTGCATCCATAACTGTTCTTTCTATAAGTTGTTATGACAAGCTGCAAGCTAGAGGATGTTTTCCAAAGGTCAGTTCCTGGGGAAAAAATAATTGGAGAAATCAGTGTTTTGCAGATAACTGCCCCTCCAAATAGCAAGTTTCTGATTACTAAGAGGAATGCTAATGGCTAGAGGCTGGCTGCTGCCCCTGGGAAGGGGGAGAGGAGCACAGGGCTCTTTGCTTCCTGGTGGTCAGCTTCTACAGAGGGGAACAGGTTGCTGTTGCTATGCTCATCTGAATGCAAAGTGCTAGACAAAAAAGAGTAGCCCATGCTCAAAGAGGGGAAGAAGACTCCGTCCTCTGAGTGGGGCTGGCCCCCAGAGGGGCCTCTCCTACAGCTGCTCACTCCTGTGCTTCTTGTGCTAGAAGGGGATGCCAAGGCCCAGGTTCAAACCCTGCTCATCATCTTGTTGGCCTTAATTCTACATGTGCCACCAGCACCTCTGGATATAGCAACGGAGGAGAGGTGCAGGGCATTCTCCAGCTTCCTTTCACTGTGGCTAGTAGCCTAAGGGGTGGTAGTGATGACCTTTCATAAAACTGGAGCATTTGCTGTCCTTTTTCTTGCTTAAGCCAATCCTGAGATAATTATCTTTGTGCAGTGCAGCCCTGCACTGCAGCAGCTCTGATAAAACTTCAGTCTAACCCTTTGCCACCTGCTAAAGCAGACTGTTTTCTGTCCAATTAATCCCTCCTGGAAGAAAGATGAGATCCTTGAATCACAAAAGCATGAACGGTGCTCTCAACTCAGTGTCAGTCCTGAAGTGCAAAGGGCCTTCTGAGAAGGTATCTCACTCTGTTGTCAGACAGGTCAGACACAGTAACAATTGCAGCTTATTATTCTTAGTTATAGGTTTGGTTTATTTTCCCTCTCTTTTGTCCTCCAGCGCTTTAGAGTAGGGTTGCAAGCAGGGAGTGTAAGCACTGGGATTTGGGGTTATCAACAGTGCACTCCCAAGAAAACATACTGCAAGAAAAGCTCTGGCTGAACAACCCAGGCACACGGGCCAGGGAGGCCTGAGCTGGCAGCTCAGATCCTGTCCCCACTGGGCCGAGCAGAGACCTTTCTCACAGTGCGGGAAACATTCAACCCTGGGCATATCATCGGCCCTGCAGTTAGTCAAGTCCAGTTTGTGCTCTGTGAGAAGGATTGTGTGTTGCATGGATGTGATCCTGGCTTGGAGTTACTTGCTCCTTTTGGGTACAGTTGATCTCTGTTACATCCCCCAGCAACTCAAAACTAGTGTGCCAGGTGGTGATGACACTGTCCTGTTTCTCCAAAACAGCCTGCTGACAAGAAGGAGGAGGGAGACTTGATGTTGATAGACCACTGTCATTTTAATGCCTGTTGCATCTGAGCTCGGGCAAAGCAAGTGTGAGCATTGGGGAGGTTAAGGCTGCAAGCCATTGTCTAGCAAAAATCCCATTACTGTTGGGATTAGCTGGTCCTGGTAGATGTTATCACAGGGGACATACAAAGAAGAACTGGCTTTCAGGACACCTTTTTTGGGTTGGCTGGCTCTCCTACATAGCTAAAAGGTTTATATAGTCACTTAGTTTTTTTTACCACTGTGCTTTGCCACCTCTGTATATAGCAAATGAGATATCCTTCACTGCAAATGAGATACAGACATCTAGAAAGTGAAGTTCCTACCAGGTATATGAATCTGGTTCATAACATGTCTTAATACAGGAATAAACCAAAGGTGGTGTCGAGCAGGAAATCAGCTGCCACTCCTAAGCCAGAAGCATTCTTACATGTAGGATGACAAAACAAATCTTCATTTAACTCTGGAAAGCCACCCCTCACTTCACCTGCTCTGATCTCTAGACTGGTGGAATATCTGCTTGCTTACAGGAAATTTCTGTATTCTGTCATTAAGACATCACTCTAGGAAAGAGCTATTGCAAGATCACAGCAGATGCTTCCAAGGGCACAGAACTCTGGACAAGTTGTCTTACTTAGGCTCTTCCCTGTGTGCTGTCCTGAAGCAGGCATTGTGTTGGCAAGTGCTGGACACTGTTCAGGAGCACAGGGTGAAGGGGAAAATGGGAAAAGAAGGAAAGTTTCCTTTGCTCACTCCCCAGCTCCTGCTCTTGCAAAAACACAACTGGTGCAAAGTTTGGCCCACATGACTTGTGGAAACAAAGTCCTACAGACATGGATCAAATGCTCTGACTCCCATTGATCTCAGGCCAGAGAATCTCTATAAAGGTCTTATTGTTCAGGGAGATGAACTGCTCCTAGGGGGGAGCGCTGTTACCGCTCATGGAGGCAGACACTATTGCATAAGAGCTTAGCAGATGTTTTTCTGTATTTTGTCTAATTGCAAATTATATCTGATGTTTCTTTAACTTCCATTTTCCCTTTAACACACTTAAATGCAAATCTGAAAAGATTTAGTTGTCTTGTTTGCTGTGAAAGACATCCAGACTGGAAGTCTCACATAGTCATTTCCCATCCTCAGGTGCACGTCTGACTTCACCCACTTATCATCAGAAAAGAGTAAATGGGGATGTAGCGATCAGGTTTCTAAGGCACAAAAGTTAAAGCCAAGTTTGAGATCGTGACAGCAAACAACCATGAGCATAGGAACTCAATTAGCCTGAAAGACAACTATCTCATTATCTTTCCTAAAATGATATAAATACATAAGAATATAAAAATTTAAAATAAACTCTCTATTGACTGTCTAGATGACTGAATTTCACTGCTCAATTTCTTTAAACACCCACTTTAGTATTTATTTATTCTAAGCGTGAAGCAGCTACGATAATTAGACTGTCAGATTTGGTAAGTTAATGAGGAGTCACTGGAGTGGAAGGTTTTGCATTTGTGAGATTGCTGAAGGAGAGAAGCCCCGTGCCTTCGCTCTGTCTCTTTTTTCTTTTCCTCTTTTTTCCCCTCTGCTGGGTGGGAAGGAGAGAGCTTGGCAGTGTGCAGATCCATTTGAATCCTTTTGATTAGTGGGTTGCATTCCTATCACTGTTCTACCAAATAGTATTTTGCTGGTTGCTCCAAGAAAAAGGAATAGAAAAAAGAAAAGAAATTGCAGATGAGATTTCTAGAGAAGGGTGTCTAGATTAAAGAAATAATTAAAAAAAAAAATCAGAAGGAATGCAGCAGTGAGAAATAGGATCCTGAATTATTTTATTTTGTGGCTAATGTCACAGGAGACCATTAGGAAAGTAGCATAATGAGGGGAAAGGACTATTTTGCAGCTTTCTCTTTAACTTGATTTTTCCACAGGACAATCAGTGCTCACAGTTCCAGGAGTGAGACTGCAACCTGAAATCTGTGACCTGTTTGCTTCTTACCACAAAGGCCAACTTTCAGGAGGTTCAAGCAAGTTTTGGTGGAAAGCAGGGATGATTGACTAATTCTTGGGTAAGCACATAGCTGCCACTGTCTAAGCTGCTGCCATCATCCTTAGCACATGAATTCCTTTGTGTATTGAAGGTGGAAAAACAGAGCTGATACCCAGGGCTGGATGATCACATCCCAGCATGAGGACAAAGCAGGAAATTTCACATTCAGAGAGAAGAGATCAGCAAGCCAATGGCCCTGAATTAACAATGTTCAGTGGTATCGTGGGAGGTTTGGATTTGTTTTGTCATATTCCCAAGTCTCAGACCAGTGCCCTTTCCTCTGATGCCTTCCCAGCCAAATTATTGCTACATTTCCCCATCACTTAAACTGACCAAAATGCTTTGTTTGCTTTTTGCTTGCCTATTGAGTTCAGGTTTTATAGCTGACTTGTTTTGATTTCATGTGCAGAGCTAGGCAAGAACTCCCTACTTGTAACATCCTCAGTTTTAATTAATCACTACTTTCATATGACACACCTCAGAATGATGCTTCAGCATCAATATTTTTTGTCTCCTTGTTTTTACAGAAGACCACTTAAAATCACTTAAAAGGTCACTTAAAATCACTGGTACTGAAAGAAGTTACCAGAAAATACCCTTTTATTATATCCTGTCTCTTTGTTTACTTTGTGCATTTGTTAGCAGCATGTGTCCTGTCAGTGTCACCGCTGGGTCTGTGCTTGCAGGGCAGACCTGGAAGCTGATCTTGAGGCCAAATTAGTTTGACTGTCTTATTGTCTGCCAAGCTAAGAGGCAACCTAGCTGTGATAGCAGGGGACACCTCGGCTACCCATCTGTGCTTTCAAATCCGTGTATGTGGCAGGTACCTGCTATAGGATCAGGTCCCATCCCTCAGTGCCTGGTCTCACAGCCTCTCTCTACCCCGTCTGCCCTTATTCTGTGGACAACAGCAGGCAGACAGGCAGCCCTGAGTCCTTTCAAGAAGGACCTGACACTGCCAGCCCTGTGAGCAGGCTGGGTTTTGGAAGAAGCCTGGATGTGTTCCCGGCTCACCTGCTTGGCTGCAGTGCAGACAGGATGGCTGTTCCCTCTCTGTGATCAGGGAGGAACTAATCCTGCCAAAAAAGCTGGCTGTCAGTTCTACTAAGGCTTCTGGGACAACTCACTTGAGGAAGGCACTCGTGCTTTGGTGTTCGGTGAACTTGGATTTGTCCCATTTTAACTGATTTAGAGAGCATTTCTCAAACACATTTTTTAAAAGAGTGAAAACTTGAAAATAGTAGAAGATAGTCTTAAACCCTTTTTTAATATTAACCTGGCCTCAAAGTGTTTGTGTTGATTTTTTTAAGCTGCTTACAAAGCACACTAAAGAAGCTGAAGTGTCAGCTCAAGTTTTCTTCTGCACTTCATTACAGGAAAACATTCTATAAGTGATGGTGTTCATATTATTAATTCTCTTTTTAAAAAAGGCATCTGGATTCAGACATGCAAGCAAAGTTATAAATGAAAGAGTAATTTTTTTGTCATTTTAATAGGCTACTGATGGAAAGCAGGGGGTTCTGTATGCTTTTTCAAATCTAATGAGAGGTAGATAGGCATCTAAAGCACAACAGCCTCACGCTGGCATATGAGAGAATGGAATTTCCTGGGAACATAATGAAACTGGCCAGCCTTCCTTCACCTGCCAACCTGAGTTAAGTTATAAAAATAGACAAAACCTAAAAAACCTAAACATACCAGGCTCCATCTTGAATCCACGGGTCCTGAGCAACACAGCAAGGAACAAAACATCATCACAGTCTCCTCCTTGTTCTCCTGGTTTCAGGAAAGGAAGGGATACTGTCAGTTGTCTATCCCAGGGTGATATATATACTCCACGCCAACACTCCATTCATTTTCTATCTTATTCCAACCACTTCTTTCACTCTACCTGCTGAGGAGGAACAGATGGATCATTGGAATCTGTTACTGTTCTCATTCTGCCTCTCAAAATTCAGATAAAGAATGCTGTGCCTCTTACATGTATGTGCTACTGTACCAGCTAAATGTAGTTGAATCTACAGGAAGATTAGGACTTGTTTTAAACAAACTGTCAACAAGCAGAGTAACTGAAGGCACTAGCCCTGCAGAATATTTGTAATTAAAATCTATTTTTCATTTTGATTCAGGACTAAGACCATAGATTTTTATCCTAACAGAATTCCTTCGCAACAGGGGCAGATTGTACACTCCACACCAAAGACCTTTGAAGTAACTCCTGATAATTGACAAAATGAAGCAAAATCTTTGAAATTATAAAACAAGGACAGAGTTTGTGGGGGTGGGGTGCATATTTTTGAAAATCACTTTTCAGTGGAAGAGGATGAAATTGTGCAGATGTCCTGCCTTTTGTTTTTCAGAATGCAATGTCAGAAAGATTGACTTGGCAACGAAGATGTAACAGCACAGTCTGGACACTGGACTTGCAGAATATACTCAGCCATGTGTCACTTAATAGAGAGATCCCTGGACCAGAAGATCGATGTACAAACAGGACAGATGGGTACTGACAATTGAAAGAATGTAGAGGCTGATCCAAGGCTTATCGAGACCTGTCATTCCTGGGTTTGCCTACAATCTCCTTCAACAAAAGAGCTCCTGAGGGAAGGAGGGGATTAGTCAAAAGTTGAGTGAAGTCTCCAGGGAAGATGGTTTCTTGGATAAAGTTGTCAACAAAAGGAATTGTTTAAGACTATTTGTTATAATTTCCTAGAGGGAGCTTCTGCCATTACTAACAGGATTACCAGCATACTGGTTCCACACCAGCAGAGCATTAGACATGTGCATTGCAGACTGGTTGCTTAGAGCTGAATTTAGGGGTCTTCTTATACAGGATCCCAAATGTGTGCAGGTGTTGATGAACAGAGGGAGATGGCAGAGAATTAAGATGTGGCCAAACACAGTCCATTTTTGGTCCAGCTGTTGCAGAGAGTGCTGGCTCATTAATGAGTTACTAGGGTGTTTTAATCTCCTTGATCTCAGGGCTGCTGACAGACTATGAGAAGGAAAGCTAATCTGAGGTGAGTGCTGATCAGGATACATAGGGAATTCAGAGAGCTCTTTCCCAACTACAGTTACTATGAAATTTCTCATAGAATTCTTCCTGGAAGATTGGGAAAGCAAGTAACTTACAGTGTCCAAGTACTAGTCTGCTTGGTTTCAGTTATCTGGGATATCTCGTCTTAGCTCTGAAACATCATAAACCAGTAGCCGTGGTGCAACCTCACACCAGATCTGGGAAGAAAAGGGAGACAGAGATAAAGCATTAAGGTGCAGGCATGCAAACTTTCTTGAATACTTCTTATTCATCTGAGTAGTGTCACTGGCATGACTGGGAGAACTTCTCTGAGCAAGAATTATGCAGAGCATTGAGACACTGGAACCAAATCAGTCAAGGAGCTATGGGTGGCAGGCACAGAAAGAGCTGAAAGGTGAGCTTTTAGTGTAAGGGAGCTGCAGGTCCAGCCCCACACCAGTCCATCGTTGACTAACCACACACTACAGATCTGGAAGCAGCACAACTGTTTATGTTCCTCTTTGCCCTTGCTGTAGACATAATTGCAGGAATGCATAGGTTAGCTACATAAAAGGGCACACAGACTATCTGCAGGCACTGCTCAGTTAAGAGGACAAGATATTCCTTATGGTATGTTCCTTAAAATTCTCTGCTTTGATGAAAAGGCAAGCTATGCCCTCAAAGTCTTTCTGCCTCTAGATTGTATGGACCCAGATCTTCCAAACATCAGCCACTCTCAAGGTGATTGTGACCTGACCTCCCTTTGCAATACTGAACAGAGTTGCTGTAAATGATGCCCAAATTGGAATATGGGTGTTCTGCATTCCTTTTGCAGTCTTGGAGATGCCTGGACTAAGAGCGGTGAAGAAGCAGGATCTCTAATGCCTGCAATGGGATGGTCATGGCTGAATATCTGCTCCTAATTGGAAGCCACTAAATGCTCAAGGTATGTTAAATGAAAGGATTTGTTATGCATGGAGAGTGAGGGATCTAATGATGAGAACTGAGTCACTTTTCCTCATGGTCTATCCAGAGCATCAGCTGTAAATTTCTTCTGCCCCGGAGCAGCAGACAGAATGGCTTTTCTGTTTTACATAGCTGCTACCCCATAATGGCCATGACATTGCTAAATTTAGCTATATGCTAAATCGTCAAAGGATCAAACGATGCCTTCTAATTCTGTATCTAGAAGGGTGGAAGGCCAGGAAGACTCTGTCCAAAGGATGTGCTGCAACCCAGCAGTCTTCTGTTCCTTAACTCAACATTGGAGGCCCAGTGCCTTAAACATGCCAGATCAGAGAGAGAAATTGCCTCAGAACAATTTCTCTCCCAACCTAATCGGAGTACTATTTACATTAGGAGTACTGATCTCAGTAGATTTTCCATCCCCTGGCCTGCACAATTTCAGGGGCAACAGCTTTCAGAGAAAATGGGTCTAGTGTTGTAATGAGTCAGAAAGAGTGGGTAACAAGAAACACATTTGAATTCACGTACCAAGTTAGTGCCACCCAAAAAGGCAGTTCTGCTTCCACCATTTCCCTCCCTGCTTCAAGTTTCACAGTCTTTTGCTCTCTGGCACTTTTCTAAGGGCTTGAAGAACTGATTTAATTCGCTGAACAGCTGGAAAATTATTAACTCTTTTGCTGAGTTAGTTTATCATTGTTTCAGTGAACAGAATCAGATTATGAAGGAAGTACCAGACTGCATTCATGGATGAGTGTGGACTGGGAAAGGAAGAGCTGGAAAAAGCCATAAAGTTCATACTCTTTTATCTCCAACCTGCCCACATCTAGTTCCTGAAGGGTTATCAACCCCTGTCACATCTGAATGTTTGATGTTGTTTTGATATAATAACTGAATGGGTTCTGGTAAGTGCTCAGTACTGCTATCATTTATGTGGGCCCATCTCAAATCTAGGTTTTTTGCTGCTCAACACCTCACAGAAAATCCTAAACATTGGCAGAGAGGTGCAGGACTGACCTTTCCTTTTTTTCCCCAGAAAATACTTCCTCTTGATAGGGGTAGGATGCATTGGTAAAGCAGGTGAGAGTTTGTAAAGTGCATGTAAATGGAGACTGCTGTGCTCAAGGGTCATCAAACTGTTCCTTCGAACAACCTAGTAAAGAATTAAAAACAAATCTGAGATTCTTGAGAAATCCTTTAACATCCTCTTTTATGTAGAGAGAGTTTAACAGCAGACTTAAATATTTGCTTTAAAAACATCTTGAAGTAAATGAAATAACTTCTTTTCCCAGGCCAGGATTCTGTTTTACTTCAGCCTGAAGCAAATTTCTTGTCCAAATTACATATGCCCAAGGAAAGATCCAAGGGCTTTGAAACTTGCAAACCCCTGTCTGTAATGGCACAAAGTGGGCAATGCTCTTTAAAGTGTGTGAGGGGGAAGGAAATGCCAGGAAAATCCCCCTCACAAGCCAGAACTGCATTTGGGGAGCCCAGATGAAAGCTCTGATACGGGTCATGTGACAGGTGTCACTTCAGTAATGATATTGGGGCAGAGATAAAAGTCCTCGCCGGCTGGTCATGTGACACCGCTTCATTACTGGCACAGCAGGTGGTCGCAGAGACTCAATGCCTTTATTTTTTTATTATTTTTAAATTTTTTTTTATTCTGTGATAATGAGAAAATGTTTAAACTTCCATCCCTGTGTTTAAACACTTCTTCATGCTGACAGCAGCAGGAGATCCCTTGATCAGCTGTCAGATGGGAAAGTGCAATTTTTCTGGAAAGTAAACAGCATGTTTGCCAGTTGGAAATCATTTTCTGTTTGTTGGGACTGCTAGTCGTGGTGTGATGGAGCCATGTCACAGCATCTGACAACTTGGGAGAGGGGAATAGAAAACAGCCTAAGAAATGGGGTTTAGACTCTGCCTCTGATAACAGAAGCTTAAGATTTTTGACATTTCGTTATTGTTATTGTGTAGAAAAAACCCCACCACTTACAGGCTGCTTATTAAACTTTTAAAGCAGCAGCTCGGTGTCAGTGTGGATGTATGGGACCTTCTAAAAGAGGCTCCTGCCTTTTAATAGAAACTTTTCTAGGAGAAAAGCAAAAGGGACACACAAAGGAACTGAGTAGGTGTGGAGATGCGTGGGGGTGAAGATGGCCAGATCTCATTCCTGGCTTGCAAGCAGAAACAAAAAACAGTTTTCTTAATAGAAAACTTTATATGGTTCTGATGCCACATCGGCTTGGGTAACCCAGTAGGAGTTTCAGGTGAGAAAAGGAAGGCAAATGTGGTCACAGGGTCATGAGAGAGAGCTCAGCCCCACCCTGGGGCAGCCGGGGCCTGGCTGAAATCAGAGCTGTTCCACTCTCCCATGGAAGTACCCTGGAACCCAAGGAAGTTAACTTTAAATGCTAATCCCACTTTTTTTTTTTTATTTTCCTGCTAGGCAAATACCTTCTCGAAGTCAATTCCCATAGGGAAAAAGGAGATACAGATGTAATACACATAATTTTAATTAAAATTAGGGTTTGAATGTGCATATGCAGAGGTATGTACAATATTTTTCCTAGGCAGACACAGACAACATCTTATATGCAGAATGAACAAATCAACCTGATTTCGACACTGGGAAAGTTCATTACTCAGTGCACAGCTCGAATCACGTAATAGATATTTGCAGCAATTACGCTACATGGAGTCCTCGGCAATCTCTTAGCAAATGCTCTCCTCTGCAGTGCAGCCTTCTGCCTCTTCCTAGAGATCCCCATTAAAAGCTTCCTGCCTGTTATCCTTCATGCAGCCCGGGCCCATTAAAAGTGCAGTTTTGACACCCAGTTGGGAGCTCCCTGGCACCTCCAAAGCCCAAGAGCTGGGGTGCTGGGGCTGGGCTGGGCTAGGCTGGACTGGACCAGCAGCAAAACTGATCCCAAGCGAAGAGATCAGATCAGAATCGGGCCCGTTGTTAGCAGTCATTAAAAAACATTGCACTTTTAATAGGAGCTTATTCAATTAGCAGACTAGCAGGCTCCATCAGATAAGCTGGGGATTTCCCTGGGAATCTGAGTCACATAGGCAGAAGCAGCTCTGCACCCTGTGGTTAACCCTCCCCTTGCAGAACCAGCATGAAGAGGCCAAATCTCAGGAAAGGGCTTATTTTTGGATTTTTAAGGGAGAAGAAAAAGCCCTCGCTGTGCCTCGAAGCCCCTGGAGGTATTGCTGCTGAGTGTGAGTCACACACGCTGGAGGGACCCAAGAGGCTCATGGCACCAAAATGTAGCTGCTGCAGACAGGAGACTCGCCTGATCTCCGATAAACACACTGACATTTGGCAGCCTGACAGCTTCACAGTCCCATAAGAGGCTTCCTAATTAGAGCCTGGGTGAGAAATAATCCACAACTTGAAGTTTGTCTCTAGCTTCCTTGCTGTACTTTCCGCCCCCCTCCCTTTCTGAGCCTTTTTTCCCTTTTCAGTGTTTTCTCTCACACGTTCTCAATACATCCCCTCCCCGCAGGCGGAAGCTGTTTGAAACACAGAGCGGGATAAAGGGTCATTTTTGCCCATCCTCTCTGCTCAGAACAGCTCCCAGCAAAAGCACCCCTCTTGCATTCCAGCATTGCCCTTGAAGGAGATAAGACAGGGGAAAGGACAGTACATGGTGAAGTTTATAATGAGGCAAAGGATAACCAGCCTGGAAGAAAACCAAACCTGTCCCATTCCCTCCTGCTCAAGCAAGTAGGGCAAAACTAGTGCTCCCAGCAGCAGGAGAATGGGGATTCTGGGTCTGGATCTGGGCCTGATTTTTTCTTCCTGCTATAGCAAGTAGCCCAAACAGCAAGTCACGACATCCTGAGTCTTTCAACTGGAGCCAGCATCTGAATTTAGCATTGCCTTCAAAATGTACAGTACCACAATGTTGCTGTATCATAGCAAGACATTCAACCAGCTGGTTATAAAATGGAATATATATTTTAGAGGTATGCACTGTTATAGAGCCTGATCTTTTAAAGCCAAATCCTATTCCACTCATTTACCCTATCACATGCATGTACTCTCAATAGTTCCAGAAAAGTTCGTCAAATGCTATAACCCATGAAACTAAGATTATATCAACATTTGCTAAGAAAAGTGTGATGTTTTTACAGTACTTATTTCCTAGAGTGGAAGTAATCCTATTGGTGATTGGATTGTTGTGATGGACTGTTCTGTCTTTAATATCCCAAAATCTTTCCCAGGGTAATGAGACAGGTAGTAAAACTCTTAAAAGACAGCAGTCATGGTATACTCTGCAACAGCTTGGCTACAGATACAGACAGACATCAGAATTCACTTTCTATTAGAGAACTGTTCCCCTTCACTGTCTTCCTCAGTGAATACCATATTTGCTGAATAGCCAGATGCTGCAGGTGTCCGTGTATGTGAGAAAGAACTGTGGACATACAGCTCTGTACTGGTGAGAACGACCTGCACTAGGATGGGAAAGGACCGTAACATCATCCTCATCTATAATGTCTGTACTGCTGAGAGACTGAGGATATTGTTTATCAAACTGGTATTTCCAATAAATACGTCTGTGAAGAGAGCAGAGCTACTCCCTGAGGATATAATATTAATAAATTCCCTGAACAGATTGTAGCTGTGTGTTTTCTACCATCCCTCCCTATAAACTGGAGTATGGATTAGTATGCACTATTTATAGAGCCCAGCCCACCCACTGGAGCACCCCTGAAGCTGAGGGAGCTGTAGCTGCATTCATAGCCAGACATCATCCCCAGGGAATATGTAACACCACAGCAAAATTCTGCCTTTCAGCATAGTAGAAACCGTGGAAAACATTAGCTGTTGTACTGGACCTAAAATATCTGGCTCTGTCCCCACCCTGATATCTTTTGCATGACAAATGAATATAGATATGAAGATGGAGGAGAGCACAGACATAGGGAAAGCTCCCTGAGAGGACTGACTGGGAAGGAGATGAGGTAGAGCTGTCTCTGAGTGACTCGTTCCTT
Source organism: Xenops minutus (assembly GCA_035221455.1). NCBI lineage: Eukaryota > Metazoa > Chordata > Aves > Passeriformes > Furnariidae > Xenops > Xenops minutus. The sequence continues at coordinate 26,887,463 of JAWWEE010000162.1, read as the reverse complement.
GGGTGCCCGAGTTCTCTGTGACTGCAAAGCAGGCACAAAGGTTCAAAGAGCATCATTTTACACACACATGTATGTTTGATACAAACCATTTTAAAATTCAGCAGAATCAGATGCAAATAATGGGTGTAATAGCATAGGAGAAAATAAAACCTCTGACTCTTTCCAATTAAACTCAGTTTTTTCAGGGTTTAGAATTTCAGTCATTTAAATCCATTTTAGACTAAGTCTTAGAAATAGAAGTTGGCAGCCTGGAGGAACTAATTTCTTTATTATTTTATTTTAAGGGATTAACTGAAGTTGATAGATTTAGAGCATTTTTTAAGTTTGTTGGTTTCAGATGTTTAAAAAGAAATTTAAAATAAACAAACAAAATCCAGTTGAAAATTTGGCAAGGGCTGAATCCTTTGGGCAAAATTTTCCCAGGAGAAACACAGATCTCTGATAAGCAACAGAGGAGATGCTGTATTTCACAGCTGCAATGCAGATCTGAGGCCTCTCCAGAGACTCCCACACGATAAACAGGGATTTCTTCAGTTTAAATGCCAGATCCACTTTGGTCCCAGTGAAACTCCAGAGGGGTATTATCTAGGGAAACAGGGTAAGTTTAATCCACTTTATCATTAATGCAAAGAATAGTCTCAGTATTTGTGAAAATCAAAACTATGTGTTATGAAAGATCCTTAAACTCTACCTGCCAGCCTCCCCAGGCAGTTGGGCCATGGTTTGTCTGTTTGTAATGTCTCTATTTATGATGAGTGTCTGTAATGAAGCAAGCATGAGCTACACCACTGGCCTGACTGGGCACTACCCTGAAGGATGTGCTTGGAACATTTACTATGGTGACTAAGGCTGGAAGTGCCACAGATGACAAAGGAAAATAACAGCTTTAGCTACCACAGTCTCACTTTGCCTTCAGTCTTCTCATCAGTAATAGCCTGTTGCACTTTTTTTGCAGAACCTTCCCTGCTAATGAAATATCAGGCCATTTGACGCTTTGACTGGATTTAAAACAAAAAAAGCTGAAAAAATGTATGTCTCTGAACAAGGCTCTTGGATTTATCACCATGTGACAGTACTGCCAAGGGCAACTATGCCCATGATGAAGTCTGGGAACAATTTTTATGAGCTAAACATGATGTTGTTGCACAGGTCACCATGCACCCTGCAATTGGTGACAAGCTCCAAGATAAACCACACCATGCTTCAATGGGTAAATGTTGAAGGCTTTTCACATGATTAGATGACTGTTTTATACAAAACCCTCTTAGAAGCCATTCAGTTGGACACAGACCTGAAAGATTTCATGAAGCTGAAAGAAGACTGTCTGCAAGAGACCTGGGAGCAGGGATGCTGACCATCCATTGCAGATCCTGCACGAAAAAGAGCTGAGAGACAAGCCTGAGGATAGCTGTGAGCCCCAAACTTGGGACTAGGATTGAGGTCCTACAAGCAGAATGATGAGGCTGCCTTGGGGACTACGTGAGGAGGCAACCTGAGAATCTCTTTGAAGGTGGCAAAGAAAACTCAGGAAAGCAGCTGCCCATCAGGCAGAGAAGGAACCTTTATCATCTGGGCATGACGAATGAGGGCAGACAGGTTGTTAGATGTCACCAGCTTTCAGGGAGCTGCCTGTATGTGCCCAGGCTGCACCACAGCCCCTGCCAGGGCAGATTCTGCTAAACCTAGTACAAGCAAGTTAATAATGGCCAGGCCGGGAGGGAAGTGTGCTGTGAGCAGGGAGGGCTGGACACTTCAGGACAGACAGCGCCTGAGGCAGCTGCGGAGGAGACGTCCCTGAAGGAGCTGCCCTGGGGCCCTGGCCCGGGAGAAAACAGCCCCTGAATCTGACCCCGTCTTGTTCTGCCGCTTCACAGCAGGCACTGCTATGCCGAGTTCTCTTCGGTTTGCACAAATGATGGGGGGAGAACATAGCCTTATCTTACAGATTTTCACCCACCTCTCCTGTGGCTCCAGATAAAGTTTTGGAGGGAAGTGGAGCGGAGAAACTCATCCCCAGTCGCGGGCGTGTCTGGGCGATTACCATTTTCGCAAGGGGTGAGCGTTTCTGCAACCTGCACATCCTCCAGAAGGAACAGCCACATCATCCCCCTCAGCTGTACCTGGGGTCTCCGCTTCCTTCGGGCAGATCCTCCAGCTGACACGGGGAGAAAAGGCAAGCCTTGGGCAGCTGTTTGAACCCCCCGGCATGATCATCACTTTTACCAAACCTCCAAAGTGCTTTCAAGGGTCTGCAGATATCTTCCATTGCTCGTATGATTACAGCTCTAATGAGATTTGGAGCAAGCTGGTTCTTCTAAACAATGGTACTATCTCATTCTAACCCATTTAGATTATAATCTGCTCTTCCAGATATTAATATTTTCATATTAATGCAGAACCTTTTATCCTTGTAGCTTAGCACTGGGCTCTGATTTATTAAATAGCTGGCTCCCTCTGGACTAGGGGAGCAGGATGCTGCGTTGTGATGAGCTTAATAACTCACTACTCCCTATTAGTAAATCACAGACTAGGGCTTCAAATTTGCAGAGAGAATTGGGTTGATTTTCCTTCAGTCCTTGAAGCATCTTTGTCCTGTTGTGCAAAATTACCTGCTAACGATCTTCCTTAAATGAGCCAAGTGCTCTAATATGGGTTCAGCCCACTCGACTGAACTTCTAACAGCAATTCAGGGGGCAAGGGCAAGAGCAGAATTAACAGATTTCTCTGGTTTTTCCCATCAAATGCTGCCAGGGCACTTTTCTGGAGGCACCAGCAATATAGCAACCAGCAGAATTAGTGAATTTATTATTTTAGAAGAGCTCATGTTTTTTTAATATCTCCGGGTTTGAAGGAAAGGTTGAAAGTAAGGGCAGCCTATTTGCATTGTGAATAAAGTTATCTGCTTCCTCCACTCCTATCCCCCCACCCCCGCCTGGAATATGCAGAAATAAATGCCTTCTAATGATCCCTGGGGGGCTGAAGCTTTGATATGGATCTTGCTGGGGGCATAGTGGTCCCGAGAAGTTCTGCCAGACAAACCCAGCATGGCGTGGGGGAGTAGGCAGTCTCCCTCAGAGTGCAAGGGAAGGGAAATTGGATTATCTTGCTAGCAGTTGGTGTTTTTCTGTCTGCAAGAACTTATACATGAGAGGCCCCAGCTGGGAAGCTAAATTCAGCCTTCTGCAGACAGCAATGTGTTTTATACTTATCTAAATAAAAGGGATGATCCCGTCCAGATTCTGGAAACTCTTCTATTGCTTTGACTGGGTGCAGGGCAGGTGGGTAGAGAAGCAAAATTGCAGGATTTGAATTTCAGCATGGTGGCTGCTGAAAATGTTGCATATGTGTGGCCACATGTTTGTAAACACAGATTACTCTTTGAATGTGACATTTGGCTTTCAAGGAGCTCCCACAGTAGGCAGAATCACAGGAGTACACACTTCAGTTCCCTCAGACAAATCTATTGTAGGACGCTGTTTTGCAGTTTACAGCACACTGAATAAGCTTAAAAAACAACAAATGCAGCTGAAGCCCCTTAATAGAGAAAACCTGTTTAAATGGGCTGCTTTCTGGGAACAAATTGTTGAATAAACACAACACCCCGGCAATGGGAAAGTTTTCTGCGTTGCCAAGAGGTTCCATAAAAAAAACATTTTATAGCATTAACCCATTCCCTATAGAAGCCAGAGCATACCACAGAGGATCACATGCTGCCTGGGAAGCAGCAGCACACAGAGATGAAATACAGCAGCCAGAAAGGACTCACAGCATCCAGGGCTCCTGTGCTTGCTCCCTGGGCAGTGGCTGGCGTGGGATGGTACCATGGGGATTCCACCAACTGTGCCAGACCAAGCAGCTCTTCTCCTGGGGTGCAGACACAACACCTTCCAAACATAAGGCAACACCAGGAATGTTGAGCAACCTCCCAGGCACACAGAACGTGCCAAGAAAGGAGCAAAGGGAAATACCAATTTTTTTCCTCTCCCAGAGAAGGACAGAGAAGAAATGATTCTGCAAGAGAGCTAGGAAGTAATCAAGACAAGGAGGAATCAAGACATAAAATGCTGCTGTTGTCAGTAGCAGGATGCTACACCAGTAAGTTTCACGAGGTTCCAGCATCCTCATGCACCAACTGCGGAGTCCTAGCAGCAACATTTTGGGATAATTTGCACTAATTACTTGAGACTTTCTGCAGGTTTTTTGAGAGAGACATTTGTCCCCCTTGTTCCTTCCATGTAAACTGCAGGTCGACCCTGATGCCAAGAAGAGCACTCTGGACAGGCTTTGGTATCAGGCTGTGGTTGCCTTTTTGACAGCAGGGTTGCTTACATCACTTTAAGCAATCCTTCTCCCCTTCCACTCCCTGTTTCTTCCTCACCCATAGTCTGCACGACCAGCCATGCCAGCACGCTGTCTGTGTAGCACATGGTGAATGAGACCAGAGAACTGATCCAGATAAAAAACAACTCCAGGAAAAAAACTGTTTATTTTTCAGCTGGATTGGTTCCTGTTCTGGGTCACTGCACAGCAGGGAGACTCAAAGATGAGAGCAAGTGCCGAGGACAGGGTCTGTAAGCTGTCAGTCAGTAAAGGTCCCAGCCATCACCCCTGCTTTCTTCCGCTATATGTGGTGGATTAGACTTCATTTTCTGTAGGACCTTTGCTTTCACACCAAATTTAGATTTCTGTGCAGAGATGTGCTTCAACCTACAAGAGCTTGGGAGCCTTCCTATTTCACACAATAGCTTTGGAATGTCAGGCTACATCTCACAGCATGGATTGTTGCAAGGACTCTCAGGATCCCAAAAACTTATAAAATCTGGGGTCGGATTTGGGTACTATGTGACCTTTAAAGGTCCCTTACAACCCAAACTACTCTATGGTTCTACCACCTGCAAATAGATTTGTCCATCTGTGTGCCACCATCCAGCACCACTGTGTAAATCCAGTCACTGGAACATTGGAGGTCTGTTATTAGCATGCTGCACACTCTATACCTAGCTCTTTCCTTTACAGCACCTAGCTCTTTCCTTTACAGCTTGTTTTCTGGTCAAAGGGATGCAGCAACTCTGCTCCCAGCTCTGGTATTAGTGACTTTTGGGCAGTCAGCATGAGGGTCTGCCCTATTCTCTACTGCAGGCAGAAAAACACCCAGCAAACCTCATGAGGCAGCACCTTCTCACCAGGCTATACGAGGCTTGTCTGCCTTGTATTCCAAGTGGGATAGTTTTAGCACCAACTGCTTTAGTACCAAAAGGTGTCATGGAATTTTAATGACCACAGATGGCCACAGCTTCTGTTTTATGTCTAATCTGAGCCCCCCCCCCCCACTCCCAAAGCACCACCACAGCAGCACTGTGCTCCCCTCGGGACAGGCTGGGGAGAGGGTGCACTCAGTGCTGCCAGTTCTACACCTCTGTTGCCTGTTCCTCAGCCTGGATGTTCCTTACCTAATACAGAATGTGTCGACTGTATGCAAATATGATGGAGTCAGACAACAGAAAACTGAAGGTGAATGTCGAATAAAATACTTTTGATCCACCTCCTCGAAAACATTCCAAATCCATGTCCTCAGGGTCTCTGAGACACTTATTAGCTAGAACACCTTGTTTTTGTACTGCATTATTAGAATCCCACATTTTTCCACAGGCAAAGGAAGCATGCCCAGATACAGTTCACAGCAACTGTGAAAATTCATTGTAAGTAGTGGCCAGATGTTGGCAAGAAGAGCCTGAAGAAAAGCTCATGCTATTTCTCATTTAAGTATATAGGAAAATGGATCCTCCTATCCAGCTGTGAGCTTTGCCAGAATACACCCTGGAGTACAGCTGATGGATGTGCCTCCCACAGCCCATAGGGTTTGATGCTGTTCCAGGCATGCTTCATGGGGAGTATTCCATTCAAAATAATTATCAACTCGAATAGAGTAAGTACCAATCTATGCAAAACCCACTTTGTCTGCTGCCTGGGAAGAGATTACAAAGCATATTTGGCTATTGTGTGCATGCTTGTAAATTTTAAAGTGCTGGGTGAGATCCCTGAGTCTGGAGAGCATCAGAGGATCTTGAGAGCACTAGGGAAATGTGGAACCCAAATCTTTCTACTTCCTCGTCCCAAAGGAGTCACAGACTGTATTCAGTAAAAGTCACCACAGCTTCAGTAACTCCTAGTAAATCTTACATTAGCTTCAGATTTGGGGAACACACACAGGAAAAACCTGCTCCCAAACTCTCATCTCCCATCTTGGTTACATTAATTTCTCCCTGTGGTCCTTCCCTGACTTCCATAACATTCCACCTCCACTTGAGACAGATCAGAGTAGTGCAGATCTGATACAGCATTGCCACCACATTGCTCCCTCTCAGCCCCTCCACTGTGGTGCCCCTTCCATACACCACATAGCAGGGCCTTCAGGCTCCTCACTAACCCTGCTCTTTTTTGGTCTCCCAAAAGATTTCTGTTCCACTGCCAGTGGGATGCAGCTATCCACTTTGCTCCTCCAGTGCTAGTTGCTTATTTTCCTCACTGGCCTTTCATTTCCAGCAATTGTCTTCTTGTTTCCATCTGCAATGCCTCCCCTCAGCACAGGCCTGCCTCTGAAGGTCTGCAAAATACATTTACACTCCTCCTGGATACCACGATCCTTTGCAGTGACCATAATAATCTGCCTGAATTAGGCCCAGGCTTCTATCCTTCACTTTTCTATAGGTTTTCCTTAAGAGAATTAGGACATTGGCTTTTGAGGTGCATCTCAGTTTTAAAAACCCTGAAGGCAGATGAGACAACCAATGTGTAGTTTAAACCCAAAACAGACTCTCTAAAGACACAGTAGGTTAGAAAATTCCCCACTGTGCTCTGAACACACAGCCAGCTGAGGTGCAAGTACAGATTCCCCACATGTGATTTGAGGTCTGCAGTCTGGGCCACAGTTTCAAGACTTAGGCTGTGGTTTGATTGTAAAATAAATCTGACTCTGTGGTTCCCAGTATTAGATCAAAAATGCCACAGCCATATGACATGAAACATGGATCTAACACTACACCAAGTTAAACACATTTAGAAAATTTAGACAAGTCAGTTTTTTCATGGCAAGATGTTGGAGTAGACCAGGTCCTATGTCACCCTACTGTCCTGCCAAATCAGGTATAAACTGTCTACCACCAGTAGCCCAAAGCTGACATAACAGCCTAAATTTGCATAAACTCTGTGTTGTGTGCTCAGACTAGTTTGACAGAAATGCAGTTTCGTGTACAAGACTGATTGAGGCTAAATGGGGACTGCTGGGTGATCTATGAGTGCCCAGATCCACAGTGCTGGTGAAACTTGAGCCTTCAGAATATTGTGGGGTTCTTTCTTGCAGAATAAGGCAAGATTTTCAGTGTTTGCAACTGCGTAGTTAATCCCGCTGCAAAACTGATGCAAAGAGGTTTGTGTGGGCTGTAGGCAACTTTGAGACTCCAAAAAGGATACTGGAGATGGCAGCTGTTAACATTGCCAATCCTCTTTCTGAGATGAAAACTCTACAGGCATAAAGACTGGCTGCTCTAAAGCACTTCACATATTGTGAGTGAAACTGTGCTGCCTGTAACAGAAACACATTGGTAACCAGTCACAAACACAGCCAAGGGTGAGAGTAAATAAGCTCTGCACCAGGAAACAAGCACAGGCAGCAGGGGGGGATGCATTTTAAGTATGGGAAGGTGAGGGGAATGTGGTGCCTGGAGCAAGGGGCATAGGGGTGGGATGGGGCAGCTGGAGGAAATGGGGCAGCCAGGGGGAATGGGCACTCAGCTAGGATGAGATACCCGGGAATGTGGAGTTCCCGGGTGGTATGGAGCACTCAGGGGGAATGGGGGTGCCCAGAGGGGATGGGGTGATCCTTCTCCATCCCCTGCGGCAAGGGAGAGAGCTGCAGAGCTGCGGAGAGACAGCATTTGTGGCCGCAGAGAAAGGAAGGGGTTAACTGGATTCGGGTACCCCCCTCTCTGTTGAACTCATTGATTCATTTTCTCTGTTCCTATTTCTTTCTCTGACTTTCTTCTTCTCTCTCTTGCAGACTGATTAAAAACTCTTTGAGTTTGAAGGTTTTTGTGTCAAAACAGCTCAGATGCCAGCTGGGTGCCAAGCAGTGAATATTCATGGTATTTAAATGTGACAGTGCGGTGGGGGCTAAAGGACGGGCTAGTTAGCTCTTTTTAGATGGAGATTAGCTGCCTCTTTGCTCCTAATCGCCACTGTTGTTGAAATATTACAGCTTCTGTTACAACTATTAATGTCCTAAATGAAGAACAGGCTCCTCTGAATAACATCAAACGCGAAATGGTCACTTCCAATTTTAGCCTGTTTCTCTGCTCTTTGCTAATGTGTGTTTTCGTTTTTAACTGGGGACCTGCCGTGGTGCCATACGGTTCAGCCTCAAACCCTGCAGGAGAGGAGCGAGCCTGGCTCCAGGGAGCTGCCGAAAACCGAAGCACTATTCGACTCTCAAGAGAAATCAGTGTCAAGAGAGGTCAGTAGCTAGCCAGAGGTTGTTCTTTACCTCCTGAGGATGGTGACTGCTTGGAGTCAGGAGTGGGTACCCAGCTGCAAGTCAGCCCTACATGGACAAGCGCTCAAATCTGCTACTCCAGGTGAAGCCCCTGCTTTCCACACAGGATGGAGACAAGTAAGGTATTTTCCTGCACCAAATAAGCACCCAGGCAAGTGAGAGCTGAGGCCCACCACTGGAGTGATGTGCAGGCGGGCATAGTGCTCCATTGCTCTCTGGGCTGGTGTTTGCCAGGGTCAAAATGAAAATCACAGCCTGCAGTTCCACTGGGAGCATTATAAGCAGTGAGGTAAGCTGACAGGCTCCCACTTGAGCTTTCCTCAGATAAAACTCCCACTAAAGTCAGAGGCTGGATAAAATCTGTGACAGGGTGGTGTGAGCTGGTCCTTTCATGGCAATATCTGGAGGGAAGCCTGATGGAAAATACTTTGCAGCAAAAACTGCCCAGATGTCCAGTGTGTGTTTGGCCATTTGGAACCTCTCCACATTCACCCACAAGAACTGCCTGCTGTTATCCGAGAGCATGCCTGGCAGTGTGATGAAGAGGAGGGAAAACCCATGTGTGGTCCTTAGGCTCTGGCAAGAAATAGCAGAGCAGAACACCAGGCTATTGACTTCATGTTTGCTTTAAAAACAACCTAAGTGCATTCCTGGAGCAAGGCTGGTCTGGAAGCCTAAATAAAATAATATTCTTCAGCCTTGAAAACTGACACTAGACTTCAATGAGTGCTTTAAAGTCCTGTCCCCCAGACTAAGACCTGCACATTTCCTAAGCTCTTGTCTACACACAAAAAATGGTACTACTTTAACTAGACCACTGTACCTAAAGCAACACATCTCTCCCCTCTTCCATCCCTTTCTCTTCCATGTGTGAAAACTGTCAGAAAGCACCCTTATTTGACAAAATCTTCCTTACTGGAGGTAAATATGTTTTTACCAATATGAGACTTATTAGTGTCAGCACATCTAAGTAGGTCTAGTGATAACATTATTGTTTTGGTAGCAAAGAATCACATCCATAAACAGCATACTTAGACTGTCTCAAAAGGGATGCACAGAGCAAACCTGTGGAAAAGGGCAAGCAGAATAGGTCTAATGCATCTTCCTCATGGCAGGACTTATGCGCTGCACTCCACAGAATGCAAATGATCCCATCTGAGATAGTCAGGGACTTCTCTGTCTCTCACAAGGCTGTACAGTATCTGGTTAATATGTGTGCACATCATTTATAAACTACAGGCAGCACCACAGAATTTGGACCCAACCTTCTGTAGCATAAGCGGAAACTGCATGTTAGCTGAGTTCACTAGAAGACAAACAAACAAAACCCACTAACAACCAAACAGAAGCCACAATGCATTCACAGATACAAAGAACAGATTTGCACACTGGTCTGCCAGAAATGCTAATTTCCGTGAATAGTATCAGAAATATGTGGGCGTGGCCCTTTGACATTCTTGCCTCTCAAAGAAAATTGTATTGGCTAACACTGGCTCCTGAAGAAAAAGAAAAAAAAAATGTATAGGAGATATATATATATTCTCTTCTGGCGTAACACCAGGACTGTGGATTTCTGCAGGTTGCATTTGATGTTCAAGATGCTTCTGAGCAATGCAGTTTTTCAGGAATTGCAGTTGTACAGAAAAACCAATATGATTTCTCATCGATATCTTTGTAAAGGGAGCCTGGTAATACCAAAAATAAGAATCATCAAACTTCTAACCTCTGTCTTGATACTCTCAGGATTTTCCTGCATCAACCCTATTCCCACTCAGGCTAAACAACTTCCCAAGTTTTTTCTAAATGCTGTATTTAAAGCTTCACCATTTTAATATCCTCAGTAATAATATCAAAGCCTTCAGGTGTCTTATCCACTGAAGTTAGAATGACCTGAATTGCATTAGCTTTTCCCTTCAACAGTGGCTGTTTCATTCTCTCTAAGTAAATCAGATGGCACTTAGTACATACTTCTGGAGGAAGAAAAAAAACTAAAGACAGATGGATGTGGCTCCCAGCAGGCAGCAGTTTGAAAACATGGCACCAAATACATCAATAGTCCCAGTCTGTTCTTTGACGTATTGGAGTGCCTCTTGTCTTCCTCAGATAATTTTCTTCAAAAGTATTCAGCCCTGACAAATTCTGAGCTGCAAAGTTGTATGAAATGGGAATATCCACAATGCAGCCATAACTGAGACATAGCAGTACAGTCAGAAATGTGAGAGTCCTCCTAATGCACGAATGTTGGTGAAAATCAGCGTGCAGGCACTGTTAGCAAAAATGAAGGCACTGGCAACATTGCAAAGTACTTCTGGAACAGCCCCTCCTTGCTGTGGGGTTGGAAGCCCCACACTAAGGGGTTGGGCAGCATCACAGAGCTCTGGGTATCCAAAGCTCTCTGTTCCCAAGAGGAGCAGGCATGTTGAGAGCTCATTAGCTAAACTGCAGCAGGACAGGAAAATGGGAGAGCAGTTCTCTAGGCCAAAAGCAGACTTGTCAAACGTTCATCAGGTTCCAGCATTTCCCCTTGTTAGGCAGGAACCAGAAAAAAATTACAACATACACTGACAGCATGCACTGTCAAATTCCTAATCCCTTTCCTTTCTGACACCGGTGATCATGCAGGAAACAAAAAGTATTCTAACTCAGATCAACTGTTCTGACTTCCAGCAGCCCCACAGGAAGAAAGGAGGCAGAGCAGTAGGCACTCATTGTCTTGGTTGCAAGTGTCTGAAGGCACCCTCTTTCCTTCTGTTCTCTTAATCAGGGGTTGATTATGCTGCTAAGGAGTAGTGATTTCTCAGCTACTGATTGTGAGCAAAATGAACTGAACAGGCATGTCCACCTCTTCTTTTCACTGCAGTGGTTTCATCTCTCCCCACTTTCTAGTTCACCCAAACCTCATAGTTGCCTTCTTCTGCTTGATTACATGTCACATCTTCCCTCTCTCCCCTCCATCTGTCCTTCCTCTTCAAGACTTCAACTGCTGACCCCACTCCCCTTCAGTGCCTTCCCCTTCTTGCTCCCTAGCTCCCTTTGTGTCCTTTCAGCAATTCTGTCTTTATCATGCTGATCTCCCCTCCTCAGCACAGTGCCACAAAGCCTTCCCCAGCTCCTCCAGGGGCACCACTCTTCAAACCAATCCCTTCTCATCACTAGTATCTCTCCTTTATCACATGCCTCGTGTTTCAGCTGCCTGAATTGATGAGGGCAGACAAGTTTGCAGACCAATGTCCAAATTTGATTTATGAAAAGATTGATAATGAGGATTTTTGTGCATGGATGTACATTACAACAGACCTTCACAATTATGAGGTTGTGTCAAGTCCCCACTGTCTCCTGGTGGCCCAGGTAACAAAGGCTGAGAAAAGCTTACAAAGCCTTTCATGTGCTCTTTAGCTAGGAGGTGCTAGGAGTAGATATCTTTTGTTTCTCCTCTGAAGTCTGCTTCAGACCTGGCACTTGCCCTGCACACTCCAAGCCCACCAGGCCGTTGGCCAAACCAAAACCAGTTTAGCTGGGAGAACTCATGCAGACGTCCCAGAGCTCACGAGGAGCATGTTCCTGCACTGGCCAAGCTACAAATGGGCTCTGACAGGTACCTCAAGATCCATCTCATTAAGTCCTATTTGATGTAGATCTTGATATCTTTGAGACCATCTCCTTTCTTTTCCTACTTCCAGAAGTAAAAAACATTTGTGTGACTTTGCTAACAAGTGCTGGACTACTTTAACATGTGACTGGCGCAAGTTAAAGCAAGGACTAAGGGCACCTAATACAGGAAAGTTTCCCATGAGAAAAGCTGGAGGCAACCAATCTGCTCCTAAAAATGACTGAGAACAGGACAGATTGATGATGACAGTAGACTGAGAACAGGTGGTAAAAATACAAGCACCACTCCCCTTTACCCACAGCTCAATGCATCCAATCGCCTGCACCCCTGCTAATCCTGGCTTTATGTCTTCTCCATGTGCATCTCCAACGTCCCTGCTTCCAAGAATGTTGTTCTGAAGTGACCTACTTTTCATGTACTCATTTTAGAAGGATTTACATGAGAAATCAGAGGATAGAGGCTACACAAATGAATGTTTCTGTTCATTCACCTCCACCATGTTTTAATTTTCTTGCCTTAATCACCTTGTGCATATCTCCTGTTGGCTGTCTGGCACATGCCCTGGCACATCAGAGACTGGGGAAGGACAAGGTAAATGCTCCCTCACTTACAGCTTACCTGAGAGACCTGAAAGGACTTTTTTATATCAGAGGACATCAGAGCTGCACTTCTGTCTAGTCTATTCACCCATAAACCCAAGGGTATAACTCACACCCAAAAGTCCACCCAAGTAGCCCATGACAGAAGGCCCAACAGTGACAGAGGTGACAGACCTCCTTGACAGCTGCTTGTTTGCTGATTCTGCTGGTGTCTGTCTGCTCTTCCCTGTGCATAGACCCTCAAGTATGAACCTTCCAACCAAGTCAATATCCCTTCCTTCCTTCCTTCCTTCCTTCCTTTCCTTCCTTCCTTGCTTTCCTTCCTTCCTTCCTTTCCTTCCTTTCCTTCCTTTCCTTCCTTCCTTCCTTCCTTCCTTCCTTCCTTCCTTCCTTCCTTCCTTCCTTCCTTCCTTCCTTCC